>OZ010615.1:31484052-31486552 GCA_963932145.1 Acanthosepion lycidas | reverse complement strand
TCATCTCAGAAATATAGACAGATACTGAAGCATTTGATTAATATGGCAACAAAGATGAGGACATTAGTCCGAATAATGTAAATAGTGTACATAATACCTCATCTCAGAAATATAGACAGATACTGAAGCATTTGATTAATATGGCAACAAAGATGAGGACAATAGTCCGAATAATGTAAACAGTGTACATAATACCTCATCTCTGAAATATAGACAGATACTGAAGGATCGGATAAATATGGCAACAAAGATGAGGACAATAGTCGGAATAATGTAAACAGTGTACATAATACCTCATCTCGGAAATATAGACAGATACTGAAGGATTGGATAAATATGGCAACAAAGATGAGGACAATAGTCCGAATAATGTAAACAGTGTACATAATACCTCATCTCTGAAATATAGACAGATACTGAAGGATCGGATAAATATGGCAACAAAGATGAGGACAATAGTCGGAATAATGTAAATAGTGGACATAATACCTCATCTCAGAAATATAGACAGATACTGAAGGATTGGATAAATATGGCAACTAAGATGAGGACAATAGTCCGAATAATGTAAATAGTGTACATAATACCTCATCTCTGAAATATAGACAGATACTGAATGGTCGGATAAATATGGCAACAAAGATGAGGACAATAGACCGAATAATGTAAATAGTGTACATAAGAAGAAAAAGAAGAAAAAGTAGAAGAAGAAGAAGAACGCAACCTTCTTCTTCTTCTTCTATTATTATTATTATTATTGCCAATTGATTGTGAATTCAAGTCCCCTGTACTTCAATCAATAATAAATAGGTAATAATACAGAGAATGACGACATGCCCTTTAGATCGCTTTCCCAAAGAATAACGTTAAAAAATATAAGAAAAAAATTAAATGAAAAAAAATGTCAAAAATAAAAATAAAAACAAAAAAAAATCAATCAAATTTGTATTTAGGTCTCTTAAGCCCGATGACATTTTAACTAAAATGTCGAACGCCATCTTTAAAAAAATTGCTGATGTTACAATTTCATTTTCATCCGCCATCCACGTTAATTTGTATTTTTGTCGTTGTTTTTTTTCATAACAGGAGTAGAAAATGTCAGAGGAGAAAAAAAATATGCAGGCGTAATCCAACTACTACTATTGTTAATACTACTAAAACTAATACTACTTCTAGTTTTTTTTTTTTTTTTCGTTGTTTCATTTTTGTTATCGAAACAGGCAAAGATAACGACTGAAGCCGAGGGCAAACGAGCCTTGATCGGCCGAGTGAATAGTACTTTTAATAATATTATTAATACTATATTATAACCTCTCTATATATAATATAAAATATAATATAGCAAAATAATTTTTCACATTAATATTTGTATAATAATGGCTTCAACTCGCGTGAAGAAAGCAATTGAAATTAAGATGAAAAATACGAGAAAAAAAAAATTATTAATGGCTGACAATAGAATAACAAGCGGCTGGCAAACGTTATGAGAAGAGCAGGGCTATGGAATAATTGAAGATCTTTGTTAGATTGGAAATGTTAAGGGGAGAATGAGAAGATACGGGCAAAGTTAGGGATAAAATGGAGGCGTGAAAAATAATATTTTTCGTTATCAATAGCTTTGAGAACTATTCATTCATGAGTTATTTATTTCTTTTTCTTTTCTGTCTCCATAACCTCCTGTTATTTCTCGGTCTGAATAATTTTTCTATCGTTATTATCTTTCCCAGATCCAGTTATGGTAACAATTTTCCCAAGCAGGAGAGATGGATTAATCTTGCCTTCAGTATGTCTTGTGCGTTTCAAATTCTCTAAACCTTCTTTCTTCATCATGTACCCTAGAAATTTCAATTGTTTCCTAGTTATCCAAATATAACTGTCTATTTTGTTCTCATTTTACTTGAAACTCCTAGGCTGCTTGTATGTGCTATCCATGGTAATCTTATCATCTTTAGAACCATATCCTTGTTACTTCAAGACTCTTCTCATTTTAATCATTTCTAGCCAAGAAAGGCAATAAAGCCACTAAGACGCAAGGGGTTCCTAAGGGTGAAAGAATATATTTTTAAGCATTTCACCCCAAGCAAGGCGGGAAGCCACTAGGACGCAAGGGGTTACAGAAAATTTAGAGCAAGATCAGATAGGAGTGATAGAGGAAAGGATGAGGAGAAGGGTAGTGGATAGATCAAGGCAACTAGAGATGTCGATTGACATTACACTTGAATAGCGGGAGATTATAGCTCTCAGGGAAACTGGAATAGGGAAGGGAGTTCCACAGGCGAGAGGTGGGAGGCATGAAGCTATTGGAGTAGAAGAGACGGCTACATTTAGGAGTTTCGACAGTGAAGGGGTGAGAGCGGAATGCCAGCCTCGTAGGGCGCTTGAATTCATGAAGTCTGGGAACCAGCGAATGCAGCTCCTCGGAGCAGTTGCCCTGAAAGTATTTGTAAAGCAGACAGAGAGAAGCGACGACGCGTTTGTGAGAAAGTGACTGGAGATGATA
>OZ010615.1:31474212-31483852 GCA_963932145.1 Acanthosepion lycidas | reverse complement strand
ATATATGTATATATGTGTATATGTTAGCGTATATACATATGCGTAAATAAAGAACAAATCGGTAAATATTTATAAATTTAAGCTGGAATACATCACCAAATTCGCACTTATTTTCCACCTTTTTCCTAATCTAATCCTTTTCTTGAATTTAAACCATATTTTTAAGACACAGTCACACATACATACACATACACACACATATACACACACTCATATAAATATATATATATATATATATATATATATATATATTAATATACCTTTGCTTATACGTGATTTTTTATAGATACATATATTTAAGTAAATGCTCTGTTTATAATAAACAGTATTAACATTTACCTACTTGAATGTCCGAGATGTCTCAAAGAAAATGTGTGTCCTCAACAGGCATCGAACCTGTATCCTATACAGAATTGTCATATAGCCTGACGTGCCATACCATTTAGCGACAGAGGAAGTGTCTGGTTAGCAAGGTTAAACTACTGTTTTTAAACTACAAACTTCCCATGATTTCTCTCGGACGCTCATATCTGCTCGAAGCGTATCTAAACGTAAACAAATCACATTATATATTAGTAACTGGACTAACTCCGAGAATTCTTTTGATATATTTTTGCCTATACTTTATTTGTATAGATACAAATATTTAAGTAAATGCTATGTTTATAATCAACAGTATTAACAACATTTTCAGGCCTGAAGTTCCGAGAGAATTTACTTAAATATTTGTGTCTATATAAATAATATATTAAAAAAAATTATTAAAATAATTGTCGGACACACACACACATGCACACACACGCACATCTTGTTGTCTAAAATAGCTATTTGAATGACGTAAATTCTCTTCTATGTAATTTATATGCTGTTTTGTGAACAGTATTTGTTGATCAGTTTTAATATCATATATTATTAGGATTCACTTGGATTATATACCAACGGATTATTACCTAAATATATATATATATATATATATATATATATATATATATATATATATATATATGTGTGTGTGTGTGTGTGTGTGTGTGTGGTGGTCTCCCCCGTCGTATTCGACGTTATGAGGTCAACTAGCTGAGTAACCGACAGCCCAGACACCAGCACATATGATTTGATTAGAGTGGTAAAGGCTTTGTTTAGAACCAACCACAATTTTTTGAAGGGCAGAATACCACAAGATTTTGACTTCAGTGTTGTCCTTATCTCAGAGAACCTTAATCTATAGAACCCAGTCTATAGCTTGGTGGAGAGGGGAGGAGACGATTCATCCCTTTAGTTATTAGGACGTAAGTGAATGGAATGGATTCAACTGGAATTCGAACTAGGATCTCCGATTTCTCAATCCGAGCCACTATCCACTATTCCGCCGTGCCTCCTCAGCTGCCGGGAGAAGAAGATTCATACATTTCACACACACACACACACACACACACACATATATATATATATATATATATATATATATATATATATTAGTTTGGTGCAAAAATAATGTCGGTTTTTGACATTAAAAAATACGTCAATTCGTCAACCTTATATATATATATATATATATATATATATATATATATATATATATATATATATACTTCGTGTCCATAAGGTTCGTGTGCACTTTAAAAAATTTGTATTTGCGATAGAAAAAATTTGTAAAGAGGATTAGAAACAAGTAAATCTATATTTTTTAAAGTTTTATTGAAATTTTATTTAAGTTTCCACGTGTCCTCCATCATTAGCAATACAAAGGGTAATACGATTTTGCAGTTCACGGAAAACATTTGCCAACTGATTTACAGTAATGCCTGAAATCACATTAGTTATTTTAGCTATACTTAAAACTAGGTACGTTAAACCTTATAACATTTTTTAAAGATTATTTCTATCGCAAATACAAATAAAGTTATAAATTTTTTAAAGTGTACACGAATTTTATGGACACCCTGTATATATATATATATATATATATATATATATATATATATATATATATATATATATGTGTGTGTGTGTGTGTGTGTGTGAACGTGTGCGTGTGTGTGACTTTAAGATGGATCGACTAACATAAATGTGTTATGTGGTGAGGGTGACAATAGTCGTTTCCATACAAGACTTAGTATGTTTTCTGTTTTTTTCCCTATCTCTCCCACTCTCTTTTCTATCAACTATATACAGTGGCTTATTAGGTACGAGGGGTGTGTGAAATGTTCAGAAGACATGTACGAGCGATGTTAAGTCGTCCTGGTATTAATGTCAACTCTTCTTATTAATAACCGCCCTGTTTCAGTCCAGGTAGGAGAATGGACTGAAAAGTTTATGAGCTGACTATGAAGAAATGCGAAATCTTGCCGACATCAATTTCAACTCTCCTTATTAGTAACTATATAGTTTTTTGGGTTTTTTTTTTTTTTGGTTTGTTTTTCGAGGTAACCTGACGTTTGAATGTTCAAAGAAGTCTTCCAAGTAAGTAGTAGCGACTTCTCTAGAAAATGGACACAATTTGACATTGGGTTATCATCTACCCGCAGAAAACAAAGTTTAGCCCCTCAAATATTCATGTTGACATGGTTGCTACATTAGGCGATTACGCTCCAGCTTTCTTAACAGAGCAAAAGTAGGCAGCTAAATTTTGGAAGGGATAGGCCACAGTCTTGAAGATGACCTAAATTCTGAACTTCTTTAAGCTGTCACCACCGTGGGAAAGATTGATCATGGTGATATATGACAGGTTATTGACTATAAATCAAATAGCCAATGCTATTAGTATATCCCGTGAGATATGAACTTGGCATGAAGAAAGTTTCTGCTCGTTTGGTGCCACGTCTTCTGATACCTGATCAGAAGTGCACCAGGCTGATCACAACATGGGAAAAGATTGTTTGAGGAAAATCCAGCTGATTTCTTTGAACATTTCCTAATCCAGAGTGATTGCTGCGTTCATCACCGAGACCAAGAGACAATCCATGCAGTGAAAATTTCATCTGAAGGGAATTTTTTTATTTTTTATTTTGGGATGTAAAAATGCATTGTGTTCATTGACGATCTTCAAAAGGGCCACACTATCAATGGAGAGTGCTATGGCAACTTGCCGAGGCAGTTAAGAAAGGCGTCAAGTCCAAACGTCCAGAAAAAAAAAAAACTGATGAAAAGGTTCATGATTTTTTTTCTTTTGTTTGAGTATGAAAAATCTTGTTTTTAATTTTTATAACCGGACAAACACTTTCGCAATGATTTAATATAATAGCTGACTATGAAGGAATGCGGAATCTTGCCGACATCAATTTCAATTTACCGCTAACGATTGTCCGCAGGTTTTAAATTCAGAGTTGTCTTTCTCTATAGACCAGTTGCCATTTATTTATCCATAGCTGGAGAGAGAAGAAGAGAAGTAATGCCTTTCGCAAGGGTACTAGCACGTAAGTGAATGTAATGAACTCGAATGGAATTCGAACTCCGCCCTCCGATTCCTCATTGCGAGCCGCTACCGACCGTGCTTAGATATATCAGTTTTACAGTATATGCAAACACATCCTTTGCACACGTGTTAACTAAAATGTCATGATAAAAACGTAGTTTAGTTATATTCGCAATCGATGTAAGACACATCAAAATGTAGAAATTAGACACGCATTATAATAATGCTTTTTAATCGTTACACAAAATCGATCTATAAAAATATATTTTTAGCTTTTTATTTTCATTCTGTTTCTATGCTGAACATCTTAAACCGGCAGAAATAGCAAAAAAGTATTACAGCTAAAAATATATTCATTTGAAAATGAAAGTGTAAGTAAAACCGTAAAAACGACCGTGAAAGTAATTTTGTTTTCTTTTATTCTGTATTATTTTAAGCAGACAAATCTTGTATAGATTGCGATTTCTTCGAAAAAAAAATCTTCCCTCGGTGTTGTTTTTCTTGTTGTCTTTGTAATCTCATTTATTTGCGTGTACAAACAAGAAAGTAACTCTTGACAAAAAAACAATTGTATAAAAATCGGTGATAAATAAAAATGTTTCGAGGTGACCAACGTTGATTGGATAGTATTTGCAAGCAAATATGTTTCACTTTATAAGACTTGATATTGTAAACGGTGCTGTATTTGACACGATATTCCGATTGTTATTTTCTTCGGCCTTCATCAAGATTATCATTACTTACACTGTTTACATTCGGACTATTGTCCTCATCTTTGTTGTTTTTATGATAACGTCCATGATATCATAACGACCGGCCGCGTGCTAGCTTTCATTGATTTTTCTGTCAGAATTTCTTTGATGAGGAGTTGTCATTATTTACAATATTTATACTCAGACTATTATCCTCATCTTTGTTGTTGTTATAACAACACTTCAACCCTACAGCCTCTTGCTCACAGTCGAGACGTCGTAAGCCTCTCGCTGCTCTATCACTATTTCCATGAACAATTTTCAGCAGGGACTACATTTCTCAGTTCGACCAGGTCTAACCATCACGGCTAAACAAAGCAATTCCATGCACATTCAGCGAACCAACTTCATTAACTTTGTATTCCTCTGGTGAGATGTAAGTTCCAATCATGCATCCTCTTCCTACAAAGCATTGCTTTGTGGGACCGACTCCCATGAGGTTGCTTCCTGGATAACTACAGTCTTAACTTTTTCATGTCTAGAGTTAACCGTTATCTTCCACGCATATCCGCATCCAGGCCTGGTTTTGAGTGAACACTACTGCAAAAAAAAAAACAAAGAAGTTCTGCCTAAAGTGTCTTCTTTGATCACAAACAGGAACAATTTAGGCAGACCCCACAATAGTCTCACTCTCAGTAGAATTTTCACACCATTCCATACGTTCTGGTCAAACAACGACTTAATCCGGCAAGAATATGTTCTTACGGTTATATCAGGTTGAAACACCAGTTCTCGTACGATCATCGAGGTTAAGCAACGTCGATTCTGGTCATGACGTAGACGGCTGGGTGTTCGGAATACTAGGTGCATTAAGCGAAGATGTGCGCGTGGTGTGATGAATAACGGTTCGGAATTAGAAATCCGTGAGCCGAGTTCGTATTCCAGTCTGGTTCGTTATATTTACTTACGCGCCAATTTCTTGGACAAGGCATGAATTCACCTCTTCTCGCCCAAACTATGGGTTAATTAGTAGGAGTTGTATCAGCAAAATCAGCATATATCCCAAAAGCCCTAAAAACTATTTTCTGACTGTAAACGGTGTATAGAAGAAACAAAAAAATAAAAAATAAAAAAAATAAATAAAAAATAAGGCTACAAATCAATCTGCCTTGTTTTATTTTTACGAGAATCAGATTAAGACAAAAATGGAGATTGCTTCCAATATTAGGACTGGAGTTGCGCAGTTCCCACTTTCTAGCTTTTGACATCGTCTACGCAGCTCTGAGATGTATGGAATAGTTTTTTTTACTCAGAAGCCTCCTTCCAACAAACGAAATGTTACGATCCTGTCATGCTAATACCGTCATATGAGCTGTATTAAGAAGTTCCATCAATTCAGTCTTCTGGGTAATACGAAGCATCAAAGACATATTCAAAATATTCTATCAAAAGGAAAACAAAAACAAAGGTGATATAAGTCCTCGTACGCGGCTCACTTTACGATCAGCAACTTATGAAAAAATTCTGGGACTTACTGTGCTACATACACGGACTCGAAGCACACACGTTTCCCCCGCGTTCCCAATATAAAAAAGGAGTTATACTCAGAGAGATTTACGCCCCACCCACCAACTAACAAACTTTTGCCTGGTCTTTTGAACTCTGTTAAAACTGTATTCCTTCTTTCCTGTTTAAGATTACTACTTCAAATCTATAATTCTGATATCTCAACTACATCCGACAGCAATATCTCTGATCGAGAGTTTGGATGTTTTGACAAGCTTGGAATCGCCTCTTAATTGTTGTTGTTCGTAGGTCCACCCTGGCACGGAGTGTTAGCACATGTTAGGGTCCCATCTATGGGTAAATAGTGAACAGCCCCCACCAAAAAAAAAAACCGCTATGAAGGTATGAAAGTACATTTTCATAGAAAAAATACCAGCAATATATTGATATATCGTAAAATGACCAACAATACATTTTATTTGAAATTCAAGGCAGTCAAATTGTGTTTCAAATATTTAGATTTCGGCTTTAAATAACCCATTGAGATGTTGATATGCCGTTAAACAAAATGACCAACAATACATTTTATCTGTAGTTGAAGGCATACAATTGCGTTCAAAATATATTTAGTTGAAGCCATAAAATTGTGTTCAAAATATTTAGATTTCGGCATTAAATAACCCATAGAGATGTTGATATGCCGCTAAACAAAATGTCCAACAATACATTTTATCTGTAGTTGAAGGCATACAATTGCGTTCAAAATATATTTAGTTGAAGCCATAAAATTGTGTTTCAAATATTTAGATTTCGGCATTAAATAACCCATAGAGATGTCGATATGCCGATAAACAAAATCAACCAACCGACTACGTCTCCACTTAAACTCCGAAATGTTATTATTTATTATTTATTTAATTTTTTCTCAATAGGAGTAGATACGTTCGCCTATGATAAACATCACTCTCCTCCTGGGTCATTGGAATAGGACTAGAGGTTTATCCCAGGTTTCCTCTTTAGGATGAGGTTTCCGGTTCCTTTTAAAGCCCTTTCTTTCTTTTTCACTTAAAGTAGCGCCTTGTGTCTTAGTGGCCTTATCCCCTTATTTAGGGTGAATTAATCTGTTAGGTGTCCCCGTCTGAGTTATTGTTATGTATTTCCTGATCACCATTAAGTGTTTTATTTCTGACAATTTTGATCAAAGCCCTTTATTCAATTGATAGGAACACGTTCCATTATCTATGTTTGAATAATGCTGAACTACTACGTAATATTAATCCTGCTATATGGCAGTGAATGCTGGACAATTTCCTCTCAGATGAAGAGAAGACTTGAGGCAACAGAAACAATGAAAAGAGTGCTGAACTGCTATGTAATATCAATCCTCCTTTATGGCAGTGAATGCTGGACAATTTCCTCACAGATGAAGAGAAGACTTGAGGCAACAGGAACAATGAAAAGAGTGCTGAACTGCTATGTAATATCAATCCTCCTATATGGCAGTGAATGCTGGACAATTTCCTAACAGATGAAGAGAATACTTAAAGCAACAGAAACAATGAAAAGAGTGCTGAACTGCTATGTAATATCAATCCTCCTATATGGCAGTGAATGCTGGACAATTTCCTAACAGATGAAGAGAATACTTAAAGCAACAGAAACAATGAAAAGAGTGCTGAACTGCTATGTAATATCAATCCTCCTATATGGCAGTGAATGCTGGACAATTTCCTCACAGATGAAGAGAAGACTTGAGGCAAAAGAAACAATGAAAACAGTGCTGAACTGCTACGTAATATCAATCCTCCTATATGGCAGTGAATGCTGGACAATTTCCTCACAGATGAAGAGAAGATTTGAGGCAACAGAAACAATGAAAGGAATACTGAACTGCTTGTTGCAGTTTTTTGGGTATGTAAGTACTAGTGAGCTAGCCTAAATGAGTTGACTCATTTCACCAATAGAAGGGTTAACCAATCAGAAAGCTCAAAATATTCAATGCGACGTGTATAAAGGCAGCCATTTTTTTCTCCCAAATTGTCTACACTGCCAACCGGATATCGACGACTTTAAGAATTACTTAACAACTGCTACTTTCTCTGAATCTTCACTGCCGAACTCTAATATTGAACAGATTACAGACTTCACTGGATTCGATATTCAGAGACTGCGGCAAACATGGTCACCAACGGTTACGAGCCCAGGTTACGACTGTATTTTAACGGAGACGAAACCAAGTTTGAATTATGGGAAACCAAATTCTTAGGCTACCTTAGAATACAAAAAACTTCATGACATCATTCTTTGCCAAGATGACCAGAAAGAAGATGATGATTTTATGGAAAGAAATGCGACTGTCTTCGCTGAATTATTACAATTCCTGGATGACAGGAGTTTGTCTTTGATAATGAGACAGGCCAAGGACAATGGACGACGAGCTCTACGAATTTTGCGACAACACTACTTGTCAAAAGGTAAGCCTAAAATTATTGCTTTATATACTGAACTAACCACGTTAAGGAGACGGGAA
The DNA here is from genome assembly GCA_963932145.1 of Acanthosepion lycidas. Taxonomy (NCBI): domain Eukaryota; kingdom Metazoa; phylum Mollusca; class Cephalopoda; order Sepiida; family Sepiidae; genus Acanthosepion; species Acanthosepion lycidas. The sequence goes on along the minus strand of OZ010615.1, from coordinate 31,475,712 downwards.
AATGAATCTGTAACAGATTATACGAGCTGAGAATGTCACAAATGCCTTAAAAATGGCAGGTGAGATTATCTCAGATGGGCTGCTAATAGCCATGGTTTTAAAGGTATTACCACCGACATTCAAAACATTCACGACAGTCATAACTCAAAAAGATAAAAAATTAACTTTCACTGAGTCTAAGATTGCGTTACGTAGTTATAAAGAAACTGAAAAAATGTGTACCCCCCAAAAATCAAGGCAATAACGTAATGCAACTGAGAACGTCATTTAAAAAATTCAGAAAACCAGTCCATCAAACCTATCAGACTAGGAATTATTATATTAAAAACAAGGGACTTAAAAACAATTATTACAACAACAACAACAACAATTAGAATGTTGATGCAAATGGCCGCACATTGTGGTATGGATATACACCATATGGATGTTAAAGCAGCTTATTTGAATGCTGCGATCGACTATGAAATAGACATAGAACCGCCAGAAGGTTTTGAAGAAGGTGATAATTATGTATGGAAACTCAAAAATCACTATATGGCATCAAACAGAACGGAAGAACGTGGAATAAATTAATCCATTCCTATTTAATTGAACAACAATTTGAATCCTCCCAAGTTGACCCATGCCTGTACACAAGAATATTTAATAATGAAATATTAGTAATTCTGATTATTTGGGTCGACGATATTTTAATTGCTTCAAAATGTGAAGCTGCTCTATTACAAATTAAAAATTCCTTAAATATAAGATTTAAAATGGGCCGACTATCATGGTTTCTTGGTATACTGTTCGAATTTAAGGGCAACACTATTACAATGAATTAATCTAGATACATCGAAAGGCTCTTATCTAAATTCAGCATGCAAAATTGTAAACCACGAACTACTCCATGTGAAAGGGATTTAAACACAATTATGAATAATGAAGACGGTATAGCGGCGTGTGAGAAAGAATACAGAACATTGGTTGGAAGTCTTATTTACGTCATGATAGCAACCAGGCCAGATAACTATTAGGTTGGTGCAAATATAATGTCGTTTTCTCACATATGTTACTATGTGAGAAAACGACATTATATCTGTACCAACCTAATACAATACGGTTACTAAGTTGTCCCAAAACTTGAATAAACCGGAGACTACATTTAACAAGAGCTAAGCAAGTCTTACGTTATCTAAAGGGAACTAAGAGTCGTTGCCTAGTATTTCGACAATCAGATAACCCATTACAATTGGAAGGATTTTGCGATGCTGATTGGGCAAATTCACTAGATAGTAAGAGTATAACAGGCTATTGCTTTAGATTGGCAAAAGATAATCCAATGGAAATCTAAGTAACAGGGAATGATTTCACTTTCTACTTGTGAGGCGGAATATATTGCATTGTCGCAAGCAACACAAGAGGCTATTTTTCTTAAATTACTAATAAAAACAATTACAACACTGATAATAAGTGAGCCAATAATTATTTACTGCGACAGTCGGGCCAGTATTGCTTTGG
>OZ010615.1:31464212-31466712 GCA_963932145.1 Acanthosepion lycidas | reverse complement strand
ACAATTGGAAGAGATGAGAACAGAAAGAAGAAGAAGAAGAAGAAGAAGAAGAAGAAGAATGGATAAATATTGAACAATTGGAAGAGATGAGAACAGAAAGAAGAAGAAGAAGAAGAAGAAGAAGAAGAATGGATAAATATTGAACAATTGGAAGAGATGAGAACAGAAAGAAGAAGAAGAAGAAGAAGAAGAAGAAGAAGAAGAATGGATAAATATTGAACAATTGGAAGAGATGAGAACAGAAAGAAGAAGAAGAAGAAGAAGAAGAAGAAGAAGAAGAAGAAGAAGAAGAATGGATAAATATTGAACAATTGGAAGAGATGAGAACAGAAAGAAGAAGAAGAAGAAGAAGAAGAAGAATGGATAAATATTGAACAATTGGAAGAGATGAGAACAGAAAGAAGAAGAAGAAGAAGAAGAAGAAGAAGAAGAAGAATGGATAAATATTGAACAATTGGAAGAGATGAGAACAGAAAGAAGAAGAAGAAGAAGAAGAAGAAGAATGGATAAATATTGAACAATTGGAAGAGATGAGAACAGAAAGAAGAAGAAGAAGAAGAAGAAGAAGAAGAAGAAGAAGAATGGATAAATATTGAACAATTGGAAGAGATGAGAACAGAAAGAAGAAGAAGAAGAAGAAGAAGAAGAAGAAGAATGGATAAATATTGAACAATTGGAAGAGATGAGAACAGAAAGAAGAAGAAGAAGAAGAAGAAGAAGAAGAAGAAGAAGAAGAAGAAGAAGAATGGATAAATATTGAACAATTGGAAGAGATGAGAACAGAAAGAAGAAGAAGAAGAAGAAGAAGAAGAAGAAGAAGAAGAAGAAGAATGGATAAATATTGAACAATTGGAAGAGATGAGAACAGAAAGAAGAAGAAGAAGAAGAAGAAGAAGAAGAAGAAGAAGAAGAATGGATAAATATTGAACAATTGGAAGAGATGAGAACAGAAAGAAGAAGAAGAAGAAGAAGAAGAAGAAGAAGAAGAAGAAGAATGGATAAATATTGAACAATTGGAAGAGATGAGAACAGAAAGAAGAAGAAGAAGAAGAAGAAGAAGAAGAATGGATAAATATTGAACAATTGGAAGAGATGAGAACAGAAAGAAGAAGAAGAAGAAGAAGAAGAAGAAGAAGAAGAATGGATAAATATTGAACAATTGGAAGAGATGAGAACAGAAAGAAGAAGAAGAAGAAGAAGAAGAAGAAGAATGGATAAATATTGAACAATTGGAAGAGATGAGAACAGAAAGAAGAAGAAGAAGAAGAAGAAGAAGAAGAAGAAGAATGGATAAATATTGAACAATTGGAAGAGATGAGAACAGAAAGAAGAAGAAGAAGAAGAAGAAGAAGAAGAAGAATGGATAAATATTGAACAATTGGAAGAGATTTGAACAGAAAGAAGAAGAAGAAGAAGAAGAAGAAGAAGAAGAAGAATGGATAAATATTGAACAATTGGAAGAGATGAGAACAGAAAGAAGAAGAAGAAGAAGAAGAAGAAGAAGAAGAAGAAGAATGGATAAATATTGAACAATTGGAAGAGATGAGAACAGAAAGAAGAAGAAGAAGAAGAAGAAGAAGAAGAAGAATGGATAAATATTGAACAATTGGAAGAGATGGGAAGAAGAAGAAGAAGAAGAAGAAGAAGAAGAAGAAGAAGAAGAATGGATAAATATTGAACAATTGGAAGAGATGAGAACAGAAAGAAGAAGAAGAAGAAGAAGAAGAAGAAGAAGAAGAAGAATGGATAAATATTGAACAATTGGAAGAGATGAGAACAGAAAGAAGAAGAAGAAGAAGAAGAAGAAGAAGAAGAAGAATGGATAAATATTGAACAATTGGAAGAGATGAGAACAGAAAGAAGAAGAAGAAGAAGAAGAAGAAGAAGAAGAAGAATGGATAAATATTGAACAATTGGAAGAGATGAGAACAGAAAGAAGAAGAAGAAGAAGAAGAAGAAGAAGAAGAAGAAGAATGGATAAATATTGAACAATTGGAAGAGATGAGAACAGAAAGAAGAAGAAGAAGAAGAAGAAGAAGAAGAAGAATGGATAAATATTGAACAATTGGAAGAGATGAGAACAGAAAGAAGAAGAAGAAGAAGAAGAAGAAGAAGAATGGATAAATATTGAACAATTGGAAGAGATGAGAACAGAAAGAAGAAGAAGAAGAAGAAGAAGAAGAAGAAGAAGAATGGATAAATATTGAACAATTGGAAGAGATGAGAACAGAAAGAAGAAGAAGAAGAAGAAGAAGAAGAAGAAGAAGAAGAAGAAGAAGAAGAAGAATGGATAAATATTGAACAATTGGAAGAGATGAGAACAGAAAGAAGAAGAAGAAGAAGAAGAAGAAGAATGGATAAATATTGAACAATTGGAAGAGATGAGAACAGAAAGAAGAAGAAGAAGAAGAAGAAGAAGAAGAAGAAGAAGAATGGATAAATATTGAACAATTGGAAGAGATGAGAACAGAAAGAAGAAGAAGAAGAAGAAGAAGAAGAA
>OZ010615.1:31451712-31461712 GCA_963932145.1 Acanthosepion lycidas | reverse complement strand
AGCATAAAAATAGATTTTTTTTATAGTAAAAATACCTGCAATACACTTTTGGAATCAAATATTATTACCAGCAATATATTTGATTCTCGAAAAAAACATCTTTACAAAAATACGTCAATGAAACCTGATCTACCAACTGATTTCTTATAAAGAATAAATATTCTAATCATACGAACCTATCCTAAAAATCTTTTCGGCAATTAATAAGCCATTGAGATTGATTTCTTACAAAGAATACATATTCTTGTCGGCATTAAATAACCCATTGAGTTTGATATGCCGTAAAACAAAATAAACCAAACCTGATCTACAAACTGATTTCTTACAAAGAATACATATTCTATTCATACGAATCTATCCTAAAAATCTTGTCGGCATTAAATAACCCATTGAGGTTAATATGCCGTAAAACTAAATAAACCAAACCAATACAAACCAAAAATTACATATTCTATTCATATGAACCTATCCTAAAAATCTTGTCGGCATTAAATAACCCATTGAAGTGTTGGTATTCCGTAAACCAAACCATATGGATCCAAGAATAATATAGGGAAACAATGTAACCAACCTAATTTGATTGTTTAAATGAATGTCGAAACAGAGTGTAGGAGGGAGTGTAAAAATCCAGACCTTACTAAGAACTACAAAAGATAGGAAGTCGTAGAGAGTCTTCATTGCCTCTGAAGGGACCCGGGACATAAAAGCAAAAAAAAAAAAATGTATTTTAGAAGTTTCCGAACGGAGTAATGGCTAGAGCCCTAGTCTAATTGGCCTTTGCTACATAGTGAATTTGATCCTCACTAGGTGACCCAAATTGGCGGCTATACGTCAAAACTGCGTTAGTTTCGTATTTTGTTCTTTCTGGGTATGCAAAATGGTCAGAGCACCAGTCTAGTTGCCTATTAATATGGAGTAGTGAGTGTGTTTCTCACTCGGTGCTGCATATTTTTGGGCCTTATGGCTAACTAAGCCAATCTTAGTGAATAACAACTCTAGAAAGAAGTAAGCGGTTGACATTAGCGAGTTATCAGCAATCTCATTCGATGCATTAACACAAAATTAAGAAGAAGGTAAAAGAAAGAAAGAAAAAACATTTCAGAGGGAAAAATGGTTAAGACAAACGAAGGAGTTTTTATTTATTTATTTATTTTTTTTTTTGCTGAAATCTTCTCTCTATTTTTTTTTTTTTAATGAAGAAGAAAATTAGAATAGGATTTAATCGAAACGTTAATGAAGAAAATATTGACAAACCCGGAGATTTGTTTGATGAGTAAGAAAATAAATTAAACACTCAAGGGTTTGTTTTTTGTTTGTTTTTTTTTTATTTATGTTACAAGGATATTGGTATTACTTGTTTTAGTTATTAGAGTTTTTTGTTTTTTTTTAGTTATGCAAGAGAAAGGATGAAGGAGCTTTTCGTTGTTATTATTATTATTATTATTATTATTATTATTATTATTATCAGAGAAGTTAATTGCTTCAAAGAATGTATGGTGATTGTTAAAAAGAAGGGATAAGAGACGAGGCATTGTCGAACTAAAAAGCAGTTTAGTAGGTTTTTAAAGGATAAAAAGACGGGTCGAAGTAGGAGGAGAAGGAGAAGGAGGTGGAGGAGAAGGAGGAGAAACTAAGGAGGAGGTTTAGGGAGAGAAGAAGAAGTGTAAGCTAAGGAGGAGGAAGAGAAGAAAAGGAAAATAAGGAGGTGGAGTAGAAAGAGAATAAACTAAGGAGGAGAAGATGGAAAAGAAGGAGGAGAAACTAAGGAGGAGGTTTAGGGCGAGAAGAAGATGTGTAAGCTAAGGAGGAGGAAGAGAAGAAAAGGAAAATAAGGAGGTGGAGTAGAAAGAGAATAAACTAAGGAGGAGAAGATGGAAAAGAAGGAGGAGAAACTAAGGAGGAGGTTTAGGGAGAGAAGAAGAAGTGTAAGCTAAGGAGGAGGAAGGGAAGAAAAGGAAAATAAGGAGGTGGAGTAGAAAGAGAATAAACTAAGGAGGAGAAGATGGAAAAGAAGGAGGAGAATCTAAGGAGGAGGTTTAGGGAGAGAAGAAGATGTGTAAGCTAAGGAGGAGGAAGAGAAGAAAAGGAAAATAAGGAGGTGGAGTAGAAAGAGAATAAACTAAGGAGGAGAAGATGGAAAAGAAGGAGGAGAAACTAAGGAGGAGGTTTAGGGCGAGAAGAAGAAGTGTAAGCTAAGGAGGAGGAAGGGAAGAAAAGGAAAATAAGGAGGTGGAGTAGAAAGAGAATAAACTAAGGAGGAGAAGATGGAAAAGAAGGAGGAGAAACTAAGGAGGAGGTTTAGGGAGAGAAGAAGAAGTGTAAGCTAAGGAGGAGGAAGAGAAGAAAAGGAAAATAAGGAGGTGGAGTAGAAAGAGAATAAACTAAGGAGGAGAAGATGGAAAAGAAGGAGGAGAAACTAAGGAGGAGGTTTAGGGCGAGAAGAAGATGTGTAAGCTAAGGAGGAGGAAGAGAAGAAAAGGAAAATAAGGAGGTGGAGTAGAAAGAGAATAAACTAAGGAGGAGAAGATGGAAAAGAAGGAGGAGAAACTAAGGAGGAGGTTTAGGGAGAGAAGAAGAAGTGTAAGCTAAGGAGGAGGAAGGGAAGAAAAGGAAAATAAGGAGGTGGAGTAGAAAGAGAATAAACTAAGGAGGAGAAGATGGAAAAGAAGGAGGAGAATCTAAGGAGGAGGTTTAGGGAGAGAAGAAGATGTGTAAGCTAAGGAGGAGGAAGAGAAGAAAAGGAAAATAAGGAGGTGGAGTAGAAAGAGAATAAACTAAGGAGGAGAAGATGGAAAAGAAGGAGGAGAAACTAAGGAGGAGGTTTAGGGCGAGAAGAAGAAGTGTAAGCTAAGGAGGAGGAAGGGAAGAAAAGGAAAATAAGGAGGTGGAGTAGAAAGAGAATAAACTAAGGAGGAGAAGATGGAAAAGAAGGAGGAGAAACTAAGGAGGAGGTTTAGGGAGAGAAGAAGAAGTGTAAGCTAAGGAGGAGGAAGAGAAGAAAAGGAAAATAAGGAGGTGGAGTAGAAAGAGAATAAACTAAGGAGGAGAAGATGGAAAAGAAGGAGGAGAATCTAAGGAGGAGGTTTAGGGCGAGAAGAAGATGTGTAAGCTAAGGAGGAGGAAGAGAAGAAAAGGAAAATAAGGAGGTGGAGTAGAAAGAGAATAAACTAAGGAGGAGAAGATGGAAAAGAAGGAGCAGAAACTAAGGAGGAGGTTTAGGGAAAGAAGAAGAAGTGTAAGCTAAGGAGGAGGAAGAGAAGAAAAGGAAAATAAGGAGGTGGAGTAGAAAGAGAATAAACTAAGGAGGAGAAGATGGAAAAGAAGGAGGAGAATCTAAGGAGGAGGTTTAGGGAGAGAAGAAGATGTGTAAGCTAAGGAGGAGGAAGAGAAGAAAAGGAAAATAAGGAGGTGGAGTAGAAAGAGAATAAACTAAGGAGGAGAAGATGGAAAAGAAGGAGGAGAAACTAAGGAGGAGGTTTAGGGAAAGAAGAAGAAGTGTAAGCTAAGGAGGAGGAAGAGAAGAAAAGGAAAATAAGAAGGTGGAGTAGAAAGAGAATAAACTAAGGAGGAGAAGATGGAAAAGAAGGAGGAGAAACTAAGGAGGAGGTTTAGGGCGAGAAGAAGATGTGTAAGCTAAGGAGGAGGAAGAGAAGAAAAGGAAAATAAGGAGGTGGAGTAGAAAGAGAATAAACTAAGGAGGAGAAGATGGAAAAGAAGGAGGAGAAACTAAGGAGGAGGTTTAGGGAGAGAAGAAGAAGTGTAAGCTAAGGAGGAGGAAGAGAAGAAAAGGAAAATAAGGAGGTGGAGTAGAAAGAGAATAAACTAAGGAGGAGAAGATGGAAAAGAAGGAGGAGAATCTAAGGAGGAGGTTTAGGGAGAGAAGAAGATGTGTAAGCTAAGGAGGAGGAAGAGAAGAAAAGGAAAATAAGGAGGTGGAGTAGAAAGAGAATAAACTAAGGAGGAGAAGATGGAAAAGAAGGAGGAGAAACTAAGGAGGAGGTTTAGGGAAAGAAGAAGAAGTGTAAGCTAAGGAGGAGGAAGAGAAGAAAAGGAAAATAAGAAGGTGGAGTAGAAAGAGAATAAACTAAGGAGGAGAAGATGGAAAAGAAGGAGGAGAAACTAAGGAGGAGGTTTAGGGCGAGAAGAAGATGTGTAAGCTAAGGAGGAGGAAGAGAAGAAAAGGAAAATAAGGAGGTGGAGTAGAAAGAGAATAAACTAAGGAGGAGAAGATGGAAAAGAAGGAGGAGAAACTAAGGAGGAGGTTTAGGGAGAGAAGAAGAAGTGTAAGCTAAGGAGGAGGAAGAGAAGAAAAGGAAAATAAGGAGGTGGAGTAGAAAGAGAATAAACTAAGGAGGAGAAGATGGAAAAGAAGGAGGAGAATCTAAGGAGGAGGTTTAGGGAGAGAAGAAGATGTGTAAGCTAAGGAGGAGGAAGAGAAGAAAAGGAAAATAAGGAGGTGGAGTAGAAAGAGAATAAACTAAGGAGGAGAAGATGGAAAAGAAGGAGGAGAAACTAAGGAGGAGGTTTAGGGCGAGAAGAAGAAGTGTAAGCTAAGGAGGAGGAAGGGAAGAAAAGGAAAATAAGGAGGTGGAGTAGAAAGAGAATAAACTAAGGAGGAGAAGATGGAAAAGAAGGAGGAGAAACTAAGGAGGAGGTTTAGGGAGAGAAGAAGAAGTGTAAGCTAAGGAGGAGGAAGAGAAGAAAAGGAAAATAAGGAGGTGGAGTAGAAAGAGAATAAACTAAGGAGGAGAAGATGGAAAAGAAGGAGGAGAATCTAAGGAGGAGGTTTAGGGAGAGAAGAAGATGTGTAAGCTAAGGAGGAGGAAGAGAAGAAAAGGAAAATAAGGAGGTGGAGTAGAAAGAGAATAAACTAAGGAGGAGAAGATGGAAAAGAAGGAGCAGAAACTAAGGAGGAGGTTTAGGGAGAGAAGAAGATGTGTAAGCTAAGGAGGAGGAAGAGAAGAAAAGGAAAATAAGGAGGTGGAGTAGAAAGAGAATAAACTAAGGAGGAGAAGATGGAAAAGAAGGAGGAGAAACTAAGGAGGAGGTTTAGGGCGAGAAGAAGAAGTGTAAGCTAAGGAGGAGGAAGGGAAGAAAAGGAAAATAAGGAGGTGGAGTAGAAAGAGAATAAACTAAGGAGGAGAAGATGGAAAAGAAGGAGGAGAAACTAAGGAGGAGGTTTAGGGAGAGAAGAAGAAGTGTAAGCTAAGGAGGAGGAAGAGAAGAAAAGGAAAATAAGGAGGTGGAGTAGAAAGAGAATAAACTAAGGAGGAGAAGATGGAAAAGAAGGAGGAGAATCTAAGGAGGAGGTTTAGGGAGAGAAGAAGATGTGTAAGCTAAGGAGGAGGAAGAGAAGAAAAGGAAAATAAGGAGGTGGAGTAGAAAGAGAATAAACTAAGGAGGAGAAGATGGAAAAGAAGGAGGAGAAACTAAGGAGGAGGTTTAGGGAGAGAAGAAGAAGTGTAAGCTAAGGAGGAGGAAGAGAAGAAAAGGAAAATAAGGAGGTGGAGTAGAAAGAGAATAAACTAAGGAGGAGAAGATGGAAAAGAAGGAGGAGAATCTAAGGAGGAGGTTTAGGGAGAGAAGAAGATGTGTAAGCTAAGGAGGAGGAAGAGAAGAAAAGGAAAATAAGGAGGTGGAGTAGAAAGAGAATAAACTAAGGAGGAGAAGATGGAAAAGAAGGAGCAGAAACTAAGGAGGAGGTTTAGGGAGAGAAGAAGATGTGTAAGCTAAGGAGGAGGAAGAGAAGAAAAGGAAAATAAGGAGGTGGAGTAGAAAGAGAATAAACTAAGGAGGAGAAGATGGAAAAGAAGGAGGAGAAACTAAGGAGGAGGTTTAGGGCGAGAAGAAGAAGTGTAAGCTAAGGAGGAGGAAGGGAAGAAAAGGAAAATAAGGAGGTGGAGTAGAAAGAGAATAAACTAAGGAGGAGAAGATGGAAAAGAAGGAGGAGAAACTAAGGAGGAGGTTTAGGGAGAGAAGAAGAAGTGTAAGCTAAGGAGGAGGAAGAGAAGAAAAGGAAAATAAGGAGGTGGAGTAGAAAGAGAATAAACTAAGGAGGAGAAGATGGAAAAGAAGGAGGAGAAACTAAGGAGGAGGTTTAGGGAGAGAAGAAGAAGTGTAAGCTAAGGAGGAGGAAGAGAAGAAAAGGAAAATAAGGAGGTGGAGTAGAAAGAGAATAAACTAAGGAGGAGAAGATGGAAAAGAAGGAGGAGAAACTAAGGAGGAGGTTTAGGGAGAGAAGAAGATGTGTAAGCTAAGGAGGAGGAAGAGAAGAAAAGGAAAATAAGGAGGTGGAGTAGAAAGAGAATAAACTAAGGAGGAGAAGATGGAAAAGAAGGAGGAGAAACTAAGGAGGAGGTTTAGGGAGAGAAGAAGAAGTGTAAGCTAAGGAGGAGGGAGAGAAGAAAAGGAAAATAAGGAGGTGGAGTAGAAAGAGAATAAACTAAGGAGGAGAAGATGGAAAAGAAGGAGCAGAAACTAAGGAGGAGGTTTAGGGAGAGAAGAAGAAGTGTAAGCTAAGTAGGAGGAAGAGAAGAAAAGGAAAATAAGGAGGTGGAGTAGAAAGAGAATAAACTAAGGAGGAGAAGATGGAAAAGAAGGAGGAGAAACTAAGGAGGAGGTTTAGGGAGAGAAGAAGAAGTGTAAGCTAAGGAGGAGGAAGAGAAGAAAAGGAAAATAAGGAGGTGGAGTAGAAAGAGAATAAACTAAGGAGGAGAAGATGGAAAAGAAGGAGGAGAAACTAAGGAGGAGGTTTAGGGAGAGAAGAAGATGTGTAAGCTAAGGAGGAGGAAGAGAAGAAAAGGAAAATAAGGAGGTGGAGTAGAAAGAGAATAAACTAAGGAGGAGAAGATGGAAAAGAAGGAGGAGAAACTAAGGAGGAGGTTTAGGGAGAGAAGAAGAAGTGTAAGCTAAGGAGGAGGGAGAGAAGAAAAGGAAAATAAGGAGGTGGAGTAGAAAGAGAATAAACTAAGGAGGAGAAGATGGAAAAGAAGGAGCAGAAACTAAGGAGGAGGTTTAGGGAGAGAAGAAGAAGTGTAAGCTAAGGAGGAGGAAGAGAAGAAAAGGAAAATAAGGAGGTGGAGTAGAAAGAGAATAAACTAAGGAGGAGATGATGGAAAAGAAGGAGGAGAAACTAATGAGGAGGTTTAGGGAGAGAAGAAGAAGTGTAAGCTAAGGAGGAGGAAGAGAAGAAAAGGAAAATAAGGAGGTGGAGTAGAAAGAGAATAAACTAAGGAGGAGAAGATGGAAAAGAAGGAGCAGAAACTAAGGAGGAGGTTTAGGGAGAGAAGAAGATGTGTAAGCTAAGGAGGAGGAAGAGAAGAAACGGAAAATAAGGAGGTGGAGTAGAAAGAGAATAAACTAAGGAGGAGAAGATGGAAAAGAAGGAGGAGAAACTAAGGAGGAGGTTTAGGGAGAGAAGAAGATGTGTAAGCTAAGGAGGAGGAAGAGAAGAAACGGAAAATAAGGAGGTGGAGTAGAAAGAGAATAAACTAAGGAGGAGAAGATGGAAAAGAAGGAGGAGAAACTAAGGAGGAGGTTTAGGGAGAGAAGAAGATGTGTAAGCTAAGGAGGAGGAAGAGAAGAAAAGGAAAATAAGGAGGTGGAGTAGAAAGAGAATAAACTAAGGAGGAGAAGATGGAAAAGAAGGAGCAGAAACTAAGGAGGAGGTTTAGGGAGAGAAGAAGAAGTGTAAGCTAAGGAGGAGGAAGGGAAGAAAAGGAAAATAAGGAGGTGGAGTAGAAAGAGAATAAACTAAGGAGGAGAAGATGGAAAAGAAGGAGGAGAAACTAATGAGGAGGTTTAGGGAGAGAAGAAGAAGTGTAAGCTAAGGAGGAGGAAGGGAAGAAAAGGAAAATAAGGAGGTGGAGTAGAAAGAGAATAAACTAAGGAGGAGAAGATGGAAAAGAAGGAGGAGAAACTAAGGAGGAGGTTTAGGGAGAGAAGAAGAAGTGTAAGCTAAGGAGGAGGAAGGGAAGAAAAGGAAAATAAGGGGGTGGAGTAGAAAGAGAATAAACTAAGGAGGAGAAGATGGAAAAGAAGGAGGAGAAACTAAGGAGGAGGTTTAGGGAGAGAAGAAGAAGTGTAAGCTAAGGAGGAGGGAGGGAAGAAAAGGAAAATAAGGGGGTGGAGTAGAAAGAGAATAAACTAAGGAGAAGAAGATGGAAGAAAAGAAGAATCTGGCTTATCTTTTTTTTCTTTAAAGAAGAGGGGGGAGGAAATGTATGAGGATGAAAAGTAGAAATGTTGCAGAAAAGAAGAAGAAGAGGAGGAGGAGGAGGAGGAGAAGGAAGAAGAAGAAGACAACGACGAGAAGGGGAAGAGGAGGAGGAGTGAAGGCGGAAGAACAAGAAGAAGAAGACGAAGAGGACGAGGAGAATGAAGAAGAAGCAAAAACAAAATCTTAGAGAAGATGCGCAAACAAAAAAAAGGAACTAAAAATTATCATTTAGAAGAGAGAGTTGAGGTTTCTAAAGTACATAAAAATAGAAAGATTACTCGGGAAACCTGATACTCATAGGGCGGATTGAAGGTAAGTGAGACGGAGCAAAACAGTATATAATCTATGTGAGTAAAGTGAGCTTGATTAAATAGATGACGGAACATGGTTTAGGAGTGATAAGATGTTATGGTCGAGGTTAGGAGCAAGGAAGAACAACACAAACACACGAGTAGAAATAACGAAGGTATATTACATGAAATAATAATACAAGATGTGGAAGGTGTTAGTATGACTGTCAGTCTGGTTTGGAGTGAACTACTATCGGCTCGACTCGATTCGGTATCAAGCCAACCCCCCGACGAAGGTTGCATGTGGCACAAGGCCGAGTTTAACGTGGGTTTGTAGCGGACCCGGTAGCATGCAGTGCTGGCCTACGAAAAGGTGGCCGTGAGCCAAACACTACTTACGACTACCGAATCCACTAACAAAGTAAAAAAAAAAAGGGAAATAAAAATAACTGTGTTCGAGACGTGCATAAAGGGTAAGAAATAGGTAGCCAGGAGGAAATGACGGAAACGAGTCCTGGTGGAAAACAAATACAAAACTTTATTTTAATAAGAAGTAATATCTTGTCTCAACAGTGGAGACTATCAGAAAAGTAAGGACAGTTCTTAGCCTGTAGGCAGTTTGTATAATGTAGTGACTAGTAGAATGTTAATGTTCCTCTAGGTTTCGATCCTAGCTAGCACTGATGAGCTGTGAAACAGCGAAACAGTCTATCTGTGGATGACGTTATATGTATAAATAGCCGAGAAAAATAACAGCATACGTGGCCTGGCGATTCCATATAGCATGAAACAGACTGTCGCCTCTAAGTTCACTTTTATATATTTATATATATATATATATATATATATATATCAAGAAGTTATCGACATTGACAATCTCTGCGGATAGATATGAACTTCCTTTAGACCGATAAAACCTTTATGTATTTTCTCGTGATTTAATCAATATGCAGTGGGATGGGGTACAGCACTTGTTTCGTTTTGTCAATATCTAATTTCAACCCCTGTTTTTTCGTTAACAATTCTTTCACCATCTATCTATCTATCTATCTATCTATCTATCTATATATATATATATATATATATATATATATATATGTATGTATATATATATATATATATATATATATATATATATATGTGTATATATATGTATATATATATGTATATATATACATGGTCATCAGTTTGCCGTTCACTCGTCCCCCGTTTACTGTAGAGTGATTGTTATATTTGTTATTAGCCAAGTGTGACAATCATTGTGACAGATTTCGTGTACCGGACAAAATTAGCTTTTTGTAGGGAAAAGAAGTACAGAGAGAGAGTTTATAAATACAATGAAGAAAAAAGAGATTTCGAATTTAATTTACGATATATGAGCCTGTCACTTTATACAGAGTTGGGTAGGGAGATGGCTAGTGACCGATATAGCCAAAGATCAAGCACACGAATTCCCCAATCAGACACTCATGTACACATTGACACACAGAGA
>OZ010615.1:31421712-31449212 GCA_963932145.1 Acanthosepion lycidas | reverse complement strand
GCATGAAACAGCCTGTCGCCTCTGACTGTTGACTTCCATGTTAATTTTTATATTCACACGCTCTATCTGTGATATTAAGCAATTTATGTTCACTTTTATATATATATATATATATATATATATATATATATATATATATGTCCCCCTCTCTCAGTATCACCTTACATCACTTAGAACTACACCTCAAAAGAGCTATATGTAAATTTGAAACAATATAAGCTCTAATAAAAAAAAAATGCAATCATAACAGCAAAAATGCAATATGAGCACTGGTAAAAATGGTTGCTGAAGAGATTAAGTTTATAAGTCCCAGAAATTCATATACAGAACTTGGAGAGGGGAATTAAGAGGAGATAACTGACAATTTACATCCATTAGACATGGCACGTGGAACTAAAACAGTCTACCCTAGCGTGCGAAATAAAGTGTTAAGTTCGACATTCTAACCACCTGAAGAAGGCCGAAACATTGTGATAAATATGGCGACAAAGATGAGGATGATACTCCGAACAATGTAAATACATAATACCCCATCTTGGAAGTGTGGTCTGGTGAACCAGGTAAAAATCGTAAACCTGAGGAAATAAATTATAACCCTTAAGGTTGTCTATTTTCTATGTAAATTGTATTAATAATTGCTCTGCTTTGACATTGAGCTCTTTGGATTATTTCCTTCTTCGGATTATCCATCCGGAGTACCAAATTTTTCATTACTTAACTATATATATATATATATATATATATATATATATATATATATATATATATATATATATATGCATACACACGCACGCACTCATGTGGATTTCAATATGTAGAAACCTCCATCCTCTGCCGGAAACCCGTCTAGAAAAATTATGGAAAATAAAGTAATTTTTTTTTTAATCCACATTACAACCAAAAACATTTGAGGTTTCTCTCTTCCTTTTAACATACACACTTTTCTTTCGTTGGAACGACTATAACCTCTTCTCTTCCTCTTGAGTGTAATAGAAAGGAGGGGGGCTAAAAAGAATGAAGAAGAAAAAGAAGAAGCTTGAAGAAAATAAGAGACAAGAAGAATGCAAGTGTATCGTTAATGTGTAAAAAAAGAAGTAGAAAAGAAAAGCAAGTGTAAAGGTGCCGTGTAATATTAGGGAAATGTGGAATCTATTAGGTTCATGCAAAAATAATGACGTAATAATGTCGTTTTTTGACGTTAAAAAATACGTCAAAAAACGACATTATTACGTCATTATTTTTGCACCAACCTAATATAAGAAAAAAACAACAAACTATTCGTAAGGTGGGGAATTTACTCGCATTTGCTACCTTTGTGAACATGAGGAATTAGCGATTATTTCCAGATCCAAAAAACCTTTTAAACCAGAGATCTGAAATCTTAAGTCCTTGCCTTCATATATAAAAAAAAACAAACTTTTTTATAAATGAATATGAGGCCAGATAAAAAATGTAATTTAAAACTACACTGTTATACTTACCACACTCTTTTGCTCCTCCTGTTATCTTTCCTTAATTTTACAAGACACCTCAATGTCTCTGTGAAGTCCTAAATAGTCCCCATATGCACAATTCTTGGCTGTGAGGAGGGGGAACAACAATTGCCTCTAATGTATACTTTTTTAAGTTTCCAAAATATCAGTTTTCATTTTTTTTTTAATATTCCTATATAAGATTCTAATTTTTAAAGAAGTCAAATCGAGACTGGAAGAGGACAGCGGACAGACAAGCTATCCATCCTGGAGTGGGGGATCACGATCAAAGATACGAAGAGAAAGTCTGTTCAGGAAATTACTCTTTCCGACATAGAGAAAACTGGCAAAGATTCGCGCACGCCTCTTTGATGATTATAGATAAACGGCGTAGCACGCATAAGTTATCAGTTTAAAGTGATTATATATATATATATATATATATATATATATATATATATATATATATATATATATACCGGCTGTAACAGCAAAATTCTCCAAATCATGGAAAAAATTAGATTAAGATTTGAACCGCTCTATCTTAAAAATGATTAAAGATATATTACTGGAATTCACTATTGAACAATAATAATGTATAATTACTCTCCAAGCTTAACAGAAGAATCGTGATGAAATCAATCAGAAACTAAAATAACATGTTCATCATTAATTAGTTAAGAATCGGAAGCTCATGAAGGATTGAAGTAAAGTTCAAATATATTTATATATTATTTCTTGATCATTTTCCAACTTAATCACGATGATCTTCGCCCTCTCTAACCTTCTAACTTTCTGTCCTGGAGTAACAAGGTGCCTCACATGTTTCACGTACGATATCATTTTCAAGTTGGACGTTGGACGTAGTTTATCGTATTACCCAGGAAGCGGATGTAGTCTTTGTGTTAACTATTTGCTCATAGATAGGACTCTAACCCCGGGTCAGGGTGGACCTGGAAACGCTAGCAATTAAGAGGTGGTTCCGCGCTCCTCAAAACCTGATCAGAGGCCTTGATATTGGACGTAGTCTATCGTCCTACGCAGGACGTGGATGTAGTTTATCGTCTTACCCAGGACGCGGATGTTGTCTGTGTGTTAAATATTTGGCCATAGATAGGACCCCCTAACAGGTGCTACGACCCCGGGTCAGGGTGAACCTGAGAACACCAGAAGTTAAGAGGTGGTTCCACGCACCGCAAAACGTCTGGATCAGAGGGCTTGCTGTTGGACGTAGTTTATCGTCTTTCCCAGGACGCTGATGTAGTTTAACGTCATACCGAAGACGCAGCTAGGATCTTCGTCTAAATCAAATTAAATCAACAATTAACCACAGGAAAAATCTCCAAGAATTTGGGAAACAAAAGATCACCGAAAGACGCAATCTGTCGTCAAAACCAACGCTTAATGTCGTAGAAAGACACACTGATTGTCGACAAGACACGCGTTTTCTGTCACTGGAAGACGCACTTTCTACTGCATTTTCTGTCTCCAAAAACCTCGCATTCTATCGCCAAATGACTTCCTTCCTTTCATGGCATAACTCAAAATGTCGTCGTCGCAAGAGCCGTTTTCATTCGGCGCAGGACTACGAATTCATTTGTCACTAGAATAATTTTCTGTCGACGCTAGACTCTTATTCTATCTGAAGAAAATTCTCGCCTCAGGAATTACTTTCGCCTCAGAACGAGTTTCTTTGTATCGCTGTAAAAATCTTTTTCTCACTTTTCGTTCCATACCGTATTTTGGGAGGGCACCCCGAGGCGGTGTAATGGTTAGCAAGTTTGTCTCGCTAGCACAATTACGAATGAGTAGTAAGTTCGATCCTAACTGGGTGCCCCATACTTTCGGCCTTGTGCTACATCTAAGCTACGCTTGGACAATCGCTACCGTATTTTGGGGACACCGCAAGACTCGTTTTTCGTCGGTGCTCGACTCGCCTTCTGTCTTCCGAAGTCTCGGCTTCTTTCGCGAAACGACGCATTTTATATCTCCTGAAGTCTAGCCTTCTCCTGCCGCATATCACGTTTTCTATCACCCGAAATCTCGCTTTCTCTCGCCGTATGACTCGTTTTCTGTCTCCGAACGTCTCACTTTCTCTTGCCGCATGAATGATTTTTAGTCTACCGAAGTCTCGCTTTATCTCGTTGCATGACTTGTTTTTTGTCACTCGAAGTCTCGCTATCTCTCGCCACATGACACGTTTTCTATCCCCCGAAGTTTCGCTTTCTCTCGCCGCATGATCCATTTTCTATCTCCGGAAGTCCTGGTTTATCCTGCCGCATCACTCGTTCTCTATCTCCCGAAGTCTCGCTTCCTCTCCCCGCAAGATATATTTCTTGTCCTCACCTTCCTCGGTTCTGTGTTCTACTTTTTATGAAAAAAAGGACTTAATATGTATATTCAAATTATTCCTGTACCGTGTCCCCTCAGGACGTTGAAGATCATGGCTCTCCACAACTTCCTGTCTTTTGCAGCTCTTAATAAATTTTGTCTTTCTCTTATTTCGCCTAAACACTGTTCCGCAAACGATTTGCTTTCTTCTGTCTCTTTCGCCTTCAATCTACCTGTGAATATCAGATTTTACAAGCCCTATTTCCTCATTAAGTAGGCTATGCATTGTTTTCCGTTGGCCCTCTTATCGTCAAGCAGCCCTGTGAGAATCAGATTTTCCACATCCTCAGTCATCATTATGTAGGCAATCTGCTGTTCTCTGTACATCTTATTGTCAATCTGTCCTGTGAGTATCATATTTTCCAAGCCCTCTTTCCTCACTGTGTGCCCGACAAACTTCAACTGTCTTTTCCTAAGGTTGAGTATAAATTTCCTTTTTGTTTCCATTTTCTCTAAAACTCCGTCGTTGCTGACATGTTCAGCTCTTGGTATCCTCAGCATCCTTCTGTAGAAACTTCTTTGTAGCTAAATGGTATAGGACGCCAGGCCAAATGACGGTTTCCGTATAGGGATACAGGTTCGATTCCTGTCAGAGAACGCATATTTTCTATGAAAATTTCTCGAACATTTGGGACATTAATGTAACTAATACAACGCATATACTTAAATAAATCGTATCGATAAAAATAATGTGTAGACAGAACCTATCTATCTTTATATATATATATATATATATATATATATATATATAATGTATAGACAGAAAATATTTGATATATATATATATATATATATATATATATATATATATATAGAGAGAGAGAGAGAGAGGGAGAGAGATAGGTATGTGTTTGTATATATATATATATATATATATATATATATATATAAACAGATATAGGTGTGTGTATGTTTGTCTCTGTGTGTGTGTATGTGTGTGTTCATATCAGGATGTAAAATCGAACTGACACGTGTCAAGCGGCAATGTAGGACAAAGGAACTGAAGCATGACTGACCGCATCTCGGTGGCAAAATTTTTACATAAATAGGTTAAGCCATCGAGTCAAGATGAAAAAAAAAATGGTACAGTTAGCTGAAAATCTTCCTTCTCTAAATCTGCGTATCGCTGACATACCTTGGAAATAATAATAATAATAATAATAATAATAATAATAATAATAATAATGATAATAATAATAATAATAATATATATATATGTATATATATATATATATATATATATATATATATATATATTGAATGTACATGTAGATATGTCCACACTGACAGGGATCATACTGTATTATATCTGTGATTTTTTTTTTTTTTTTTTCATGGCTACAGGTGTAATTTTCCTACAATGCTCTGCCCTTTGTCTATCATCTCTTTGAGTGAAAATTCTAAAACATATCTTTCAGCGGCAAGTAGGTTGAGAGATGACCGGAAAAGTATAACTTTTATTCCCTTGCTCCTACCCCTCTGTTTAATGAATTCTTCGATATTCCCCCTACCAATCCGTAGTATAAGTCCAGCCTACCCCATAAAATTTGATAAGTATCTGTCGTTGGCGACGGAAAATTGAACATTTGGGGAGAGTCACTTGTGCCATGCTCCGAAGTTGTAAGAAATGGTAAATGTAGCATATTTGAATAATACTTTTCCTTTAGTTTGATATGATTGTAAATCCTAATGTCTCAAGTTAATTCCTTGCTTTTCAGTTCCCTTTTCTCTCCTCTAATAATTTCAAGTTTTAATCCCCACCCCAGACGTTAAGCGGACACCCGTGTCCATTTTTTTTTGTTTTATGTCTATATACTGAAATCTAATTATCCCACTTGGAGGTGTCTCTCGGACTTATACTAAGTTAAAACTTAGTATTATCTACCCAACTGAATACCATACACTGTTATGAACTTTTAACTTCGATATATTAATAAACCCACTATCTCAAATCTGGTCTTGCTCTTGGACCTTCTTCAAGCTTCGTCCTAAAGCTGGTAATCTGAACAAAATTACCCCTTGGCGGTCAAGGTTAAAACGCATCTCTACCAATTTCAATGAATACGAATAATATCTCATACCGGATCGGCCGTCAACCGGGACAACAAGGGCCGCGTCCCTCAGAGAGGAACCAGTCTGAGGTCGAAAGGTCTGTCACTGGAACAAACTCTTCCACACACGAAGAGACACTAGGTCACCAAACCGGGATTATCGCCAACCTTGGACCAAGTGTCTCAATGCCAAATCGACTAGTAAAAATGAAACGAACGAAATGGAGCCGCGAACAGTATCGACAAGTTATGACATCCTTCTTCACTGCACTCGAAAACCCAGCAAATAACACCACCAATCAAACATACCAAATATGGAGAAATATGGTGGGAAATGATATAAGACCTAACCTCAATCCAAACATGCTTGCCAATGTCCGCAGAGAAATCATGCGAAACAACAGACTCTCAAAGGCAGAAATAGATAAGATAAAATTAGATATAAGACAAAATACTATGACCCATCACTCAAACTCTGTTGAGACGAATGTTGAAATAAAGAATGCGACAGAGGATGAGGTGGACGCTAAAGCGAATGAAATACGAAATCATCTCCAAGGAAATGAAACCGAAGATTCTACCTTAGACACAACCTCTAGTTCTCCAGAAATTGTCACTGAAGATGACTCCAGGTACATTAATTTAGAATTCCTTGAAAACCACGAAGCTGAAATCACCGAAGCGAAAAATGACGTCATCCAAGTACTCAGCAGAGTAACTTTCATACAATTGTCAGACAGAGACCAGCTCCCGAAAATCCATATGACAAATCCCAACAAGCACATCGTGAAAATATACAATGCTGCCCTGGAAACACTGTTAACAGATAAACCACCGGGAAACATAACAGAAGTTAACAACGTCATATACGCAACAGCTCTAGCAGCGACTCGGAAGCTTGGTGTCAAGACAATAAATAAAATTAACAGACACAGAGAACCAGCTTGGAAAACCAAACTGATACGAGAAATAAAACAAATCAGATGTGAGCTGTCTATATTAGATGAGCTCACCAGAAACCCTAATATATCCATACGTAAATCCAAAAAGATCAAACGGAAATTTAGCATTAAATCCTTAATTGATATTCCATCGATCAAGGAAATGCTGAAACAGAAACTTCAGCTAAAAGCACAGAGAACAAGACGATACGAGAAACGTTGTAGATTCTATCGCCAAAATAAAATATTCCGAACAGATCTTAAGAAATTTTACAGGGAAATTGGAAAAACGCCTATACATGTCG
The DNA here is from genome assembly GCA_963932145.1 of Acanthosepion lycidas. Lineage (NCBI taxonomy): Eukaryota > Metazoa > Mollusca > Cephalopoda > Sepiida > Sepiidae > Acanthosepion > Acanthosepion lycidas. The sequence continues at coordinate 31,442,052 of OZ010615.1, read as the reverse complement.
AAACGCCACCATCGATTGATAATGTACAGACATTTTGGGAAAATATTTGGAGCAACCCAAAGGAATGTAACCCAAATGCAGAATGGATACGGCGTGAAGAAGAACGACTGCTGGATACACCTCTGCAAGAATGGGTAAATATATCCACAGATGATGTTAGGCAAGCACTAACGAAATCCCAAAAATGGAAATCCCCAGGAAATGACAAGTTGCCCAATTTCTGGCTGTATCATCACTCATCTACCCATGGCATACTTGCAAAAACATTATCAACGCTTGTAAATAATCCCAATAAAATCCCGGAATGGGTTACTGAAGGTATTACATACCTCATACCAAAAACAACTGAAACAGACGACCCGAAAAATTATAGACCGATAACATGTCTTTCCACAACGTATAAGTTGATCACGTCTGTACTGACGAACCGTACTTACTCCTTCTTCGAAACAAACAGCATTCTCCCGCTGGAACAGAAGGGATGCAGTAGAGGTTCATATGGCTGCAAAGATCAACTTCTGATAAATAAAATGATCCTGGAAAATTGCAGGAGACGACGCAGAAATCTCAGTGCAGCGTGGATTGATTATCGTAAAGCCTTTGATAGTGTTCCACATTCTTGGATCCTTAAGGCTTTGGAAATGTACAAAGTCTCCCCTGTGGTATTAAACTTTCTTAAGCACAGCATGGGGATGTGGAACACAAAACTATACCTTAGGCACACCGGGGGCACTGCCATATCCAACCGTCTGAATATCCGACGTGGAATTTTTCAAGGAGACTCTCTGTCACCACTTCTGTTTTGTTTATCCTTAACCCCTCTTACACATGAACTGAACAACAGTAGCTATGGTTACAAAATAAATAAGAAAATTTTCAATCACCTACTATACATGGATGATCTCAAACTCTTTGCCAAAGACGACAATGAGTTGAAAGGCCTCCTCAATATTGTAAAATACTTTAGTGACGACATAGGTATGGACTTCGGATTAGATAAATGTGCAAAAGTAACATTCAAGAAAGGTAGAATTACAGAAACACCCTCAATAGATTTAGATTTTGTCACAAAGATTAGGGAATTGGAGCATGAAGAAGCTTATAAGTACCTAGGAATTAGCGAAGGGGATGGAATACAACACCCCCAAATGAAAGAAAAAATAAGAAAAGAGTACTACAGGCGTGTACGTCTGATACTAAATACTGAACTAAACTCAAAAAATAGAATATCAGCTATAAACACATTGGCTGTCCCAGTGGTGCATTACAGCTTTAATGTCCTTAACTGGACCATAGCTGAAATTAAGCGAATGGACGCCAAAACGAGAAAGCTTCTCACTTGCTATCGCATGCATCATCCCAAAGCTGATGTTGATCGTCTGTATGTGCCCAGATCCGAAGGAGGCAGAGGATTAGTTCAACTAGAACTGTCCTACAAAACTACAACAATTGGCCTCCAAAAATACTTGGAAACTACAGAAGACTGGATGATGGTATGCGTCAAGGAACATGAAAGTAGTAAGCGTCTTTACTCCGTAATGAAAGAAGCCAACAAATTCAAACTGGAGCTTCAAATGGGCGTAGAGATGCAACTACAGCACAATACACCGGCTGAAACTGCAAAATACTTGAAAAAGATACAGAAGCGATGGCAAGATAAACCGCTTCATGGCCAATACTCTGCCCGTATCAAACAAGCTGATGTAGACAAAACCCGTACCCATCAGTGGCTACGCAGTGCAGGGTTGAAAGCGGAAACTGAAGGTTTTATCCTTGCTGCGCAGGACCAATGCTTGCTAACTAGGAATTATCAAGCACATATACTAAAATATTGTGTCAGCCCAAATGCAGATTCTGTGATAAATATCCAGAAACGATTGATCATCTTGTATCAGGTTGCACGATGTTAGCACCCACTGAATATAAAACCCGACATGACAGAGTGGGCCAATATCTGCACTGGAAAATCTGCAACTTCTACGGGAAGGAAACTGAAAGAAACTGGTACCAACACCACCCAGACCCAGTTACGGAGATAGGACCTGTTACAATTCTATGGGACTACACAATTCACACTGACAGAACAATCAAAGCCAACCGCCCAGATATTGTTATTAAAGACCACAAACAAAAACGGTGCCTCCTTATTGATATGGCAGTCCCTGCTGACTGCAATGTATCTTTGAAGATATTCAAAAAGCTGTCAAAATACAAGGACCTTGAAATAGAAGTCTCGAAAATGTGGCATATGGGAACATCAACAATCCCTGTTGTAGTTGGAGCCCTAGGACTGGTTGGAAAAGATTGCAGTAGACTAATTGCAGGGATTCCTGGAAGTCCATGCCTCAAGGAGATACAAAAAATTGTTCTGACAAGTACAGCCCACACTTTACGAAGGGCTTTATCTATGTAATTATTTTATTTTATTTTATTTTTTTTTTTTTGTCAGTGAAAAGTGTCATGATGCCATTTCTAACCTTAGGTCCCTGGGCGGGACCCGGAAAGAAATGTGTAAACGCCAGAAAGCAAAGAAAATAAAAATAATAATAATAATAATAATAATAATAATAATAATAATTGAGAGATATTGCTTTAGATTTATCTGGAGTCTTCTTCGCATAATAGACAGACAAATAGATCTCATCAAAATGAGATATGAATAGACTGTGATAGATAGATAGATAGATAGATAGATAGATAGATAGATAGATAGATACAAACGGACTGTAATAGATGGATACATAGATAGCTAGATATGAACAGACTGTGATAGATAGATAGATACATAGATAGATAGATAGATAGATAGATAGATATGAACAGACTGTGATAGATAGATAGATAGATAGATAGATAGATAGATAGATACAAACGGACTGTAATAGATGGATACATAGATAGCTAGATATGAACAGACTGTGATAGATAGATAGATAGATAGATAGATATGAACAGACTGTGATAGATAGATAGATAGATATAAACAGCATGTGATCGATAGATAGATAGATAGATAGATATGAATAGACTGTAATAGAAAGAAAGAAAGAAAGAAAAAGAAAGAAAGAAAAAGAAAGAAGCATATGATAGATAACAAGCGCTTCCTATATGTTGAGATATAAGCATAATTAGACTGTGTTTCTCGGATGTATAATTGTATGCGAAACAAATGTGAAGAAAAGGAGACTAGGTTGAAAATGTATAAACGACGCGTTTCGCAGAGAACGTCTGCATCCTTCGGCTTCATATTTTTTTCCTGGCATTATATTTTTTTTATTGTTACATTGAGTGTCATTTTGCTATAAAAAATATATATATTGTGGCTCCTTTTATTATACTAACATACTGTTGATTTTTGTTTGGGGATTCACTATTTTCCCATAGCTGGGGCCCTAACAGGTGCTACCACCACGGGTCAGGGTACTCCTGGGAACAACAGCAATTAAGAGGTGGTTCCACGCTCCTCACTCCCCACGTCTGCCGATGTGAGGCTTTGCTGCCGGATATAGTTTATCATCGTACCCAGGACAAGCGTCGGTAGCGATGGAGTTGTCATATGGTTAGGATGAAGGACGACAGTGTCCCGAAACATTTTTTGTGCGGTGAGATGGCTGAAGCAAAAAGATCAGGGTACGGTCTATAATTGAGATAGTTTATGAATAATACACGGCAGAAGGACAACATCCGGCAAAATGACTGAGGGAAACCTCGCTGTAGACCGGTCGATACCAATGTTTTATTTTATTTATTTATTTATTTTTTTGCGGGAGTATGCCCCACCTAAAATATTGGCTCCATGTTAAAAAAACAAAAACAAACACTCAATAATATTAACTATAAACATGGACACAATATCTTGACCGTGTTTTGAAAATTAAACGTTGTAGAAATACATAAATGCAACAATCTTTTTTTTTTTGTTAACAGTTAATATGTCTCAACCTTGAAAATGGCTAAATGTAGAACTAAAAGCGCTCGGAAAAATCTTTCTATCTATTTGTCTGCTCATATCTATCTATCTATCTTATAAAGACTCACGCTACATCTTTCTGACCATAGCTCAATTAGGTCTCATTTAAATACCCATGGAGACCTACCGGACCCTATTCTCAAAATACTTGTTGATATTACAAATATAACAGCATCGTCTACATGTAAAAAAAAAAAGGCTAGAAATAATGGAAGCCTTATAAATAAAAACAAAAAAAATACAACACTTAATAATATCAGTTACGAACATGGACTCGATATGCTGACCGTGTTTTGAAAATAAAACATTCTATAATGCTAAATACATACACACAACAACCGATTCACAGTTAACAGTAAACATATTCCATCCTTGAAAATGGTTAAATGTATAGCCGAAAGCTCTTGGAAAAATAAAAGGTTTGGACATTTTTTTTGTATAATTTATCTACCGAAAAGAAAAAATATAAGATCACATAAGAAATTGTATAAAAAAACTTAACCAAAACACCTTGTCTATCATATTAAATATATATATATATTAAGAAATGGACAAAGTCCGACAATTTATTTATTAAAGACATTTTTTTATGTTTAACGTTCTTTTTATAGATACAAGTATTTAAGTAAATGCTCTGTTTATAATAAACAGTATTAAATAACATTTACCGGCCTGAATGTCCAAGAAATTTTCATAGAAAATATTCGTCCTTTGACAGGATTCGAACCTGCTTCCTATCGGTTAGGCCCGCCCGGCTAAATGGCGGTTAGTGTGTGTGTGTGTGAAAAGTGTGCGTATATAAATATATATATATATATGTATAATTATTTATATATTATATGCGCGGTACTTATTAGAAAGCGCTCAATATCAGAGATAGAGCTAACATATTGGGTTGCATAGATGTGAGCTTGTGACCCTGGGTTTCACGCTTTAGCGATCGTCAGACATTAAAAGAAAAGAACCCTTTTCCATACGGGGAGAGGGAAATGGATGAAAGATGAAATGAAAAAAATCTTTATAAAAATCAAAAATCAAACTAAGACGTGAAAACAGGGAGTAATAATCCATTATGCTAATCACGTGACGCTGAACGTAATGCATTCTGGGATCTTCTTCGTCTTGTGTGATTCCCCATCTGGGGACTTGAATGCCGACTTACTAACCCCAGCATCCCATTAAAGTTTTTAAAGTATGCAATTTTGAAAAGCCTTTTTATCCTTAAATCCGTGGTAGAGTCTCTCTTGCGTTTTTCATTCTAAACCGAAACTCTTACAGGCATTTAAAAAAAAAAAGAGAAAAAAAGATGAAAGTCAAAAGAAATGAGAAAAAGAGACTCGATTTGAATGTTTTATCTTTTGCCTGGTCGCAAATATCGACACGAATAAAACAGATTGCCTCAGTAAAATTTCAATGCCGAGTTTGTAAAGAAAATAAATTGTTTAGAGACTTAAAGAAATAAATCATTAAGTAGAGAGAAAAAAATGATAGAAAGTTTAAATTTGTCGAAAGAAGGAAGAAAAAAAAAACTTGAACGAAATAAAATCTTCTTTTACAAGATCAACATTCAATTATTTGATTAGGTCTTTTTTTAAGTAATATACAAAGAAACAGAAAAAAAATATAAAACAATTCTAACTGAAGGAATATTGTTTCGAATTGTTTTCTTTTTTTTTCGTTTATTTTTATAATATTTTTTTTTTTTTTTGTAGAAATTACATTTCTAAATCTTTTCTCGTTCGTTTCCATCCTGTTTTTTGAACGATTTAAAATTTATTTTGCAACTCTAAATTAAATTCGGTGTTCATATAACTCATGATACCTCGGGTAGCATTTCATTAACGAGACACGTCGAAAGATTCATTCACTCTCGTGATTCCTTATCGCTTATCTTAACTGTGCTGTCTCAAGCTGTTTACTATTATTTCACTGTTTCATTAGCTATGATTACGTGATTTTCGGTACTATTTCTGACTATAGGGAATAAATTTAATGAAGTTCCGAAATTGACAACTTTTATTTTAACATTAAATGGACTTGGGCAAGTGTGATGCGCATTGAGAATCACAAAAAATCACGATGATTAGTAAAAAATGTTACTGATAGAATAGTGCTATTATATGTATAATGTAAATGCATTGCTAATGATTTTACTATAGGAATGCATTGAAAATGAGAAAGAAAGGGATTGTCAGTGGTCAGGAATGAATGCAAGCATTACTGATAGAATAGGGCTATTATATGTATAATGTAAATGCATTGCTTATGATTTTACTATAGGAATTAATTGAAAATGAGGAAGAAAGGGATTGTCAGTGGTCAGGAATTAATGCAAGCATTATTGATAGAATAGGGCTATTATATGTATAATGTAAATGCATTCCTAATGATTTTACTATAGGAATGCATTGAAAATCAGGAAGAAAGGGATTATCAGTGGTCAGGAATTAATGCAAGCATTACTGATAGAATAGGGCTATTATATGTATAATGGAAATACATTCCTAATGATTTTACAATAGGAAAGCATTGAAAATAAGGAAAAAAGGTATTGTCAATGATCAAGAATTAATGCAAACATTACATTATCGCCCTAATTTATCAGTAACAATAATTACTAAGCACAGTAAATAATGTTCAACATTCTGCACGTGGAGACTCAACAAGTTCTTTTTATGTTAGAAATAAAAGTCGTCAGTTTCATTCAGTACATTCACTATGTCAGAAATACTACCAAAATCACGTAATCATAGCTAATGAATTGGCGTAGTAGTAATGAACTGCTTGAGGTAGATAAGATAAGCGACAATATTGCCTACGTTTCTGTGATTATTCCAATTCTTGTTTGTTTTATATTTCGTTGTCCTCATGGTTACCAATGATAGAAAGAAAAACTACTCAAATATTGATAATAAAAACAATGCTTCATCTAAGACATTCAAGAGACTAAAATGTATCATTATCTTTTACGAAATTTGTAACGGAAGAATATCGAATGGGAGTAAAAAAAAAAAAAGAAAAAAAAAGTCGTTTATACCTTATCGTTTGGCGCTTAATGGGGAAACGACAGTCATACAATATGGTTTCAAATCTTTTTGGGTATACATTGCTTGCATATCGGCTGTAGAATATAAAGACCCCTCACCCACTCTGAGTAAACCTGATCAGTCCGACAAGCTCAAAAAGCAGGTAATGGCTCCTTAATTTTAACGGATGCAAATCAAATCTACTCTCTCTTAATCACCTGGGGGAGAACTTTTTCTGGCATCAATCAGAATGTCTGATGCTAACACCCAGAAGAGTCGCACGTTGTGCCTTCTTTGTCTAAAATTCTCTGCTGACATGAAGTAGAAAACTATATTCGAATCCATTGCTAGGTCATCTGCTAAAAAAGTTGGTTCACTGTGTCGTGCGAGACAATTTTCCCACACCAGAATCTCTGTCTATATCTCTGAGATGAGGCATTATGCTTAATTGCATTATTTACTTTATTCGGACTGTTATCCTCATCTTCATTGCCATATTCACAACGTTTCGGCCTCTATATCTCTGAGATGAGGTATTATGATTACTTGCTTTATTTAAACTATTCGGACTGTTACCCTCATCTTCATTGCCATATTCACAACGTTTCAGCCTCTATATCTCTGAAATGAGGTATTATGATTACTTTCATTATCTACATTTTTCAGGCTGTTATCCTCATCTTCATTACCATATTCACAACGTTTCGGCCGTTGTACGCACTGGCCTTCTTCAGGTGATTGGATTATCTGTCTATATCTCTGAGATGAGGTATTATGATTACTTACTTTATTTACACTATTCAGACTGTTATCCTCATCTTCATTGCCATATTCACAACGATTCCGCTGTTGTACACTCCGGCCTTCTTCAGGCGATTAAAATTTCGAACCAATCCCGTTATTTTGTACACCGGGGTAGATTATTCTACATCCACGTGCCATGCCTCTTCCGGATGTCTCAGTTATTTCCCTTTAACTCAATTCCCCAAGTTTTGGTTCACCACTGCTGTGTTGGTAAGATCCAGTGACTAGACCCAAAGAGTTGTGAGTTCAATACCAGGCCACAGCAGTGGTGAGGCAAAACTAGGAGGGTTGAGTTAAAAGGGAAATAACTGAGACATAAGGAAGAGGCATGGTACGTGGAACTAGAAGAATCTACCCCAGTGGATAAAATAAAGGGTCCGGTTTGAAATTCCAATCACCTGAAGAAGGTTGGAGCGTACAACGGCCGAAACATTGTGAATTTTGCAATGAAGATGAGGATAACAGTCCGAATAATGTAGATATTATAAGTAATCGTAATGCCTCATCTCAGAGATACAGACAGATATTAAAAGAAAATGTGTTAGAATTAAAGGAATTCGCTTCAAAATTCCAAGTCCGCAGCGTACAACGACCGAAACGTTGTGAATATGGCAATGAAGAAGGGGATAACAGTCCGAGTAGTGTAAATAATGCAAGTAATAATAATACCTCATCTCAGAGATATAGAGGCCGAAACCTTGTGAATATGGCAATGAAGATGAGGATAACGGTCCGAATAATGTAAATAATGCAAGTAATCATAATACCTCATCTCAGAGATATAGACAGATATTAAAAGAAAAGGTATTAGAAATAAAGGGTTCGGTACGAAATTCCAATCACCTGAAGAAGGCTGGAGCTTACAACGGCCGAAACGTTGTGAATATGGCAATGAAGAAGAGGATAACAGTCCACATAATGTAAGTAATGCAAGTAACACGGGACCTATCTTACATATTTATAAGTCTACAATTCCTCCTTGCTATGAATATTGTTGCCACATCGTTTCTGGTGCTCCTGCTATACATTCAGAGATTCTAGACAGAACTCAAAGAAGAATCTGTAATATTATTTGTATTGACCTGGCATCTCGGCTTCAGCCACGTTCCCACCGCCGTAAGCTTGCTTATTCGAGCTTTTCCTATGAATACTTTCCTGATGAACTTTCCTGTATGCTACTTACACCTTATGAATTCAAGCGCAGTGCTAGATTGGCTGCAAGGTCTCATCATTTTAAGGTTGAATTGGCTACAGGAAACCGTAAGTTCTTTGCTAGCTGTTTCTTTTCTTGCACTTCTTGGCTGTGGAACTCTCTGCTTACTTTCCAGCCGAGTTTGCTCTTCAGAATTTTAAATGAAACGTCAATCGTTAACTTCTGTCTTCTTAATTCCTCTTCTTTTATTGTTCTTGTTCCTTAATAATTTTTTTGCTTTTTGTTATTCTTTTATACTCAGTAACCCCCTTGTGTCTTAGTGGCTTTATTGCCTTGTTTAATGTGTCTGAAAGGATTAAACAAATATTAAAGAAAAACTATTAACAAAAGTTATCATAAAAACGTGAAGAATTCGGTAAATCGAATAATTTACTGATATCCGAATCTTAAAATATATTTTTAAAATACCAGCAGATGTGGATAAGTGCTTAATGCAAAATCCTGGAATATTAAAAAGAAAGAAAAAAAAAATAAGCTGAAACACGAAGAGAGCGTCGGAAAGGAAAATTAATTTTAAGAACGCATCTCAAAATAAGAGAATGAAAATTCGGGAAGTAAAATAATTAAAAAAAAATATTTAAAAAACACGTGCCGCCAATGTAATTGAATATTGATGACAACTCCTCATCTAAAAGTAGCAAATAAACCTTTCCAAAATGGCCGAATCTCTTGGAAAGAGCAGATACAAGATGGCTCATGAAAAGTAACTATTAACTTTCATTTTCTCCTATTGTCATTATTCAAATTGGTTGATTAATATATTTTTTTTTTATTATGCCGTCAAACAAACTAGACCGAGCGGCTATGTGTGCGTCAGTACATCTTTTTAAGTAGAATAAATATATCGATATATATATATATATATATATATATATATATATATATATATGTGTGTGTGTGTGAGTGTGTGAGTGTGTGTGTGTGTGCGATTTGAACAATGTTAAAAATTAAAATTTTCAGACGTATTTGGTTGTGTATTAATATTATTTTGTTCGTTTTTTTTTTATTATTATTTCAATTAGGTTCTTTGACTAGTTTCGGTCAGCATGGCCATCTTCAGGAGAAAAATAATCTCAACTTTTTAGTAGCAATGAACTACAGGAGTGAATGACTGTCTCTGAAGAAAGTGAACTTTATCTGTAGTTTTTATTTGTTTTTTGTTTTTTTTTATGGTTAATTTTGGTCAGTTTTTATATTGGTTAAACGGCCTCTTTCAAGATGTTTTAAAATAGAGACTGGGCGATTCCATTGTCTCAGAAATACCCCTTTGTTCATTTTGACAGTTTTATTGGTTGTTGAGAAGGGGATGTGTCTGTTAAATGTATGCTATCTTTTAGTTTATTGAGGAGTGTGTGTGATGTGTATATATTTGTGTGTGTGCGTGTATAAGGGTGAGACCTCAACACCTCTGAAAGCATGTCGGTCTTGTGTGGGTGAGAAATGTACGTAGGGCTTGATTTATGGGATTATATATTAATACTATCAGTGTTGTTAAATTTGTGGTTAAGTCCTTTTGAACAAAGGGATTTCAGGCGCAAAATCTATTTGTGTTCCTGTTATCTTTTCTGTCTATTTCTATTTTTTCAATTATAGCGAATTTTGCATGGCTTTTAAAATCATGTTTTTATAGGCAGAAATGTTGTTCTACAGGTAATCATATTTACAGTTCTACAGGTAATAATCTCTCTCTCTCTCTCTCTCTCTCTCTCTCTCTCTATCTATCTATCTATCTATATATATATATATATATATATATATATATATATGGAGAAAAATATTTGGAAAAAACAAACAAAAATCCTTAAATGCAATTATGTTGTTTTAATATGAATGAAATGTCAACGTCTGACGTTTCGGTTTAATACATCTTCTTCAGGACAATATTCATTAAAATACAATTAACATAATCAGTTCAACATGACAAAGACGATGGACATAAAAACAAGACTTATCCAAAACAGATAACTGAAAATTTTAAATGATCAGCTTTCCGTTTAAGCGTGGTCACGTTGTCGTCAAATGGGCGACGCTTTCAAAACGTATTCCTAAAATTTAAGTATTTTGAATGAAAACGAAAAAATGAAAAGAATTCTATTATGATGGAAAATTGTATGTACGCTTGTCGAGCATTAATCTCGCTAAAAAAGAATCATATTTTTTAAATCATTAAAAAACATAACAACATAGTCTTTAACAAGTATAGGGATTCAAAAAGCTCGATTACTCTAAAGGTTACTGACAGTAATACTAAATATAATGACACAAATAATAATTCATGTAATTGTAGGTATCCTAGTAATTGTCCATTACAAAATAACTGTGGAATTCGTTCTGTAGTCTATCTTAGTACTATCTCAACTATTGAGAATCCAAATATAAAGAAGTTTTACATTGGCAGCACAATGAATACATTCAAAGAACGCTGGCGGGGGCATATGCAATCTTTCAATAACTGTGACTATAGGTACATGACTTCATTGTCCAAGTACTTTTGGAACCTAAAAGAAAAGAACAAAACACCTACGGTTAATTGGACATTGATTAAGAAAGCCCGGACATGTAAATCCCTACATTCCCCGTGTTACCTGTGTCTTAACGAAAAGTTTGAAATTATTAGATTTAAAAACAAGGCTGATCTCTTAAATCAGAGATATGAACTAACGGTTAATTGTAAACACCGTTATAAATTTAACTTATTATAGGGGTCGTATACTTTAAATGATAATGATACGTAGCTGTAAGTTGAATAGATTATAGCTTTTATTACCTGATGGTCAATCTGACGATATGAATGTGTATGGTATAACTACATAATGTTACTCATTTTTCTGTATGTGCATGTATATATATATGTATATATTTATGTGTAGTTATGTGTGTTTGTACTGCGAAATGTGTATGTTTGTATTTTAATGTATTAATATGTTGCTAAGTTTTGTATATATATATATATATATGTATATATGTATGTGTGTGTATTTGTTTGTGTGTTTATAGATATATGTGTGTATGTGCGTGTATGTATGTATATATATATATATATATGTATGTGTGTGGGTGTATATATATATATATATATATATATATATATATATATATATATATAAAGTAAGAAGGTGAAAAGGAGGAGAAGAAGAAAAGAGGTTAAAAATATTGGTGTATATGAGTATGTATATGTATTTGTAGATGTGGGTATGTGTGTGCATATATATGGGAGTATGTATCTATATATATATGTATATATATTTTTTATGTGTGTATATATGTAAGTGTCTGCATGTTTATGTAGTTGTGTATATATATGTATGTGTGTATGTGTATATATATATGTGTGTGTAGGTGTATGTGTATGTATGTGTATGTGTATATATATATATATATATATATATATATATATATATATGTATGTGTGCATGTATGTGTATGTGTGCATGTATGTGTAGGTATATATATATATGTATATGTACGTATATATATATATATATATATATATATATATATATATGTATATGTGTGAATATATGTAGATGTATGTGTATGTATATATATATATATATATGTGTGTGTGTGTATATGTTTGTATGTGTATTGTTATATTGTGTACCTAATTTTATTTACGTATATTTATGTTGATATGGATGGTTTTTGGTTTTTTTTTTGGTTTTTTTTATACATGTATGTTAGGATACGTGTATTTTTGTGTTTGCATGTATATCGAAGTATGTCTATGCCTATGTATGTGTATGTATGTCTGTATATTTATATATGTTTTTGGTCAAATGTCGTTGCATTTATGTGTATGTACGTATATATGTGTATTTATTACTATAGATAAGTATTTTTATGTAGATATTCATGTGTATGTATATTTCTGTATGTGTGTTTGCATGTATGTATGTGTATATATATGTATATATATATGTATATATATGGGTGTGTGTATATGTTTGTATGTATGTGTATGTATATATATGTATATATGTGTGTGTGTGTTTACTTATGTAGGTTTGCAGTTGTATATATGTATGTTGACACCTACTATATATGAAATTGTTTATGTGTACGTGTAGGTAGAGAAACTTGGGTATGTCATTACGGCCACATGAGTTAGTATATATGTGTGTATATATGTTTATTTTTGTGTATTGCTGTGTATATATGTATTTATTTGTAAGTATGTGTACACATATTTGTGTGTATATTTGTGGGTACATATATGTATTTGTGTATGTATGTGTATGTGTACTTGATACCATGGAAATGTATATGTATGTATATGTTTATGTATATATGTGTAGATATTTCGGTGTGTATGTATGTATGTATATTTATGTATATGTGTGAGTATGTGTGTATGTGTATGTATATATGTATATGTATGTGTATATGTGTATATATATGTATATATGTGTGTATATGTATGTATATATGTGTATATATATATATGTTTGTATGCGTATATATGTATGTGTATGTGTGTGTGTGTGTGTGTGTGTGTATACACTTATATGTATATGAGGTGGACATCGTAGTTACCGATGGGTGTTGACTTTAATGTCCGGTTTTTTTGTTTTTTTTTTGTTTTTTTTTGTTTTTTTTTACATACACTATTTTAATATATTAAATAATATTAATTTTAATCATTTTTATCTTTGTATATTTACTCGCTTAAGTTAGATTTCAATAGGTTGTTAACATTCATGCAATGACATTTTCTGTCTTACATATTTATCGGTTGGGGTATCCAACTGTCTGGGTCAATGTCTGTGGATGTGTGTGCATGTATTTATATGTATCTATGTGTATGGAAAGTGCATCCACTTTTAATTATGTATGTATGTACGTGTGTGTTGGTTTCCCTTCTCCCATTTCCCCCCCCCTTTTTTTTTTTTTTTTTACATGACAGACCGTGGAGATGTTCTCTGTCTTGTCCCTATTTTGTGTGTGTATATGTCTTGGTGCGTATGTATTAGAATCTGACTGCGTTTGTTTTACGCGTGAGTTTAGGACCCCATTTACACACCATGAGGATTAAAATGTATACATTGTAAAAAGACCGGATATTAAATATAGCTAAAGTAACTTCAATGAAAAAATAAATTGAATAACATATATATTTCTTCTTTTCTCCTCAGTAATTTTATAGTTGTAAACTTGATAGCGAATAAATGTTAAATTTTGATTTTGTAATTAGCAGTTTTAAATTTTAATATTAAATTTTATCATATAATTTAGTAATTATTCGTTGGAATAAATTATTTTTTAATACTAAACATCTGAATAGATATTATAACATGACTTCGTTATCGAGCTTTTTGAATTTTCCTGTACTTGTGTTTTGATTGGTCCATCTAGCCTTTGTAACAACGTTTTCCCCTTGCGTTGAATATTAATTAATTTGAAACTTTTAAAACCATTTATTTTACATTCAACGTCATCACTTGATAAGACACCGAGGGTATTGAAACAAAATGGCTATTTTTGTAGTGATTTTATAACATATTTATGTTATAATTTTTTTTTTTTTCTTTAAAAATAAATAATTATATCTGCTCTACTTTGTATTGAGCACTCTTTTAAGAATAGTAATTGTTGGTTATTGGAATTCATTCCATATACACAAATCATATACTTGTATATATATATATATATATATATATATATATATGGTGCATCAGAAATACTTTTACAAACATTGGTCTCGAAATATAAATATTTTCTGAGGTTTTAAGCTTAAAGAAATTTTACGGTAGGTGGCGCTTTGTTGGCGTGTGGACTAGGTTATATTTGTCATTCGTGTACATTTGTGGCTAGTCTGTCTTAAACATTTAACGTGTGAAGTAGTGAGTTAAATGAGAAATGTTCCGTTTAACAATGACGGGATATTCTTATCACAAACAGGTAGATATGATTATTGCATACAGCCGTGCGAATGTTAATGGACGCAAGGGTGGATGGCTGTATCAGATTTCGTTTTCCATAACAAAGGTAGCAGCGTCACCCAAACTTTGCCACTGTTTATCGTCGCGTTGCTGAGACGGGATCCGTGGCACCACAAACAATGGATCGAGGAGAAGACGAAGATCCGCTCATACACCTGGTCACGAAGAACACATTCTACAGGCTGCTGGAGATGATCCATGTATCAGCATACGTCAACTGGCCGTAGCATATCGTATATCCCATAGTAACGCATGGGGGGTAATTCAAGTGCAGCTCATGTATCCGTATCATTTGCAATGTATAAAGGGACTTTCTACCTCTGATCACTCACCACGGGAGAACATTTACTGATGGTTTATTGCACAAACCGCCGCTCATTGATTCGTTTCTTCAGTCTTGTTTACGGATGAGACGATATTTGGAATAGATGGAATAACACATTTACACAATCAACATTTGTGGATGGATTGGTGTTATGGCCTGGTACCTTGTACCACGGTGATAGTCCAAGGTAGAATCAATAAAGAAGAACTCGAACACAGGTATGGATTAACACAGATATATTACACACAGGAATATATAAAGAGAAGTAGAAGTGTTAGTATGAACAATCAGATTTAGTAGAGAAAACAATGTAGTCTCGACCAGTATCACTATTCCAATGTCTTGCACTAATTGTCTGAACACGACTCTGTTTCGGACTGCCTCTGACTCGACTCTTGACTCGACTTGAACTACTGACTCGACTTAAACTACTGACTATATTTAGTCATCCCCCACGTGGACATCATGTGGCACAAGGCCGGTTATTTAATGTGGGATCTCTGAGCCCGTGTGCTCGGCCCAAAAATATGCATATTGAACCCATATAAACGGGTTCAGGGTCGGTTTTCCTCCACGCCCGAAGGAAGAGAGTTCAACCTCTCAGCCGGTCAAGACTTGAACGACTGTCGATATTCAGTCATCCACCCCCACTGGGGCATCATGTGACACAAGGTCGGTTATTTATTTTGGGTTCTTCGAGCCCATGGGCTCATCCCAAAAATATGCCCATTGAACCCGTATAAACGGGCTCAGGGCCGGTTTACCTCCCAGAACAAGACTCCACCCCTCAGCGTAGCCTCGTTCGGGTTCCTCCTCGCCCGAAGGCAGAGAGTTCAACCGAACAGTCGGTCAGAAAGTGAGCGACTGTCGATATTCAGTCTCCCCACAACTGAGGCAACATGTGACACAAGGTCGTTTATTTATTGTGGGTTTTCCAAGCCCGTGGGCTCGGCCCAAATATATGCCCATTGAAGCCGTATAAACGTGTTCAGGGTCGGTTTACCTCCCCGAACGAGACTCCGCTCTACGGCGTAGCCTCGTTCGGGTTCCTGTGCGCCCGAAGGCGGAGAGTCCAACTGAACAGCCGATCAAGATGTGAACGACTGTCTCCTTGCCTACTCCTGAGGCGCAGTATTTATTAAGTATGGAATAATAGTCCATTATTATTATTATGGGTAAGATCCCATAACAATCGGAATCGTCATGGTACAATTCAGGCTAGACATGAGCATCAGCCCACGATTAAATGTGTGAGCTGGAATTGATTTATGCAGCAGATATTGATAATTCAGAGAGGCGTCATAAACATGGAGGCCTGCAAATCCATTCGACAGCCAATGATTCCACGTGCGCATGCGTGTGATGAAAAGAGCAGAGATCGACTGAAAGTTTGTTTTGAGTTGCTCTTTTGAGGTACAACGATGACCTTTTGGATATATGATTATATGGACATTTTAACAAATTTTCGTGTGTGCAGCCCACCTCCAGAATCTTGTAAAAGTAGTTTGGGGTTGGATCTTGGATTGTACATTTAACAGCGTCTAACGGAAACTTTAAAATTAATAAATCAAAAAAGAAGAATTATAAGTTTGAAAAAGTATTTTTGATACAAAATAAATCAAGAGAGAGAGAGAGACAGACAGAGAGACAGACAGACAGAACTATACAATATATGAACAACGATTTTCTATAGATGCTTTTTAGTATTTCTTATATCACAAGATATGGAATCGTTACAGGGAATGAAAGTGTGGATGGATTTGTTTCATAAATCCTAGCCATAATATTCCAGGTTCCATAAAGAGCTAGTATTCAAATCATTTCTAATGCATTCCTATAGTAAAATCAATTGCAATGAATTTCTATAGATGCTTTTAGTATTTGCTATATCACTAGATATGGAATCATTAGAGGGAATGAAAGTTTGGATGGATTTGTTTCATAAATTCTAGCCATAATATTCCAGGTTCCATAAAGAGCTAGTATTCAAATCATTTCTAATGCATTCCTATTGTAAAATCATTGCCAATGAATTTCTATAGATGCTTTCAGTATTTGCTATATCACTAGCTATGGAATCATTAGAGGGAATGAAAGTTTGGATGGATTTGTTTCATAAATCTTAGCAGTGATATTACTAATTTCATTGTAACTTGCTGATAAATAAATGAATTTTTTGGTTTTTGTTATTTTCTGAATTTATTAGCCAATTTCTAATATCATGTTACCTAAGGCAACCTATTAAAAGCTGTTAAGATTAAAAGTGTTAAATTCGTGAAGACAGTGCACCAATGGGGAAAGATCATCAGAACAACTACTGTGAAAATATTTATAGAAAAGACAGAAGGAAGCTCCGTCAAGGCAAGTGTGAAAGTGACTCAAGCCGAGATGCCAGGTTAGGACCGATAACGTTGCAGATTCTTCTTCGGATTTTATGAAGTCCTCTAACTCGTGCTACACTCTACGTATTTATATATCTTTCTTTTTTTTTTTCCTTTTTTTTTTTTTTGGCATCCCACGATTGGAAATCTGCCCTTCATATGGTGCTTGAATATCCAGCATTGTGATTTGTGTCCAGATGAGGACGGAACAGTTTTAAATTCAAATTTTTAAAATAACTGAAAAAAATTTAGTGATTTTTAAAGATTTTTTTTTATTTATATTGAGTTTAAAGTAGCAAAAAACACATTGTGAATTTAAAATTTGTTGCTTTAAATGCAGTTTAAAATATCCCCAAAATTTTGTGAATTGACGGAATCCATTTTATTAGTTCAAAATGCCAAGGAGTAAGAATTGATGTGGGAGGTTTCGTGACATGACGTTTTGAAGTCCCGCAGAGTTTGGGATTTGAAGAACTCAACACAATTGAAGTTCCATACAGTATTGGATTCGAAGAACTCAACTCACTTGAAGTTCCATACAGTTTTGGATTCGAAGAACTCAACTCGAAGTTCCATACAGTTTTGGATTCGAAGAACTCAACTCAGTTGAAGTTCCATACAGTTTTGGATTTGAAGAACTCAGTCTTCGGCTTGAGTTGGAATTTAGACTCAAATCGATCTTTTGGTCGGATATGGACTTATTGCTCGAATCAGAGTTAAAATGAATTTTTGAACATCCATGGGGTGAATTGAGGAATTCAAAGACATTTTTTCAAAACTATTGATCCTGTTTTCTAAGCTGGACCAGAGTTCCCTTCAGTTTGGGGCCGAACTTGCTTAAAAGTGTATGTATGTATACATATATGTTTATATGTCATTTTATTATAGATAGATAGCCAGGAGCTATGTCATAAGATCGAATTGATCTATGGCCCACGCTCAAAAATATATTTATATACATAGACACGAACTAAGCTTAATTTTATCTGATACTAAATATCTTATAATGGTAGAGTGCCAAGTCAGAATGAAATTCATTTATAATGACCTTCAAGACTAACGATAGGCCCAACACCAATCTGTATCATATATATATATATATATATATATATATATATATATAGAGAGAGAGAGAGAGAGAGAGAGAGAGCTTCGTAGGCGGACCTCTTCGGAGGTTTTCAACAATTTAGTACTTATATTTTTCGATTTTGTTTTTGGACGGACGGGGGAGGAAATATCAAAAAGCATATGCCGTAAACTGCTGATACCCCCCGAAGGGAGGATGGACAAGTCCGCCTACGAAACTCTGGATTCGGGATGCTGACATCAATAAACTAAGTGACAAAGGTTTACATATATTCTTTCATCAAATAAACGACATAGATACTATGACCAGAAAGAACCCTAAACTATTTATATACATACCCACTCCAAGCACTCAACCAGCATAGATCAGCAATCTCGAGATCATGATCATAAAAAAATGCTACACATTAACGTTAGAAAAGAAAAGGCAACGGCTGGTTATCTTCTTCCCCAGTTACTATAGTGACCTATATAGAGAGCCTGGTATGACTCTCTGCGCAAAATTTTGACATTTTTCACACACACAGTTATATATATATATATATATATATATATATATATATATATATATATATAATAAAAAGGCTTAAACACTAATATTCCATGGTCATAATTTATTCCATTGGAATCGTAAATACGATCCAATTCATCAGACCTACAAATTCAAAAAGAAAACAGAAAAAAACCTACTCCGGAAATAAAAATAGAATTATATTTTATTCTATTTTTATTTCCGGAGTAGGTTTTTTTCTGTTTTCTTTTTGAATTTGTAGGTCTGATGAATTGGATCACATTTACGATTCCAATGGAATAAATTATGACCATGGAATATTAGTGTTTAAGCCTTTTTATTATATCCTTACTCTGTCCTGGACATTGAGTTCTACCTGGATTCTATCCTCTCGGAATTTTTTTACATGTGTGTATATGCACCTGTGGATTTTGCATATATATGTATATTTACCACTAATATTATCTATCTATATATAATTTTAACTCATACGGTATATTTTATTTATTTTCGTCTACCGGACAGAGTATTAGTGAAATCTTATTTAAGAGCTTCCTTGATCGGCAAAGATTCATCGTGGCCGAGTCGGTTCAGGCACGTCGGATCTAACAATGGTTTTCCACTGGCCATGTGGTCGCAGGTCCGAAAACTTCCGGAAAGCGCATCTGTCCATCTATCTATGCTGATGCATCCATATATCCATATCTTTCTATATAGCTATCTATCACAGTCTGACAATATATATATATATATATATATATATATATATATATATATATTTACATATATATATATATATATATATATATATATACATATATATATATATATATATGTGTGTGTATATATATTGTATATATAAATATATATATATATATATATTGTTTATATATATATATATATACCTGTTTCATTCATTTCATTAATTATCAGGCTATTACGGTTCTTGTTTCACTTTAAATAAAAAAAATGAAAAACTATATGCGTGCATTCATACATATATATATGTATACATAGGCGCGTAGCGGATGGGTTAGAACGTTCACTTTCTGCGACCCAAGTTCGAATCTCACCACGGTTGA
>OZ010615.1:31406712-31416712 GCA_963932145.1 Acanthosepion lycidas | reverse complement strand
AAAAAAATTAAAAATAATGGCAGCCTTATAATAAAAAGAATAAGTCAACACTCAATAATATTAGCTAAAAACATGGCCACAATGTACTGCGTTCGGAAAATAAAACATCCCTATAAATCTAGAAGTATACACATAACTCATGCACCCATTTAGAAAGCAAAAAATAAAATCATTCTTGATAATGGCTAAAAGTACAACCGAAAGCGCTTGGAATTACAGAACATTTGGACAATTTCTACAGAAATTTCTTTCAGAAAAGAAAACACTTTTTTCGAACGAAAGAAAAATGAAATAATAAGCTTCCTCACAGTACCTTGTCTGTCGTCCTTAATGAAACATGTATAAATGAAGGATTTCTGCCTAAATATACAATTATATATATATATATATATATATATATATATATATATTACCACTCTCAATTTTTTACCTCTCTTATTTTTTACACATTTTTTCTTTACGAAAAAATTATGTGCATGAGAGAAACGCACAAACACAGACACACATAACACACAAACATTCATACATACATACACACTTACATATATATATATATATATATATATATATATAAAACAAAATACGAAAACCTAGCTAATCCACTATTACTTTCATATATATATATATATATATATATATATATATCTCAAAGTAATAATGGATTAGCGAAGTTATTGTATTTTGTTATTTGTTTACACTCTCTGTATATCAAATTATAACCTATTGCCTATATGTATATATAAAACAATCTATGCACACACACACATACACACATATATGTATATGTATATGTACACACACACACACACACACACATATATATATATATATATATAGAGAGAGAGAGATAAATAGATATAGATATATATATATATATATGCATCCGCAGCCAAATCTGTTTTTCTGTGGTGCTAAAAACTCGTGTCGTGGCTCTCGTGTTACGTGTTGGTGTTATGCTTCTTTCCCTGCAATAAAAAACATCCTGCTCCTCGCATTAACAGGAATCGAGTTGACCCCTGACATTCGTTTTTTCCTTTTTTTTTTTTTTTTTGGCAACGGGGAATATTGTCGCTCCCCTTTCTCCATCCATTACTCGAAAACAAGACGGCAAAATATATCTTTCGAGTAGACAAAACAAATCACCGATTATTTTAAATAAACTCTGAAAAAATAACTTCGGCTTATTACACACACGCGCACAAATATATATATATATATATATATATATATATATATATATATATATATATATATATATATATATACATATATATATATATATATATATATATATATGGTGGGACTTCTTTGTGAGAATTGTTTTCTGCGATGAAAAGTGCTTTAATATGTAGGAATTCGTCAGGAATATTACGATATATATATATATATATATATATATATATATATATATATATATATATATATATATATATATATATATAGATAGATAGATAGATAGATAGTTAATGAACAAACTGAGATAGATAGATAATGAACAAACTGAGATAGATAGATAGATAATGAACAAACTGAGAGATATATCGATAGATATTAACAGGTCTGGACAGATAGATAGATAGATAGATAGATAGATAGATAGATAGATAGATAGATAGATAGATAGATAGATAGATAGAAACAGACTGAGATAGATAGATAGATAGATAGATAGATAGATAGATAGATAGATAGATAGATAGATAGATAGATAGATAGATACACACACATGTGAGTACATGTATTTATAGGTGTCTATGTGTATGGAAAGTGCATTCACTTTTAATTGTGTATGTATGTATGTATGTGTTTGTTTCCCTTTTGTTTTCTTTTTTTTTTTT
Source organism: Acanthosepion lycidas (assembly GCA_963932145.1). Classification (NCBI taxonomy): domain Eukaryota; kingdom Metazoa; phylum Mollusca; class Cephalopoda; order Sepiida; family Sepiidae; genus Acanthosepion; species Acanthosepion lycidas. The sequence goes on along the minus strand of OZ010615.1, from coordinate 31,414,874 downwards.
TGATAAAGGGCCGTCGAGTTGTTACCTGTCTCGTCACTTTTTGTGTGTATATATATATATATATATATAAATATGTCTGGGTGCTTATGTACTATAATCTGATTGTGTCTGTGTTGTTTTACGCGTGAGTTTAGGACCCCATTCACACACTTGGGATTAAAATGTATACATATATTGTCAGAGGACCGGATGACACATAAGCGTCTATTCTAACGTAATTTCAATGAAATAAATAAATTGAATAACATATGTATTTCTTCTTTTCTCCTCAGCAATTTTATAATTTAAAACTTAATAGCAATTGGATTTTAAAATTGGCGGTTTTTAATTTTTAATATCAAATTTTATCATATAATTTAATAATTATTGGTTAGAATAAATTCTTTTTTAATATTACCCCTATTTTAAAGATCTGAATAGATATTATAACATGACTTTGTTATCAAGCTTTTTGAATTTTCCTATACTTGTATTTTGATTGGTCATTCTAGCTTTTGTAACAACGTTTTCCCCTTGCGAAGGATCGTTAATTAATTTGAAACTTTTAAAACCATTTATTTTACATTCAACATCATCACTTGATAAGACAGCGAGGGTGTTGAAACAAAATGGCTATTTTTGATCTTTCATTGAATAATTTAGACAAGTTTTGTCTACTTCTTTTCAATTGGATTCTTTCATATTCACGAAGAGCAGTTTTTTTTTTGGGGGGGGGGTGCCATTCCTTTTAAGAAGAGAGGAAATTACAATTATGATATATATTCAACAACAACAACAACAACAGCAAGAAGAAGAAGAAGAAGAAGAAGAAGAAGAAGGGTATTATAAATGTGTCGGTTGGGGGGGGGGGTTAATTGAAATGTACATTTTTTTTCTCAAGCCCTACATGTTATTTTTACTTTGATTTTATTTTTTCAAAGCACTTTTTAATACTACTGTTTCCTTGTTTAATTCAACTCTGACCATTAACATTTTATGTGTTTTATATATATATATATATATATATATATATATATATATATATATATATATATGTACAGGGTGTCCATAGAGTTCGTGCCCACTTAAAAAAAAAAATTATTTGAATTTGCGATAGAAATAATTTGTAAAAAGGATTAGAAAAAAGTAAATCTCTATTTTTTAGGTCTTTATTGAAAGTTTATTTAAGTTTCCACATGTCCTCCATCATCAGAAATATTAGGTTGGTGCAAAAAATATTGTCGTTTTCTCACAGAGTAACATATGTGAGAAAACGACAATATTTTTGCACCAACCTAATACAAAGGGTAATACGATTTTGCAGTTGACGGAAAACATTTGCCAACTGATTTACAGTAATGCCTGAAATCACATTAGTTATTTTAGCTATACTTAAAACTAGGTACATTAAACTTTATAACATTTTTTACAGATTATTTCTATCGCAAATACAAATAAAGTTATAAACTTTTTAAAGTGCACACGGACTTTAAGGACACCCTGAATATATATATATTATATATATATATGTTTTTGTGTGTGTGTGCGTATATGGATAGATAGATAATTCCTGGATACGACGGTAAACTCAATCCATCAGCAAGGACACTAATCGGGAGATTGGAGGCTTTGATGAGCGTGAAATTAGCGCTTCATTGCTCTGGTTTCCAGGTTCACCCTGGCCTCAGGATCTCAGCCAGGTGCAAACAGTGAAAAACCAAACAAAAACAAAACTTCATTAAATTATTCAAATAAATATTTACAGTAAAAATACCAGCAATACCTTTTTTTAGATAAAAAAAAAAAATCAACACTAATACATTTCATAGCAAAATGACCAACAATACATTTTATGTGTGGTAGAAGGGATATAACTGCGTTCAAAACATATTTATGAAGCCATAAAATTCTGTTCAAAATATTTAGATTTCGGCATTAAATAACCCATAGAGATGTTGATATGCCGCTAAACAAAATGGCCAACAATACATTTTATCTGTAGTTGAAGGCATACAATTGCGTTCAAAATATATTTAGTTGAAGCCATAAAATTGTGTTCAAAATATTTAGATTTTCGGCATTAAATAACCCATAGAGATGTTGATATGCCGCTAAACAAAATGGCCAAAAATACATTTTATCTGTAGTTGAAGGCATACAATTGCGTTCAAAATATATTTAGTTGAAGCCATAAAATAGTGTTCAAAATATTTAGATTTCGGCATTAAATAACCCATAGAGATGTTGATATGCCGCTAAACAAAATGGCCAAAAATACATTTTATCTGTAGTTGAAGGCATACAATTGCGTTCAAAATATATTTAGTTGAAGCCATAAAATTGTGTTCAAAATATTTAGATTTTCGGCATTAAATAACCCACAGAGATGTTGATATGCCGCTAAACAAAATGGCCAACAATACATTTTATCTGTAGTTGAAGGCATACAATTGCGTTCAAAATATATTTAGTTGAAGCCATAAAATAGTGTTCAAAATATTTAGATTTTCGGCATTAAATAACCCACAGAGATGTTGATATGCCGCTAAACAAAATGGCCAAAAATACATTTTATCTGTAGTTGAAGGCATACAATTGCGTTCAAAATATATTTAGTTGAAGCCATAAAATAGTGTTCAAAATATTTAGATTTTCGGCATTAAATAACCCACAGAGATGTTGATATGCCGCTAAACAAAATGGCCAAAAATACATTTTATCTGTAGTTGAAGGCATACAATTGCGTTCAAAATATATTTAGTTGAAGCCATAAAATAGTGTTCAAAATATTTAGATTTTCGGCATTAAATAACCCACAGAGATGTTGATATGCCGCTAAACAAAATGGCCAACAATACATTTTATCTGTAGTTGAAGGCATACAATTGCGTTCAAAATATATTTAGTTGAAGCCATAAAATAGTGTTCAAAATATTTAGATTTTCGGCATTAAATAACCCACAGAGATGTTGATATGCCGCTAAACAAAATGGCCAAAAATACATTTTATCTGTAGTTGAAGGCATACAATTGCGTTCAAAATATATTTAGTTGAAGCCATAAAATAGTGTTCAAAATATTTAGATTTTCGGCATTAAATAACCCACAGAGATGTTGATATGCCGCTAAACAAAATGGCCAAAAATACATTTTATCTGTAGTTGAAGGCATACAATTGCGTTCAAAATATATTTAGTTGAAGCCATAAAATAGTGTTCAAAATATTTAGATTTCGGCATTAAATAACCCATAGAGATGTTGATATGCCGCTAAACAAAATGGCCAAAAATACATTTTATCTGTAGTTGAAGGCATACAATTGCGTTCAAAATATATTTAGTTGAAGCCATAAAATTGTGTTCAAAATATTTAGATTTTCGGCATTAAATAACCCACAGAGATGTTGATATGCCGCTAAACAAAATGGCCAAAAATACATTTTATCTGTAGTTGAAGGCATACAATTGCGTTCAAAATATATTTAGTTGAAGCCATAAAATTGTGTTCAAAATATTTAGATTTTCGGCATTAAATAACCCACAGAGATGTTGATATGCCGCTAAACAAAATGGCCAAAAATACATTTTATCTGTAGTTGAAGGCATACAATTGCGTTCAAAATATATTTAGTTGAAGCCATAAAATAGTGTTCAAAATATTTAGATTTTCGGCATTAAATAACCCACAGAGATGTTGATATGCCGCTAAACAAAATGGCCAAAAATACATTTTATCTGTAGTTGAAGGCATACAATTGCGTTCAAAATATATTTAGTTGAAGCCATAAAATTGTGTTCAAAATATTTAGATTTTCGGCATTAAATAACCCACAGAGATGTTGATATGCCGCTAAACAAAATGGCCAAAAATACATTTTATCTGTAGTTGAAGGCATACAATTGCGTTCAAAATATATTTAGTTGAAGCCATAAAATAGTGTTCAAAATATTTAGATTTCGGCATTAAATAACCCATAGAGATGTTGATATGCCGCTAAACAAAATGGCCAAAAATACATTTTATCTGTAGTTGAAGGCATACAATTGCGTTCAAAATATATTTAGTTGAAGCCATAAAATTGTGTTCAAAATATTTAGATTTTCGGCATTAAATAACCCACAGAGATGTTGATATGCCGCTAAACAAAATGGCCAAAAATACATTTTATCTGTAGTTGAAGGCATACAATTGCGTTCAAAATATATTTAGTTGAAGCCATAAAATTGTGTTCAAAATATTTAGATTTTCGGCATTAAATAACCCACAGAGATGTTGATATGCCGCTAAACAAAATGGCCAAAAATACATTTTATCTGTAGTTGAAGGCATACAATTGCGTTCAAAATATATTTAGTTGAAGCCATAAAATTGTGTTCAAAATATTTAGATTTTCGGCATTAAATAACCCACAGAGATGTTGATATGCCGCTAAACAAAATGGCCAAAAATACATTTTATCTGTAGTTGAAGGCATACAATTGCGTTCAACATATATTTAATTGAAGCCATAAAATTGTGTTCAAAATATTTAGATTTCGGCATTAAATAACCCATAGAGATGTTGATATGCCGTTAAACAAAATGACCAACAATGCATTTTATCTGTAGCTGAAGGCATACAATTGCGTTCAAAATATATTTAGTTGAAGCCATAAAATTGTGTTCGAAATATTTAGATTTTGGCAGTAAATAACCCATAGAGATGTTGATATGCCGCTAAACAAAATGACCAACAATATATCTTATCTGTAGTTGAAGGCTTAGAATTGCGTTCAAAATATATTTTGTTGAAGCCATAAAATTCAAAATTCTTTAGACTTAGGCGTTAGTTAACCCATAGAGATGTTGATATGCCGCTATACAAAATCAACCACCTAATTAAAATTCTGACATGCAACTAGACAATTCTTTCTTTTTTTCTTTGATGACCAAACATTTGATTACTGAAGTACTTGTCCCAAACATTTTTTACCAAATACCATGTTTTTCCTTCGACGAAAAAAAAAAAAAAAAAAAAAATGGCTCGCTTTAAGATTTCCTTTTGACATATGAGATGCAATGGCAAATCACCGAACGATTCTTGTGAATGAAAACTCTTTTGCCCTGAGCTCGACGTTATTGTCAGAACACAACCGATAGCGGTCGTGTAATAAAACGTCACGAGGCCTGGATGTTTGTTAATGGGAACACTGCCCAGTTTTAAACCAGGCAGGGCTTGTATAAATTCTTGGGTTATGGGCTTTTTCCAATGATTGACCGGTGGGGAGTAATTTTATGCTTGGACGGAGACAACACAGCCAATTCCAGAACTCACCCACCCCGATTGAATCCTGATGACTGGCAAGTGTCCATATTTGTCCAGAGGTTACAGAGATAGGGGGGGGGACAAATGTTAGAGTCGGTGAAATGGTCCTTTGACATGGTTCGTTCGGAATTTCAATTCCTAATGTCTGTTCGTTCGCTTTCTTTGTTTTGGAGGTCGGGGGTTGTATGGTGTTTGGAAACAATGGAACATTTTGTTTTTATTAGTTTGGAGCAAAATTAATGTCGTTTTTATCACATAAAGTTGAACGTCAAAAAACGACATTATTTTTGCACCAACCTAATATTACTTTGACGTTCTCGTTTCTTGTCTTACATGTAACTGTCTCATCTCAAAACACTTTTCTTTTTTTTTGCTTCTTAGATTCATTTATTATTTCTGATCGTCTAAAATTAATTTGATCTATTCTGAACTCCCTTTTCCTTTGAATCATTTTTCAGTTTGGTTATTATTATTATTACTACTAATACTACTACTACTACTAGTAGTAGTAGTAGTAGTAACCCTTTTACCCCGTAAGTGAAATTTCAAATCTAAATGGTTGTCCATTTTAAAATAGTACATTTATTAGAAAATATATTCAGTTTAAATACAAAAGTCATTTATTTCAACCAGCATTTATAATCGTAGTTTGGTACATTTCAATTCGCTGATGGCAAGATGATCAAATTTCAAATCTAAATTGTTTCTCCATTTTAAAATACTACATTTATTAGAAAATATATTCATTTTAAATACTGTCCATGTTATCCTCAACATTCTTCTGTAGAACCTTCAAAGTGTCACGCGTTTTGGCTTCTGTTCTTTTCCTCTTACTCAGGGATTGTTATCAGACAGAAATTGAAAATAAACCACGCCACACAAATGTCTATGTTTGCAGTTTTGTGTGCGCGCATTTTTAATTTAATGAAATGCCTACATATTTAAAATTTTAAAACATTAATAATTCTATTTGTTGTCCATATAAAAAAAAATGTTTTTTCATCGATTTTATGATCTTATTGCTCAGCCAAGTTGAACAGACTCGACTTACGTTTTCCAAGTTCCATTAGGAAATGCAAGAAAGGGAAGAGTTATCCCTAAACATTAAGAGGCCAAGATTGTAGTAATTAGGAAAGCATCCTGCCGGAATTCTGTTCCACAAAAGCAGCAGTTATTGATTAGAAGGTGTCTCAATGGAACTTCTTCCTTACTATTGGAAGATGAATGGCGATGATTATATATGATTTTAATAGATATTGCAATAAATTTCGGTTACATCAAGCGATCTCCTTCGTTCTAAAAGTCGACTGTTTGCATGAGACAAGCCAGATTTTCCATCAAGGTCTTCGGCATCCCTATACAGTGGCAGATCTACGACAAAAATAATGCGTCCTGGGTATGTGGATAAACTATAAGGCCTCTGATCGTGAAGTAGGGGTTTTGAGGAGCGTGGAAGTACTTCTTTATTACTTTTCTTCCCAGGTCCAGCATGATCCGGGGTGGTAGCAACTGTTAGGGTCCAAGCTATGGGTAAATAGTTAACGCCCAAACTGTAGTAAAAACACTATGAAAGTATGAAAATAAATTTGTATAGTTAAAACAGCAGCAATACACTTTTGGAAAAGAAATTATCAGCAATACATTTGAAAAAACTCTTTTTACAAAAATACCACAATGAAACCTGATCTACAAACTGATTTCTTACAAAGAATACATATTCTATTCATACGAACCTATCCTAAAAAATTTGTCGGCATTAAATAACCCATTGAGGTTGATATACCGTAAAACAAAATAAATCAAACCTGATCTACAAACTGATTACTTACAAAGAATACATATTCTATTCATAGGAATCTATCCTAAAAATCTTGTCGGCATTAAATAACCAATTGAGGTTGATATACCGTAAAAGAAAATGAATAAAACCAAACAAAACAAAAGAAAACTGGTGAATGTTTATTCTTTTTTTATTCTTTCACATACAGGAGGTTTTAATGGTTAGCGTCTCGGATTGAAGAACCGGAGAGTCGAGTTCGAATTCCAGACTAGTTGATTACATTCACTTGCGTACTAATACCTCTGGAAAAGAGATAAATCGAACTCTTCACCCTCTCACCAGTTACGAGTAAAAAGTAGGGTTGGCTGAGTTCTATAGCCTTGGATGCAGAAGGAAAAACTCTTCAAATAACCTTGGGTCCGTCAGTACTGAAGGCCTGTATGATATTTTTCATCTCATTGTTGAGGAAAAGTTATATTGGGGCTGCTAAAAAACGATTTTAAATGTTCTCTTTCTGACTGGATAACTCAAAGGTTTTTTCAGTGATTCCTACAACAAATGGAAAACCTGGGTAAAAAGAACCTCAATTTGTTTAGTGTTTTTTTCAAGATATTAAACATTTTGTGGGATAGACAATTATCGTATGCTGTTACACGATTTGGACAATTTTGCTGTTACACGATTTGGACAATTTTGCTGTTGCGCGATTTGGACAATTTTGCTGTTGCGAGATTTGGACAATTTTGCTGTTACAAAATTTGGACAATTTTGCTGTTACATGACTTGGACAATTGACTTCTTGCCATGTTCGCTGTAGCATAGCCTCATCAATGGTGGCAATGGCATCAGTGATCTTTTGCTTTAGATCAGTGATATCCCGTATCTTTGTTCGATAGACAATATCTTTAATATAACCCCATAGAATGACGTCCAGTGGGGAGTAATATCTGGTGAACGAGGGGGTCAGGGAATTGGACCACCCCTTCCAATCCACCTGTCTGAAAGTGTTTGATTTACGAACCGGCGAACATACGGACCCCAATGTGGTAGTGCACCATCTTGCTGGAAAATGATCATTGGGCTCCCTCAGGCTATGAA
>OZ010615.1:31384212-31401712 GCA_963932145.1 Acanthosepion lycidas | reverse complement strand
GAGTTTTATTTCCAGGAATCTTGACGCCACCTTGGCGTCTAAACTGCGCGGTTCTGATTGTGACTTACCATTACATCTTGAACCGGTCCGTGTTTCATTGTCAACTTAAAATCGTGTGAGGCAATTAATCATGGAAAACACGACATTCGTTTAAATAAATATGAAGTGATGAAAAAAAAAAAAATTAAATGAATACATGGAATAATTTTTTTTTTGAAGCTGAGTATTTATAACTCTTATCCGGAATGAAACGCTAAAATCAATGGAGGTATAACAGTGATATTCTAGAGTTTTCTAGTATCATTAACAACACAAAACAACAACAACAACAACAACAATAATAATGAGAAACCGAAAACCAAAACTTGCCTCCGACTTGATATGGTTTGCCAAACGGACTGTAATATGGCAATTGCAATTAAAGTATTTGAAAAATTATCGAAGTATAAATACCTAGCAATCGAAATAGAAAATATATGCAAATTGAAAACAAGAATAGTACCAGTCGTGGTAGGTGCGCTTGGAATGATAAAAAAGGAACACAACGACATATTGAAAAAAATCACTGGAAATCAGAGCTTAAGAAAATTTTAGTACAGCCCACACACTAAAGAACTGTCCTTCTAACGCTAGTGACGTTTTGGGAGTTAGAAAAACAAATTATGAAATGTCGCCTTAACAACACATCACTCCTTGCCTTAGGTCTTCCCACAGACATGGTACGTAGTGTGACAATAGCAGAAACCGAAATATAATAATAATAATAATAATAATAATAATAATAATAATAATAATATAACCAGTCATAGTAGGTGCGAACATGAATTGTACCAGTCATAAAAGGTGCGCTTGGAATGGTAAAAAAGGAACACAACAACATATTGAAAAATGCCTGGAAATCTCAGCTTAAGAGAAATACAAAAAAATTGTCTCAATAAGTACAGCCCACACACTAAGAACTTTGTCCAAGTAACACTAGTGATGTTATGAAAGTTAGGAAAATAAATCATGAAATGTAGCCATAACAACAGATCACTACCTGCTTTAGGTGGACTTGGTAGGTCATGTGACCATAGCAGAAATCGAAATATAATAATACTACTAATAATAATACTACTACTAATAATAATAATGGATCCTGATAGACGTTACCGTATCTTTGCATAAGGAGATTGTACTGGCAGGGCAGGTGATGATATAGAAAATACAGAGGTACGTCACGGTTACATGCCATTCATTTTGGTAACGTTTCATTCGTTTTGACTCGTACAACCGCTGTTCCCAAAATAAGCGACGTTTCTACAGACTTCTTTTTGTTGTTGACTTTTAGATTTTTATACCTGTAGGCAATTTTTAAGCATAACTTGAAGACACATGCACGGTTGATAGATGAATAAACATTATCATACAATGTGTCTTTCCTTTTACCTTTTTACAATCACGCCCTTCTCTAAGTGTTGCTAATAATAATAATAATAATAATAATAATAATAATAATAATAATAATAAGCTAATCGCCTTGACATCGTGATTAGAAACCGCAAAGACAAAATGTGCCTCATTATTGACATGGCAGTCCCGGTAAAAAAAACAACAAAAAAACAAACTATCAAAATACAAGGGCCTTGAAATCGAAATCTCAAAAATGTGGCGCATGATAACATAAACAATTCCAGTTGTAGTTGGAGCACTCGGATTGATTGTAAAAGTTTCCAATAGACTCATTGAAGGGATTCCTGGAAGCCCATGCCTTAAGCAAATACAAAAAATTGTTCTCACAAGTATAGCCCACATCTTACGAACGGCTCTTTCTATGTAAAATATTAGGGATATTTTTTTTTCAAAACTGCACAGTGGAAAATATCATGATGCCATTTCTGACCTTAGACCTCAGGTCGGGACCCAGAAAGAAATGAGGATACACCAGAAACCAAAGGATATAATAATAATAATAATAATAATAATAACCATATTATCTCAAGATGTCTGGAACTAAGAAAAGTTTATATACCCACAGACATAAAAACGTAGCGACCTATGTCCACTGGTGCAAGAAGCACAAAATTGAAATCACTGAGAGATGGCATGAGGACCTAAATCAGCAGCCAGAGTTCTCAATGTATAACTTAAGTGCAATGTTATAAGCCGGAGCAGCCACTGTTGTAAAAATTCTTTACCCCATAATGCTCACTCGGCCAACGAGAGCAAGTATATATATATATATATATAATACTAATGATATTAATCATTAAATGGCAAATATCTACACACACACACATATATATATATATTAAGAACCAAGACATTTTTATGTTTATACATTCTTTTTATGGATACAAATATTTAAGTAAATGCTCTGTTTATAATAAATAGTATTAAACAACATTTACCGGCCTGAATGTCCGAGAAATTGTCATAGAAAATATTCGTCCTCCGACAGGAATCGAACCTGTATCCTATACGGAACCGTCATATAGCCTGATGTGCTTTTATCGATTTAGCCACACAGGAGTGATTTGGTTAGCAAGGTCGATTTTACTGTTTTTAAACTGAAATATTCCATGATTTTCTCGCGTACATTCATATCTGCTCGATGCGTATCCAAATGTAAACAAATGACGTCACGCATTATGAAATGGTGAAAGTTCGACAATTATTTTAAGACAATTTTATGTTTATACATTCTTTTTTATAGATATATAAACATAAAAATGTCTTAAAATGGTAAATGTTGTTTATTACTGCCTATTATAAAAAGAGCATTTACTTCAATACTTGTAACTATAAAAAAGAATATATAAATATTAAAATGTCTTAAAATAATTGTCGGACTTTGTCCATTACACACACACACACACACACACACACATATATATATATATATATATATATATATATATATATATATATATAACACATGCAAGCACACAGACGCATATATATAGTTCATGCCATATTGACGGAAAATCTACCAGTAAAAAAGAATTCTCTTATTGCTATATGTGTACAAAAACCGACAACCTTAAAATTTTAATTCAAACTCAGCGTTGCGACCGCACGTTCCAAAACAATAACACATTTGTGATAGCATTTATTCGGATTACATTTCTATTTTCGTTGTCCTCTTATTACCGAGAAGTAAAAACAAGAACAAAATCTACTTCCATACCTGATGATGTCTGTAGGAACAGACGAAAGCTTGTAAAAAATTAAAAAGACCTTATGCAACTGGAATTTATAAACAGGGATCATATCATTCATCTACAGGTACGGGGTTGGTGCATCTTATTTATATTGTTTGCGACGATGTATTCTCGCCATTTAAATCATTAACCTCTATATTTGTTTTTTTGTATGAATGATTCATGAATTTATAAGTTATAATTGCACCTTTTAATTGAAATATATATATATATATATATATATATATATATATATATATATATATTCACTGGGTTATTATTTCGTTTATTTTTAATTAGGTCCATCTGTATTATATGTAGTTATAGTTTATTTATTATTGTTTGAATTTATGTGCATATATCTGTATTTATACAGATATATACACATCTATGGACACACGTATATAGCTATACGTAGGCGCACATATATACCTCCAAACGTGCGTACACAGGTACATGTACTCTTATGTCTGAGATTGTTTTAATGTAGGTTATGTTTGTGGATAAAAGAAGTCAATATCAATAGAACCTGCGTGAATATAAAAGTGTACATCGAGTGGTGGGTGCGTGTTTAATTCTAGAACCCATATATATATATATATATATAGAGTCATCCACATACAGACTATTTCGCAGCTCATCAGTAAGGCTAGACGTCCGGTTGCCTCTAGCTAGGATCGAAACCCGATTGAGTTGGTATTAGTCAGGTATTCTACCACTAAGCAGTTGGCGCACAGCAGGGATGTAGGTGAATTTAAGCGTATTTATTTTTAGATAAACACACAGTGACTGAGAGAACTCGATTCGATTTACCGAAGAGTCTTGCATTATTAGCCGTCATAGTCACTGTTTACAAACCTACACTTCCTCCCCAGAGAGCTCAATCGAATAAATTTTTTCAGGAGCATATATATTGCCATCCATATATATATATATATATATATATATATATATATATATATACATAATGCAAGACTCTTCGGTAAATCGAATCGAGTTCTCTCCGTGTTTATCTAAAAAAATAAATACGCTTGAATTCACCTTCATGTCAGCCGTGCGAAAACGTGATAGAATCCCTGAATTAGTGGTAGAATCCCTGACTGAAGCTAATTCAGTCGGGATTCAATCCTAGCTAAAGGCAACCGGACGGCTAGCCACACTGATGAACTGTGATACAGCGAAACAGTCTGTCTGTGCATGACAATATATATATATATATATATATATATATATATATATATATATATATATATATATCGGGTGTTACAGCAAAATTGTCCAAATCGTTGAACAGCATGGAATAATTATCCAGCCCGCAAAATGTTTAATAGCTAAAAAAAAAGAAAAAACAGAAAACACTAAACTGATTGAGTTTCTTTGTTCTATGTTTTCGGATAAGCCTTTTAACCATCTTGACACCATTTTCACTGAAAAACCTCTTGAGTTATATCACCTAGAAAGAGAACTGGTTAAAATCGTTTTGTGTCATCTACGCTGTCTTCCCAACTGAGCAATGGTGGGAGGAAAATGATCATTCTCACTAACATCTCCGTACGACGCAATGTCTCTGTCGCACAATACTGCCACTTACCCGGCAGTAGCGCGAGATCGGTTCCAAAGAGTTGGGTAAAGAAAGACTATAGACAGCAGGCATTGTCGTTTAGTTATAAACTAGAATGGTAAAAACACTCAGGTTATGGTTCATCACATCGAGCTTGAGGATCTTCGAGTAAGAAAATACATTAATGTCGCCAACGTCTTCATCTATTACGTGAAGATTGTAATTTATTTGAATAAAAATTAATCGAAAGACAATTATACGAAATAATAATTCTTCGAAATACAAATAGCGTTAATAAAACAATTTAGTAAGAAAAAATCCTTCAGTATCTGTCCGTACATCTGGGATGTGGTATTATGTACATTATTTACATTATTCGGACTATTGTCCTCATCTTTCTCGCCATATTTATCCGATCCTTCAGTATCTGTCTATATTACAGAGATGAGGTATTATGTACACTATTTACATTATTCGGACTATTGTCCTCATCTTTCTCGCCATATTTATCCGATCCTTCAGTATCTGTCTATATTTCAGAGATGAGGTATTATGTACACAATTTACATTATTCGGACTATTGTCCTCATCTTTGTTGCCATATTTATCCGATCCTTCGGTATCTGTCTATATTTCCGTGATGAAGTATTATGTAGACTATTTACATTATTCGGACTATTGTCCTCATCTTTCTCGCTATATTTATCCGATCCTTCAGTATCTGTCTATATTTCTGAGATGAGGTATTATGTACACTGTTTACATTATTCGGACTATTGTCCTCATCATTGTCGCCATATTTATTACAACGTTTAGGCTGTTGTACGCTCCGGCCTTCTTCAGGTAATTGGAGTGTCGAACTGAATCCTTTATTTCACTCACTGGGGTAGACTGTTCTAGTTCCACATGCCATGTTTAATGGATATCAGTTATCAGTTATCTCCTGTTAATTCCCCTCTCCAAGTTCTCCACTGCCTTAACCAGGTATTGAACTCACACTCCTCAAGGACACAGTGGCACAGTGGATAAAGGCGTTAGTTAGATAACTTAAAAACAGAATCAAACGATAAACTAAACTAAAAAAATGTGTTGCTCTCTCGTGCTACTCAGTTGCTCACTAAAATATCCGTATAAACTAGAATGGTAAAGACTCGTATTTATTTGAACAAAAAGTACAAATTGTGGCACAAGGCCAATAAAGGGGAGGGGTAGAGGCTGGTCAACACTAACTATCTTATACCTAGCTAATCAGATTCGCGACCCATTCGTACATTACATTTTACACATTCACCAAAAGAACTCGTCCATCACCAAACAATCCTTCAACCACCATAATACCACGTGCTCTCAAGGAAGACCTACCAAAATCGCAACCCATACCATGAAAATTCTAATGATGATATATATATATACAATTCTAATAATGATAAAATGAGAGGGGAGGGAAATGAACCCAATAATAAACTTAAAATAAACACAAATACAAACTAAACATAATTGATGTTAGTAGGGACCGTCCAACCCATAAAACAGAGAGGCCGCTGTATTCTGCCCAGGGGACAAAATCAAGAGACGCTCTCGCTAAGGGAGTTGGAAAAAGTATAAAATATTAGGCTGGAATGGGAAAATATAAAACTGACCCAGTCGAGATGAAAATGGGGCGGGGGTCAAAACAAACTGGGGAGGATGGGAATCTCGACTTGGATCATAACCAAAGAACGGCCGGGATGCAGGCCAGGAACAACATTTACTCACATTAACTAGGTACACTGAAGCTTGTCTAACCTAACCAAGGGGAGGGTTCCACAGGAAGCCACCCCGATGTGCAATAGGTTGACCTAGAAGAGAAAATCAAGGCTAGCCCCGTTCACACGAAGCAAGCTCGCTTCTTTTACCCACCTTTCGCTAAAGACTGTCGAATGCAATCGTTTTCTATCCGATCTAATCTTTATCTTGAGCTGATGCTCAAAGAATCGAATCAGATCCGAATGAGAAAGTCGATTGCCTCGCAAGACTTCCTCCTTTCGCGTCGTCCAAATCACCATTCGAGCCGTGGCCATCAGCGTCAGAAACACCATCCGTTTCATCCCGGAATACGGGGGCGACACATTGTCACACGCGTATGCGCGATCAATGGACACAAGCTGTTCGGGAGCGAGACGAGCCGTCAGCTCGCCGACATGGTCCCATAAGGGGCGGACCTGGGGGCAATGGTAGAAGGCGTGCGCAGCCGTTTCCTCTAAGCCAAGGCCACACCGTTCACAGTCTGGCAAATCCGCCAAGCCCCATATGAAAGCCTTGTCGTTGAGAGGCAGCCGATTCCGAGCCAATCGCCAGCTAAGCGAAAACTCAGGGTTACTGAGGTAATCCGCCGCTGGCGCCCAAGACCAGTAGGAGCAGTACTCCTCCTCCGACAAGCCGAGCGTATCTCGTAGGAGATCCTTCGCGGGCCTCTCCACTAATTCACGATAGAAGACCTTCCTAGGCCGAGAAAGGTCACTGGACCCGGGAACGGCCCTCAAGGCCGACCGACACTCGCGAAGGAAAACCGATTGATCCCGGGGTTTACGACCGCGCTCAACCCGCGAGATGGGGGGACTGATGGTAAGGCCAGGGAACGCGTCCCTAACAATCCCCTCCAGAATCGGATCTCCTCCAGTCAATGCACGGCGTAGGAAAGCCAACCTAGAGGCACGGATGTGACTCGGCAGGTGCGGCATTCCCAGCCCCCCATGACACGGACGTTTAGTGCAGACTCGTCTGTCGACCCGATTCCCGCGTCCCCTCCATAAAATGGAGGATAGCGATTGCTCGAGCGCCTTCTTGTGAGTCTTACAGAGAGGAAGTACGGACAATCGATAAAGAATCAGGGGGAAAATGTATGTAGCACACACCTCCGCCCTGCCCTTCACGGACAACCTCCGTCGATTCCAAGTCTGACCGGCGGAATCGACCTTTGCTCGTACTTCAGACCAATTCTTCTCCAGCTGGAGGTCAGGCCCAAACCACACTCCAAGAATGCGGACAGGACCGTCTGTCCAACCGAAGCGGCCTGGAAGAGCGACCCCCTTCCAGGCACCTAACCGCAAGCCGGACGACTTGTCGCGGTTTATTTTGGCCCCTGTCACCTTCTCGTACCGATCAAGCGCCTTCTGTACCACCTCAATGTCGTTGCGGGACGACACGAAAGCAGATACGTCATCGGCGTACGCGGAAACCCTGGCTCGAGACCCTCCAGGAACGGCAATTCCACGTAGGGCCGGACTGCCGGTCTCGTCCTTCAGCCGGCGAAGGAGAGGCTCCAACGCCAAAGCATAAAGGAGAGGCGACAGCGGACAACCCTGACGAACCGACCTAGACAGCACGAACGCGTCCGACAGCCTTCCGTTCACCTGTACCACCGCACTGGGGGAGTGATACAGGAGGCTAATCCAGCGGCAGAAGTTGGGTGCGAATCCAGCGGCCTGCAGGACAGCTGCAAGGTAGCGATGGTCGACCCTATCAAATGCCTTGGACTGATCCAAATTGATCAGCGCGGCTTCTTCGTCGTCTTTTACACCCTCTATGATCGTGCGGATCAGATGCAGGTTGCTCTGAATTGTTCGGCCCCTCACAGACCAAGTCTGCTCAGGTCCCAACAGAGACTCGGTAACTGACTGCAAACGCTCCTGCAGGATCTTGGCCATAATCTTTAACTCTGTGTTTAGCAGAGTTATGGGCCTGTAATCATCTAGGTTCCCCCCACCACCTTTGCCCTTTTTCAACAGAGTGATCACACCCCTGGTGATCCGGTTGGGGATGGACCCCGACCGAAACCAGTTGTTGAACACTGCAGTCAAAATTGGAACAAAGATGTGCGACAGCCTCAAGTACAATTCATAGGGCAAACCATCCAGACCGGGCGACTTGCCTCTGCCGACCTTCTTCAAAACCGCGTAGACATCGCCCTCCGTAATCTCTCCCTCGCAGCTAGCCGCTTCAGTCGGCGAAAGCCGAGGAAAGTCAGCCAAATAGCTACGAAACTCCTCCTCACGGAGACCAGGCTCCTTGGTAAACCGGTTCTCGAAATGGCGCCGAAACGCTCCGCACATGTCGTCAGTGGCCCGAAGAGTACGCCCCTCCGGGGATTTGACTTCACGAATGTAACGATCGCCACCTCGACGGACCTCTTCCCTGCGCAGATCTGCGCCCAAGTTCACGGCTTCGGAAGACATCTTGCTTAACTTATGTCTAATTACCTGACCCATGTACCGCTCGCTATTCGATCGATCCAGGGCCTCCTTAGCTAAGGCTATCTCTAGGGGATCCCCCCCAGCCACCGCCCGGGAATAACTAGCTTTAAGCGTCTTCACCTTTTCAGTTCTATCTAGAGCGAGCCGTTTGCTGAAATCAGTGGTGAAGGACCTAATCCTACATTTAAGGCGTTCCCACCACCTATTCCCAATAACCGCCCCCACTAGCTCCCGCTGCACTAGTCTAGTTAGCTGCTCCTGGAAGTCCCGCCTGTCCAGTAAAGACAGATTGAACTTCCAGTAGCCAGCCATTCTAGGCCTATTGTCTAACGCCACCCGGACACAAACGAGTTTGTGATCCGAATAGCCTACCCAGTGGAACGTAGGGCAATCTAGTAGTTCTATGTCGGCTCTTCTCACTAACATTCTGTCAAGGTAGCTAACCACCTTGTCAAAAGGCCAATTAAGAGCCCACGTCCACATTTTTCCCTTGGGATGATCGACCCGGTATCTATCGACGAGACCATAATCGTCGATCAGATCGACCAAGCTGCGTGCGATCGCCCCCTCTCCCGCTAGCACCCCGCCCCCTGTCTAACTTGGGGTCCAGGATGGCATTCCAGTCCCCCATTAAAACTAGGCGCGTTGAATCCACCAGGAACGGCCCCAACCGCCGAAAGAACGAGACCCGCTCCCTCTGGTCATTGGGCGCATAAACCGCAACGACCCGGAACGAACCACTTTTCACGGCAATATCGGCCACGATCAACCGGCCCTCTGCATCGGTATGCACAAGGTCTACCTTCGCATAGAATGGTAAAGACTCTAGGACACTCAAGTTATCGTTCATCACATCTCTTTGGTTGGTGCAAAAATAATGACGTAATAATATCGTTTTTTGACGTTAAAAATAGGTCTAAAAATGTCATTATTACGTCAATATTACGTCATTATTTTTGCACCAATCTAATAGCTTGAGGATCTTGGAGGAAGAATGTGTATCAATGTCGACAACGTCTTCATTGATTACGTGAACATTGTTCGAAAACAATTGTTGGAAAAACATTTATTGGAATTGTAAATTGTTTGAATAAAAATTAATCGAATGACAATTATACGAAATGATAATTATTCGAAATGCAAAATTCTTTATTTCAATAAAAATGTAAAAAATAAAAGAGGAAATACACAAATGATAATTATTCGAAATGCAAAATTCTTTATTGCAATTGAAAATGTAAAAATTAAAAGGGGAAATACACAAATGATAATTATTCGAAATGCAAAATTCTTTATTGCAATTGAAAATGTAAAAATTAAAAGGGGAAATACACAAATGATAATTATTCGAAATGCAAAATTCTTTATTGCAATTGAAAATGTAAAAATTGAAAGGGGAAATACACAAATGATAATTATTCGAAATGCAAAATTCTTTATTGCAATTGAAAATGTAAAAATTAAAAGGGGAAATACACAAATGATAATTATTCGAAATGCAAAATTCTTTATTGCAATTGAAAATGTAAAAATTAAAAGGGGAAATACACAAATGATAATTATTCGAAATGCAAAATTCTTTATTGCAATTGAAAATGTAAAAATTAAAAGGGGAAATACACAAATGATAATTATTCGAAATGCAAAATTCTTTATTGCAATTGAAAATGTAAAAATTAAAAGGGGAAATACACAAATGATAATTATTCGAAATGCAAAATTCTTTATTGCAATTGAAAATGTAAAAATTAAAAGGGGAAATACACAAATGATAATTATTCGAAATGCAAAATTCTTTATTGCAATTGAAAATGTAAAAATTAAAAGGGGAAATACACAAATGATAATTATTCGAAATGCAAAATTCTTTATTGCAATTGAAAATGTAAAAATTAAAAGGGGAAATACACAAATGATAATTATTCGAAATGCAAAATTCTTTATTGCAATTGAAAATGTAAAAATTAAAAGGGGAAATACACAAATGATAATTATTCGAAATGCAAAATTCTTTATTGCAATTGAAAATGTAAAAATTAAAAGGGGAAATACACAAATGATAATTATTCGAAATGCAAAATTCTTTATTGCAATTGAAAATGTAAAAATTAAAAGGGGAAATACACAAATGATAATTATTCGAAATGCAAAATTCTTTATTGCAATTGAAAATGTAAAAATTAAAAGGGGAAATACACAAATGATAATTATTCGAAATGCAAAATTCTTTATTGCAATTGAAAATGTAAAAATTAAAAGGGGAAATACACAAATGATAATTATTCGAAATGCAAAATTCTTTATTGCAATTGAAAATGTAAAAATTAAAAGGGGAAATACACAAATGATAATTATTCGAAATGAAAAATTCTTTATTGCAATTGAAAATGTAAAAATTAAAAGGGGAAATACACAAATGATAATTATTCGAAATGCAAAATTCTTTATTGCTATTGAAAATGTAAAAATTAAAAGGGGAAATACACAAATGATAATTATTCGAAATGCAAAATTCTTTATTGCAATTGAAAATGTAAAAATTAAAAGGGGAAATACACAAATGATAATTATTCGAAATGCAAAATTCTTTATTGCAATTGAAAATGTAAAAATTAAAAGGGGAAATACACAAATGATAATTATTCGAAATGCAAAATTCTTTATTGCAATTGAAAATGTAAAAATTAAAAGGGGAAATACACAAATGATAATTATTCGAAATGCAAAATTCTTTATTGCAATTGAAAATGTAAAAATTAAAAGGGGAAATACACAAATGATAATTATTCGAAATGCAAAATTCTTTATTGCAATTGAAAATGTAAAAATTAAAAGGGGAAATACACAAATGATAATTATTCGAAATGCAAAATTCTTTATTTCAATAAAAATGTAAAAATAAAAGAGGAAATACACAAATGATAATTATTCGAAATGCAAAATTCTTTATTGCAATTGAAAATGTAAAAATTAAAAGGGGAAATACACAAATGATAATTATTCGAAATGCAAAATTCTTTATTGCAATTGAAAATGTAAAAATTAAAAGGGGAAATACACAAATGATAATTATTCGAAATGCAAAATTCTTTATTTCAATAAAAATGTAAAAAATAAAAGAGGAAATACACAAATGATAATTATTCGAAATGCAAAATTCTTTATTGCAATTGAAAATGTAAAAATTAAAAGAGGAAATACACAAATGATAATTATTCGAAATGCAAAATTCTTTATTGCAATTGAAAATGTAAAAATTAAAAGGGGAAATACACAAATGATAATTATTCGAAATGCAAAATTCTTTATTGCAATTGAAAATGTAAAAATTAAAAGGGGAAATACACAAATGATAATTATTCGAAATGCAAAATTCTTTATTGCAATTGAAAATGTAAAAATTAAAAGGGGAAATACACAAATGATAATTATTCGAAATGCAAAATTCTTTATTGCAATTGAAAATGTAAAAATTAAAAGGGGAAATACACAAATGATAATTATTCGAAATGCAAAATTCTTTATTGCAATTGAAAATGTAAAAATTAAAAGGGGAAATACACAAATGATAATTATTCGAAATGCAAAATTCTTTATTGCAATTGAAAATGTAAAAATTAAAAGGGGAAATACACAAATGATAATTATTCGAAATGCAAAATTCTTTATTGCAATTGAAAATGTAAAAATTAAAAGGGGAAATACACAAATGATAATTATTCGAAATGCAAAATTCTTTATTTCAATAAAAATGTAAAAATAAAAGAGGAAATACACAAATGATAATTATTCGAAATGCAAAATTCTTTATTGCAATTGAAAATGTAAAAATTAAAAGGGGAAATACACAAATGATAATTATTCGAAATGCAAAATTCTTTATTGCAATTGAAAATGTAAAAATTAAAAGGGGAAATACACAAATGATAATTATTCGAAATGCAAAATTCTTTATTTCAATAAAAATGTAAAAAATAAAAGAGGAAATACACAAATGATAATTATTCGAAATGCAAAATTCTTTATTGCAATTGAAAATGTAAAAATTAAAAGGGGAAATACACAAATGATAATTATTCGAAATGCAAAATTCTTTATTGCAATTGAAAATGTAAAAATTAAAAGGGGAAATACACAAATGATAATTATTCGAAATGCAAAATTCTTTATTTCAATAAAAATGTAAAAATAAAAGAGGAAATACACAAATGATAATTATTCGAAATGCAAAATTCTTTATTGCAATTGAAAATGTAAAAATTAAAAGGGGAAATACACAAATGATAATTATTCGAAATGCAAAATTCTTTATTTCAATAAAAATGTAAAAAATAAAAGAGGAAATACACAAATGATAATTATTCGAAATGCAAAATTCTTTATTGCAATAAAAATTAAAGGGTGTAATATACAAATACATAATAATTATTCGAAATACAAATATCGTTAATAAAACAAGAAAGAAAAAAAAATCTTTATAACCTTAAGTTCTTTGATACTGCATGCAAATAGTCAACTACTGAAGAGTTAAAGGATGCCACACAATTTTGAAGTTTTCCATTTACGTCGAGGTTTTTCTTGATATTTTGGCAAACTGCTCTTACTTTTGCAACATGAATTTCTTACAAGTCCAGTTTACTTTTAAGAGCGTCTAAAAATTTTATATACTGTGGGATGATGAGATGACACTTGCAGCAAAAAAGTCCTGTGCCATCCTTCAAGGGTTTTATCAGTTCTAACTAAATCAGCATTGACTCTCTCAAACCAAGACCACATACGTATTTCAAACATAGGTATTTTGAATAATTATCATTTAAAAAAAGAAACTTATTTATATTTTCTTTTTTGGGAATTTTTTCAAACATATAATCATTTGTATTTTAACCTGAAATTTTAATTTATATCTTTTCCATAAAAATGAATACATATTTTATATCATGATATTTTTTGAATAAATGCAAATTTCTGTATCTAATTAAATCGTCTATTTTTTTTAACAAAAAAATCAGAAATTTCCTTTTAAGACCTTCCAAATAAACACAAAAAGAATCAAAATATTTTTTTTTTAATTTTAATAGAGACAAATATTGAAATATGTATTTTATTATCGGCTTATATTATAAAATTTATCTATTTATAACCGTCCATCTTTTAACTGTAATTACTTAGATAATGTAATTGACAAACAAAATAGTTAGGGATTTTTAAATTTTAGAAAATTTCTAATTAATTGGTAACTAAAAAAATCCATTTTCAATTACTATAGTTAAAGCCAATAATGTTTTACCGCACTAATCGAGTATTATGTATGCACTAATCGAATTTTGGTATATAAATTCTTTTTTAATCCGCTACAAAATGTTTGAAAAAATGCTTTTACTTTCTTGAAACAACCGAATGGTTATCACTAAAGAAAGAACAATTATACTAAATGATAATTATTCGAAATGCAAAATTCTTTATTGCATTAAAATTCAAGAGGAAATATACACAAATCTAATAAAAATATACAAATATCGTTAATAAGACTGTTATTACGTTGGTGACAAAATAATTACGTAATAATGTCGTTTTTGACGTATTTTTAACGTCAAAAAACGACATTATTACGTCATTATTTTTGCACCAACCTACGAGAGAAAAAAAACCTTTTAACCTTAAGTTATATGATACTAGACGCAAATAATTAACTGCGGAAGAGGACTTGTTAAAGGTTGCCACTAATTTTTTTAACTTTTCCATTTACGCTGCAGGATTTCTTGCCACTCTTGATATTTTGGTAACCTGCTCTTACTTTTGGAATATGAATTTCTTGCAAGTCCAGTTCACTTTTAAGAGCATACAAAAAATTTCCATATTTCCTGGATGATGGGATAACACTTGCTATAAAAAGCCCTATTCTTCAAAGGCGTTATTAGTTCGAGATAAATCAGTATTAACTGTCTCAAACATAGTTACTTCAGATAATTAATAATTTTATTTAGTATAATTGTCCGTTCGATTAGTTTTCATTCAAAAAATTTACAGTTCTTTTCGAGGAAATTTCTCGATAGGGATAGCACGTCTAGATCTTTTTTTTTTTTTTTTTTTGTTTACTGCTCAGATATTACCAATTATCTTGCCACTGTATCTATGTTTGAACTACCCGGACCAGGGATTTAACTCACAATTAATACGATACAAAATGTTTGAACTAATGCTTTTATTCTTCAGAAATAACCAAGTGGTTATCACTAAAGAAAGAGATATCCCGAGACGGAACGAGAAAAATCAATCCTCATAGATTAAATATGAACTGAAGCGCAGTACTAGATTGGCAATTAGTTCTCACGCAGATTTGATATGTGAAATAGCTAGATGTAACCGTAACTTCTATTCTGATAGTTTCTTCTTTCGAGCTTCTCGCCCAGAGAAATCTTCTAGTTTCATGCTTCGTTCTTCAACATTCTAAATGCAACGTCAATCGCGATCTTTTGTCATCCTTTAAACCTGTTTACTGTTCTTTCTCTTCACTAAAGTCTTCTCATTCCCTTTCAATCCCAGTAACAACTTGCGTCTTAGTGGCATTATCGCCATCTTCTGTCTTCTTGAAACCTGTTCTTTTTTTGTTCTTTCTCTTCACTAAAGTTTTCATATTCTCTTTCACTCTCAGTTATCCCTTGCGTCTTAGTGGCATTATCTCCATCTTCTTTCTTCATGAAACCTGTTCTTTTATTGTCATTTCTCCTCACTAAAGTCTCTTCATTCTTCTTCATCCTCAGTAATCTCTTGCGTCTTAGTGCCATCATCTCCATCTAATGTCTTCCTAGATGCTGTTCTTTTATTGTCCTTTCTCCTAGCTAAAATCTTTACATTCTGTTTCCCCTCTAAATAGTTCCTTGTATCTTAGACGCATTATCCACTTGCTTGGGATGCAAGAAATAAAAAAAAAAGATAAACATTTCAATTTGAATGCCTTGAAGGTTAGGCCCAGGAACAGACATTTTGCGAAGGCTGCTTGTGATAATAACAACAAAGATGAGGATATTTTTCCAGTTCTAAATAATAATAAAAAAAAAAAACAATATTTCTTCATTTTAGCTCTGCAGAGTGAATCAATTTTGTATTCTTGATATATTAATTTTGAGGTTAAGAGGAGCTTAATGGATACAAACGTGAAAAATGAAATTGATATCATAGCGTTCGAATCTCGGCAAATCTTTCACAAAAAATATCCTTGGCCAAGTAAAATGTCTTCCGTATCTTTGCTCTCATTCCCATTTCTGGTATCTTAAAATACGTGTCGTCGCTGCCATGCCCTAATTATGAACAAGAGAGAAAGGGAATAATTCGATGAACACTTGTGAAAATCATTAAAAATGTAATTGATATCATGGTGTCCTAATCACATCAAAACCTTCGTAAAAAGTCTTCGTCAAAAAAAAAAAAAACGTCCATATGTTTGCCATCTTTCTCATTGCTGGTATCTTAAAATACGTCTCGTCGCTGTCATGCCACAATTATTGATGAATAAGAGGGTGAATGATTCAACGAACACTTGTGAAAATCACCCTTCCATAACTATGCTGCTGTCCCTCTCATAGACAAATTGACAGAGGCAAAAAACTGTCAAGAAAATTTTTTTTAAAAAACATTTCATTAGCAAATTCGATCTTAATCAGGTACTCTCCTTACTTTTAGCCGTGTGTCAGACTCGCATAATTTATAGATAATGTTGCCTTTTGAAGGTTATACGTATTAAAAGCGGAAGCCAACGATGGGTTGGGAGTGAAAAGATTGAAAAACATGTGGAATGTTAATTGGCCTAATTAAATTAATTAGAAACGAGGTATTTGATAGTTGAAACTGGGGGGAAATTGGAAGAAGACGGTACGCGAAAAGCGACAAAAAAAAAAAAAAAAAAAAAAGAAAATGAAAGAAAAGAAAGGAAGAAAAATAAAAGAGAATATTTATTTCGGTTTAACTTCATTTCAATTGCTGCGATAAAGAAATCCAAGAACGGTGTTTCTTATTTCTTTTAGGAGAATTCTTCTTTTCTTTTCTTTTTCCTGATTTTCTTTTTCACATCGGTTTTATGGCATCTCAATACGGTTTTTTTTATGTCATTTTTTTTTTTTATCTATCGTTG
Organism: Acanthosepion lycidas; assembly: GCA_963932145.1. Taxonomy (NCBI): domain Eukaryota; kingdom Metazoa; phylum Mollusca; class Cephalopoda; order Sepiida; family Sepiidae; genus Acanthosepion; species Acanthosepion lycidas. The sequence goes on along the minus strand of OZ010615.1, from coordinate 31,384,609 downwards.
TTTTTTTTCATTTCTTTTTTGCTTTAAGTTTCCCTGCTTATTAACCAGTTCCCTTTCTTTATTTTCATTTAATTTTTCTTTCTTCTTATAAGGCTTCTAATATTTCAAGTTCTTTCTTTCTTTCTTTCTTCCTTTTATACATCCATGACTTTCACTTTCTTTCTTTCCTTCTTTCTTTCCTTCTTTCTTTCTTTCTTTCCTTCTTTTTTCTTTCTTTCTTTCCTTCTTTCTTTCTTTCTTTCTTTCTTTTATACATCCATGACTTTATTTCTTTCTTTCTTTTATACATCTCCGCCTTTCACATTCTTCTTTACACAGTATCAATTTTCTTTTATATAACCCTGCCTTTCACTCTCTTTCTTTCTTTCTTTCTTTCTTTCTTTCTTTCTTTTTATTT
>OZ010615.1:31371712-31381712 GCA_963932145.1 Acanthosepion lycidas | reverse complement strand
ATAAAATTCGTCGCCAAAAAATCACGTCAAAAATCGTCGAAAATAAGGCTGCCATTATTTTCGGCGGAATGTTTTTCATTTGCTCACAGAGTCAGGTTAAAAATTAAAAAAAAGTGTGACAAAATGACACACTGACATTCGCGTTTATTATATATAAGGGGACACTAAAGTTAACACCTAGAGGTGACAGTCTGTTTTCTGTTTCATGAACTGTCGCATCTAAATGTTGTCTGCAATGTTGACTACTATTTCTTTCTTGCTTTCTTTTTTTCTTACGATTAGATAGATTGGCCTATCGCCCGGTTTACACTCTTCTCCGGTCTTTTGCTTACTGTTTAGGAGTGGATTTCCGGTTCCTTCTAAATTTTAATTCAACTCTATACTTCTAAAATCTGAACTCTGAAATTTTATTTTCTATTCATTTGTTAATTTTATTAATTTCTTCCCCAAAGTAAGTAGATAGGTTCGCTTATGCTCTTGTTCAAACTCTACCCGGGTCTTTTGAACAGGAGTAGAGGTTTATCCTTTGTTTCCTGTTGAGGATTGGGTTTTCAGTTCTTTCTAATGACTTCTTTCAGTCTCTTTCACTCCTTGCGTCTTAGAGGCATTATCGCCTTCATTGGGGTGAATTTTATAAAAAATCATAGGTACTGTTTGGATTTAAGCAAATGAATTGAAAACCAAAAAGAAAGAAAGAAAGAAAGAAAGAAAGAAAGAAGGCATGGAGAAAATCAAAGAAGAAAGGAATACTGAAAGAAAGGAAGAAAACGCGCAAGACGGAAAGAAGGGAAAAGAAGGAAAGATAGGGAAGGGTAAAACAGAAAAGTGAACATAGAAAGAAAGAAAGAAAGAAAGAAAGAAAGAATGAAAAGAAAAAGAACAAAGAACAAAGAAAAATGAAAGAAAAAAGGATGAAAGAAAAAATAAATAAAAATGAATGAAAAGAAAGGAAGAAAGTAAAATGAAAGAAAGAAAGAAGGAAAGAAAGAACGAAAAAAAGAAGGAAATAAAGATGAATAAATGATAAGAAATAAAGAAAGAAAGAAAGAAAGAAACAAGGTTATGAATGAATGAAATGAAAGAATGAAATAAAATGAATAAAAGAAATAAAGAAGGAAAGAAAGAAGAAAATAAAAAAGAATGAAGGAAAAGAAAGAAAGAAATTGAATGAATCAAAGAAAAGAACGAAAGAAAGAAAGAATGAAAAGAAAAAGAACAAAGAAAAATGAAAGAAAAAGGATGAAAGAAAAAATAAATAAAAATGAATGAAAAGAAAGGAAGAAAGTAAAATGAAAGAAAGAAAGAAAGAATGAATGAATGAATGAAAAGAAAAAGAAGAAAGAAGAAAGAAAAATGAAAGAAAAAAGATGAAAGAAAAATAAATGAAAATGAATGAAAAGAAAGGAAGAAAGTAAAATGAAAGAAAGAAAGAACGAAAGAAAGAAAGAACGAAAAAAAGAAGGAAATAAAGATGAATAAATGATAAGAAAGAAAGAAAGAAAGAAAGAAAGAAAGAAGGTTATGAATGAATGAAATGAAAGAATGAAATAAAATGAATAAAAGAAATAAAGAAAGAAAGAAGAAAATAAAAAGGAATGAAGGAAAAGAAAGAAAGAAATTGAATGAATCAAAGAAAAGAACGAAAGAAAGAAAAGAACGAACGAAAGAAAGAAAGAAAGAAAGAAAGAAAGAAAGAAAAAAAGAAAGAAATAAAGAAAGAAAAACTCTAATGTGTTTAAAGGCTTAACAGTGAAATGGTAAACCTTGTCAACTTTGAAACTTTCAGAATGTAATATTGACACATTTTCCAATCAATATACTCCCCGATCAGATATCGATTTTTGTATATGAAACATTACAAGGTCATGGCCACGTTTGGGAAGTCGATGGAAACCCTCTCTACAACCTCTCTCTAACTTTGTAGGAACATTTTACATCATTTTTTCTTACTTAGGCTAGCTTTAATTTTTTAATCATTTCACCCCAAGGAAGGCAATATAGCTACTAAGAAGCAAAAAGTTAGTACTAAATAATATGAGGGAAAAAAAAAAAACTATTAATTAGGGAGAATAATAAAACTTACACGCAATTAAAAATTAAATAAATAAATCACTTAAAGTTAAATTCATATACCGAACAGAGTGAACGGTTTTGAAAAAAAATTCTTTATTAAAGGTTTAAATTTAATTTCTATTTTTGTGGCAATTAAAATTGATATCGTCTAATTAAGCCGTAATTAAAACTTAAGGGGGGCACGGTACGTTGCTCATATGATTTTGTCATTTTCTATCACACATACTGTGACGTATTTGAAAAACGTCCGGGTTCCGTAATGTCTTTTAACATTGACTTTATGCGAAGAGATCATAAAGAATAGTGATTTTAAAATAAAATAAAAATTCCTGTCCAAAATAATTGTAAACGAACCACTGAGATCGCTGTTCTTTAATGTCGTTTAAGAGTTTAAAGTCCGCCAAAAGGGCGGTTTCTAGTTGACTCGGCCCTGACTTGTCTCAGTCCTCTCGTGGCACCAACGACATGATTATCTGTGCGTCTATACCGCTGTTGTCATTTCAACTTTGCTATATGCTTGCTAAACCGGGACTCTATATCGTTGCGACATCCAAATATTTGTACGCTTTCACCAGGGAAATATTCGTTCAAACTTGAACACTTGAAGACTATGTGAACACCAAAATTCTTGGAAAGAACTAATAGTTAAATCATCGAATCACTGATCATGAAACACCGTCTTTGATGATCAGGACATTTAGCAAGAATAGAAGAGTCAAGGTCCCCACGTCAAGTCTTATTCAGGGAAAAAGCCCATGCGGTTGTCCTCTTCGACGGTAAAACGAACCAGTATCCTATACGGAACTGTCATATAGCCTGACGTGCCTTAACCGATTGGGCCACAGGATCTTTCGGTTGGCAAAGTCGATATTTATAACGTATAGGATACAGGTTCGATTCCTGTGGGAGGACGCATATTTTCTATGAAAATTTCTCGGACATTCAGGCCGATAAATGTCGTTAATACTGTTTATTATAAACTGAGAAATTACTTCAATATTTGTATGTATGTATAAAAAGAATGTATAAACATAAAAATGACTTAAAATAATTGTCGGACTTTGTCCACTTCATAATGTGTAATATATATATATATATATATATATATATATATATATATATATATATATATATATCGTCTGGCAATTGCGTCTAGCATGAAACAGCCTGTTGCCTCTCTCATATTGAGCACTTTATCCCATAAATATAGCACACTTTAAAACTATATTTCTTTATTTTTTTATAGATTTGAACATTTTAAAACCCTTTATTCTACATTCAACACCATCACTTGATAAGACAGCAGAAGTGTTGAAACATAATGGTTATTTTTGTATATTTATGTTATAATTTTCGAATAAATAATTATATATATATATATATATATATATATATATAAACAACTATGAAGATGGACACAATATGTTGACCGTGTTTTGAAAAATGAAAACATTATATAAATACAAGCATGCAACAAACTATTTCTTATTTAACAGTTAAAATATGTAATCCTTGAAAATGTCTAAATGTATAGCCGAAAGCGCTCGGATTAAAAGAACATACGGACAGTTTTTATATAATTTATCATCTAAAAAGAAAAAAAATTAGATCGCATGAAAAATTGTACGAAAAAATAAAATCAAAGCACCTTGTCTGTCGAATTCAATGAAATGTGCTCGAAAGAAGGATTGATGCCTAAATACACACACACACACACATATATGTATATATGTATATATGTATATGTGTATATATATATGTGTGTGTGTGTGTATATATATATATATATATATACATACATACATATATATATATATATATATATATATATAAATAAGCGAGAGAAAGAGAGTGCATTTATAGTTTAAAACTCGCCGTGGCGTAGTTGTTAGCAAGTTAAAATTCCGGGTCATTACGACCGCGTTTAAATTTCCAATTAGCTTTCAAGTAATAATCTATTAAGAAAATGTGCATATATTTTTGCAGAATTATCAACCCCTCTCTCTCTCTCTCTGTCTCTCTCTCTCACCTTCCCTCTCTGTCTCTCTCTCTGCCTCACTCTCTCTCTCTCTCTCTCTATATATATATATATATATATATATATATATATATATATATATATATATTCTGTTTATACGTTATTTTTATAGATACAGATATTTAATAAAATATTTTACGTATAAGCAGAAAATATATTAAAATAATTATCGGGCTTAGTCCATTTCATAATATATATATATATATATATATATATATATATATATATATATATATATATATATATATATATATATATGTATACATACATGTATGTATGTATATGTATATAACACGTATGGAAGCGCTGTTATATAAATTAAAATTACCTCCCTTACATAAAGACACGGACAAACGTGATAGCCTTAACAGTTAATGCGTTTCATGCGTATATACAAAAAAATCACACACTCACACACACACTCACGTACATATATATATATATATATATATATATATATATATATATATATATATATATATAACAAAAAACAGATGTGTTCTGGTGACATTTTATTGAAGAATATTAAACCAAGGAAGGAGAGTGAAAGTAACGACTAAAGAAAGAAAGAAACATAAAGAAAAAGAGCCGGATAGAGAGACATTTGAGTGAGAAGAAAGAAAGAAAGATAGAAAGAAAGAAAGAAACAAAGAAACCAAGATCGGGAAATACATAAAGAAAAGTATATTTTAAAGAAAGAATGAAGTAAAAGGCTGAAAAGAAAGAAATAAATAAAGAATGAATGAATGAATGAATGAATGAAAATGGTAAGACAAAGGATACAAAGAAAAAAGGAAACAAAAGAAAAACAAAAAAGAAAGAATGAAAATAAGCAGTAAAAGAAAGAAAGAAAGAAAGAAAGAAAGAAAGAAAGAAAGAAAGAAAGAAAAATGCTACGACTAAAGAAAGAAAGAGAGAAAAATGCTTAGACTAAGGAGAAAAAGAAAGAAAGAAAAATGCTAGGACTAAAGAAAGAAAGAAAGAAAGAAAGAAAGAAAGAAAGAAAGAAAGAAAGAAAGAAAAATGCTAAGACTAAGGAGAAAAAGAAAGAAAGAGGCTAAGACTAAGGAGAAAAAGAAAGAAAGAAAGAAAGAAAGAAGGAAAGAAAGAAAAACAAAAAAAATGAAAATAAGGACTAAAAGAAAGAAAGAAACATCTGGAAATAGAAAGGAGAAAAAAAACTTATTTTATTGACCGAGTTCTGAAGCGAAAAACGAATCTTGAAGCAAAAAAAAAAGCATGTTCGCTCTTTTAAATTTTCTAACCCGCGAATGTACAGCATTAATTACTTTTTAATATTTAATGAATCAACTAACAAACGTTATTAGCACTTTGCTAATTACTTCACTAATTAAGTCACAAGATATTTATCACGTTGTATCTCTTTAACTCATCCTCTTGGGGGCGTGGTCCACATTCGTCAGGAAGGAACATAGAAGGCGATGTTCACCAATAATCTCTAACCTTTGAACTCATTAAAATTCTACTTCTTCTTCTTCTTCTTCTTCTTCTCCTCTTCTTCTTCTTCTTCCTCCTCCTCCTCCTTTTCTTATTCCCCTTTCTTCTTCTTCCTTGCCCTCTTCCTATCTTTTTCCTCCTTTTCTTCTTAAAAAAATACTGCTAAACATCTTCTTCCATTTCTTCTTCTTCTTCTTCTTCTTCTTCTTCTTCTTCTTCTTCTTCTGCTTCTTCGTCCTCCTTTTCTTATTCTCTTCTTCTTTGCCCTCTTCCTCTTCTTCTTCCTCATTTTCTTCTTCAAAAAAAAAAAAATACTGCTAAATATCTTCTTCCATTTCTACTTCTTCTTCCTCCTCCACGCCCTTTTCATATTCCTCTTCTTCTTCGTCTTTGTCATCTTCCTCTTCTTCTTCCTCTTTTTCTCCTTATGCTTCTTCCTCGTCATCTTCTTCTTTTTCCTAGTATTCTTCCTCTTCCTCCTCCCCATTTCTTTTTCCTAGTATTCTTCCTCTTCCTCCTCCCCATTTCTTCTGTCTATATATATAACATTACACATTATGAAATGGACAAAGTCCGCCAATTATATAGGATACAATTGTATAGTTTCGAATCTTGTGGGAGGACGAATATTTTCTATAAAAATTTCTCGGACATTCAGGCCGGTAAATGTTGTTTAATACTGTTTATTATAAACAGAGCATTTACTTATATATATTATATATATATATATTTGTGTACTTAGGCAGCAAACCTTCTTTCATGCACATTTTATTGAATACAGACAAGGTGCTTTTATTTAGTTTTTTATACAATTTCTCATGCGATCTAATAATTTTTTTCTTTTCTGCTGATAAATTATATAAAAACTGTCCGAATGTTCTTTTTATCTGAGCGCTTTCGGCTATACATTTAGGATTACATATTTTAACTGTTAAATAAGAAATAGTTTGTTGTATGTATGTTTTATAAAATGTTTTCATTTTTCAAAACATGGTCAAAATATTGTGTCCATGTTCAAAGTTAATAGTATAAAGTTTTGATGTTTTTTTTTTTTTGCTTTTATTAATAAGGTATCCATTATTTTTAGCCTTTTTTTGCATGTAGATGATGCTGTTATATTTTTGTCGTCAACAAATATGTTACAAATAATGTTACAAATATGTTACAAATAATGTCCGGTATGTTTCCATGAATATTTAAATGTGATCTAATTGAGCTATTGTCAGAAAGGTGTAGTGTGAGTCTGCGTGTCAAACATGTTGTAGTGTGGCCTATATAATTATTTATAATTCTGATTGATCAGGAATTCCTTAATGGGCATTTAAATTCGTAAATAATATTTGCCCTATTTAATTTTTTCTAGGAGGTGAATTTTTATATATTATATATGGGCGAGTGGTTAGTAAGTTCGGTCTCTGACCATGAGAACCGGGTTCGCATCTCAACATGGTTGATTTGATTTAAATTAAATATTAATTTAAAACTAAAAGTGGAAACACTATTAACACTTATGGGAACCGACATATATTCTATCGTGCCGTTACCGCAAGGGTTACAGGTTCGATTCCTGCCAGAGGAATTTTTTGAACAATCTGACTGGTAAATGTAACTAATGCTTTTTAATTAAATTTTAATTTTTTTCAGAATAACCCTTTGGCTGCCCACGTCATTTTCGCATCCATCACTTGTTTTCTGATTTGTAACTATCGCAAGCAAACTCAGCTTATTTGGCAAATAGAATGTGCTAATATATAATGTTTCACATAGCGAAAACCTTTACATTACATGTAGTATTGTAAATGACTTATGATTTGTACGTTTTTTTATAATATAAAACACTATAGAACATCTGAAAACAATGATCAACGTTTGGACAGTACGCGCGGAAATTCCGTGCACAAGCAAAGAGTCATTCGGCAAGAATTTAAATGCAATGTCAATCGCTATCTACTGTCCGCTTGATTACTCTTTTGTTTTCGCGATCGTTATTAATGCTTCTGTTCCTAAATCTTCTACACCCTGTAACCCTTTGTGTTTTAGTGGCTTTATTGCCTTGCATGGAGTGAAACCAAAAACAATATAACTTGCAATTCTTTGATTATCTCTCATCGAATTTGATTGCCTTAAATGTCCATGGCCATCTAATGCGCTGAGGAATCGTTATTTAATGTTTCTGGGAGAGGCGGCACCATCTGGCAGTAGTTAAACTAAAGCAGTACACTTAGACCCTCGGTCACGCTGACTAGTGATTTTGTGCTTGTAGAACTCGTTTCTGGCTCCATGCTTTCCAGCCAACTTTAATCTGTCAAAATTTAAATGCAATGTCAATCGCTATCTACTGTCCGCCTGATTAATCTTTCCTCTCCCTGTTCAATATTAATGTTTCTTTCCTTAATTCTTCCACACCCTGTAACCCCTTTTGATGTAGTGGCTTTACTGCCTTGCAATGAGTGAAATTGAAAAAAAAAAATTGCCATTCTTTGATTGTTTCCTCGAATTTGATTTACTTCTCGGCCATGGCCATCTATTGCGCTGAGGTGACGTTATTTAATGTTTCTGGGAGAAACCGCATAATTTGGCACTAGTTGAACTAAGGCTGTACTCTCAGACCCTCGGTCACGATGACTTGTGCCTTCGTGCTTGTGGAACTCGTTTCCGGCATCATGCTTTCCAGCCAACTTTAATCTATCAAAATTTAAATGCAATGTCATTCGCTATCTAACGTCTACTTGATTACTCTTTACTCTTCCCGATCATTATTAATGTTTCTATTCCTAATTCTGCCACACCCTGCATCCCCTTGTGTCTTAGGTGCTTTGCTGTCTTGCATTGGGTGATACCGATTTAAATATTTTTTTTTTCAATTATAGAACAACAAGTATTTCAAGAACCTCATTCAATGAATTCTTAGCTTACAAACAGTGTAAGCTTTTATACTATTTTCTTACTGAGTCTGTCTATATTTCTGAGATGAGGTATTATGTACAGTATTTACATTAGTCAGACTATTATCCTCATCTTTGTCGCCATATTTATCCGATCCTTCAGTATCTGTCTATATTTCTGAGATGAGGTATTATGTACACTTCTTACATTATTCGGACTATTGTCCTCATCTTTGTCACCATATTTATCTGATCCTTCAGCATCTTTCTATATTTCTGAGATGAGGTATTATGTACACTATTAACATTATTCGGACTATTGTCCTCATCTTTGTTGCACTATTTATCCGATCCTTCAGCATCTTTCTATATTTCTGAGATGAGGTATTATGTACACTATTTACATTATTCGGACTATTGTCCTCATCTTTTTTGCCATATTTATCCGATCCTTCCGTATCTGTCTATATTTCTGAGATGAGGTATTATGTACACTATTTACATTATTCGGTCTATTGTCCTCATCTTTGTTGCCATATTTATCCGATCCTTCAGTATCTATCTATATTTCTGAGATGAGGTATTATGTACAATATTTACATTATTCGGACTATTGTCCTCATCTTTGTCGCCATATTTATCACATGTTTGATGGATGTCAGTTATCAGTTATCGCCTGTTAATTTCCCTCTGAATGTTTTCCACTGCCTTAACTGGGTATTGAACTCACACTCTTTGGGTCCTGTCACTTGATCTAACTAACGCCTTTATCCACTGTGCAATGTGTCCTTGAGGAACATGGCACGTAGAACTAGAACAGTCTACCCCAGTGAGCGAAATAAAGGGTTCAGTTCGACATTCCAACCACCTGAAGAAGGCCGGAGCGTACCACGACCGAAACGTTGTGATAAATATGGCGACAAAGATAAGGACAATAGTCCGAATAATGTAAATAATGTATTTTCTTTCTCTTTTTGTCCTCTTTTTGAGAATTACCTGTATCATCCAAACGAGGCAAACCTACCTTGATTACGGATGAAATCGATATAAATACAAAAGCTAATCACTTTCACTCTCTCCGATTATCATGGGTTGAAAATCGATACCGTTATAAGAAAACAAACCATTTTTCTTTTCTTGGGATTACTAACCGATCACGTTTCTTGATTGATTAGTGTTTTGCTGATCGTTGATTGATTAGTATCGATTGCATTAGTTATTTTCTTGACAGGGCGAATGATTGCTTTTCTTTGTGATCAATGATTACATCCGGTATCACTAATTTGAAGTGTATTCGTCGAAGGGTCTCAAAGGAATGACGGTGTATCTGACAAAAATGAAAACCTCGCAGTCTCGCATTGACATCTTTGGGGAAATTGTAATCTGATACAATCTATTGTCTCTCGTCTTAACGTTATGGTTAATGAGCTAGTCATAAACAATAGTTCGCTACTTGATTTTTTTCATCTGCCAACTTAAATATTGTCACTTTTGCCAGCCTAAACAAGGATCTCTATCTATAAAAGGCAGGATGTGTCTGTGTGTG
>OZ010615.1:31351712-31369212 GCA_963932145.1 Acanthosepion lycidas | reverse complement strand
ACCTAACGAGTTCTTTCTGATTCTTTATATATTCTTCACACAGGCACACATACACACAAACATATATATATATATATATATATATATATATATATATATATATATATATATATATATATATATATATATATAAGGGTGTTTCATTAAGACGGATCACATTCAGCAGTAAATAAATGTTATTGGTGAAAATTTATTTATTTCTCTGTTGGATCATGTTATCTAAGTCATGGCAATTATGTGTAAAAAATAATATTGCGCAAATGTTCGTCAAATCTGAAAGAAAAAGAAAAAAATCATTAGACGCTTAAACTTAATTCACATTTAAAATCGGTCCAAGTTATTGAGTAAATGTAATGGATTCGAGTGGAATTTTACTGTTTGGTTCTGTCAGCTATGTGCTATGCGAAAAACACGCTTAGGCGCTCATGTATCTTTCGATACATGGCCGATAAGGCAGATTTTTCCCCGCAGTAGCGTGCCATTTCTTTGTGCGGTAGACCAGTTGCCATCCAAGGCTATAGAACGTAATCTGCCCTGTTATTTACCCATAGCTGGGGGGGAGTGGAGAAGAAGAGGATTCATACCTTTCCCAAGGTTATTAGCACGTAAGTGAATGTAATGGATGCGACTTCCTCAATCCGAGTCACTATCTATTACTCGACCGTTCCTCCTTCAACTATATACGATAATTAATAATAACTCTCAAAAGACTACCTGGTGTGATGTGTAATCTAGGGTATTATTAGGTTGGTGCAAACATAATGTCGGTTTTTGACATATTTTTAACGTCAAAAACATTATTTTTGCACCAACCTAATAATATTTTATAGGCGTTGATGCTGACTTTAACCTTGTCGAATTTTAAATGTTTGCCGAGTTATACAGACTCAATATACGGTACCTACCGGCGTGTGTTGTAGGTTGCTTACTTTACAGCGCATATAGGAAGATAGTGTCTCAATATAGAAGTACGAGGTTCGTTCAAAAAGGTCTGAGCCTCAACCAGAAGGAGTTGGGGAAACAAGTCAGTATTTCACTATTTTTCAATAGGGTCTCCCTTGACATTAATGCACATGGTGCTAAGATGCTTAAACATTGCAATCCCATCACGGAAGTAGGTGACGTCCTGGTTTTTCAAAAGCTCCCCCACGGCACTTATGATCGTATCATTGTTTCCAAAATGTCAGTCACGCAGGTGGTCTTTGAATTTACGAAACAAGAAGTCAGATGGAGCTAAGTTTAGGGAGTAAGGGGGATGGGGCAGCGATTTAAAACTGCAGTTGGCTGATTCACCTAGTGCAACTTGGGCAGTGTAAACGCGCGCTTTATCCTGGGGCAAGAGAACACCTGCCCTCAGCTTCTCCCAGCTTGATTGCTTCCTTCAGTTGTCTTAATTCTGATGCATAGTACAGTCCATTAATAGTCTTCCACTTTTCCAGATAGTCTATCATTGTTCCGCCTTCAGTGCAATCCCATCCCCGAAACAGAAGCCATCACGTTGCCAAAAGACGCTGTCTCTTTTAACTACTCCGTGGGAGGAGAACCAGAGCGTTTCCGCTGTTTGCTGTGAATCTTTGATTCAGGTACGAAGTGGTGAACGCGTGTTTCATCTTGAGTTATTTATCTGCGGTGGAAATTCTCAGGGTCAGCCTGAAAGCGAGTAAGAACGTCCTTAAAGTGTCAACCCTTTTTACCTTCTGCTCTGGTATCAGTATCCTTGGGACCCATCATGCAGACAGCTTGTTCATCCCCAAAGTCTTAGTTAAAACGGTATGGACCGACCCAGAAATAATACACATAGAAGTAGACGTCTGTCATCCAAAACCATACGATGATTGGCATCAATATGCTGATCAGTAGTTGAGGTTTTGCATGACCTGATCGAGGGTCCTTTTCAGTGCTGTCCCTGCCCTGCTTGGATTCTGCAGCCCTCTTCTTCAGAATTGGATAGGAAGAGGAGTCTGTACCATGTATGTCTGTCTTATGATAGAGATTCGGCTGAGAAAAACAGACCAGTTCTATACACGAGACACCCTTTACAGGAGCTGCGTAAATTTTAACCAGTGAACTGTGTGAAAACGCTCTAGTTCCCCACAGTAAACTAGACCTTGTGTCGCATTAAGGCTGCAAAAGGGCGACAGGTAAATACGTCGAAACTCAGTTAACCACAGGCTCACGACAAAACAAGAGCCCTGTCTTTGGGAAGAGGGAGATAAGACACCTGTACGGTCCCTGCCTCGCTGGACTTCCGAAGTCCACATCTTCATACTGCATAGGAAGGAAAGTCTTCAGCAAATGTCTGGACCATGTATTTCCATGGATTTCTTTAAGTGCCATACCTTTCTTTTACAGATATTTTATGGCAAAAATATCTTGAAATACTAAAGAGTAAATTTATTCAATAAAATCACCATCGGTTTCAAAAACAGCTTCCAGACGATTTGGGAATCGCCAGCAAATCTTCTGGAAGGCCTCCTTGCTTAAGTTTCTGAATCTATATATTATCTATTTATCTACATATATATATATATATATATATATATATATATATATATATATATATATATATATATTGTTTGTGTGTGCTTGCGTATGTGTGCGTGTTCGTGCGTGCGTATTATTATTTTGTGAGATTATAATAAAAACATGCTGAAATCGTTACACAAAAGCTTTCATGTTTCGATACTATGATTGTACTTCTTCAGGCGATGGTAAGTAACTATAGAGTAAATTTATTCAATAAAATCACCATCGGTTTCAAAAACAGCTTCCAGACGATTTTGGAATCGCCAGCAAATCGTCTGGAAGGCCTCCTTCTTTAAATTTGTGACTCTATATATTATCTATTTATCTACACACACACACACACACACATATATATATTGTGTGTATGTGTGTACGTGTATTATTGCGTATGTGTGTGTATTCGTGCGTGTGTATTATTATTTTGTGAGATTATAATAAAAACATGCTGAAATCGTTACACAAAAGCTTTCATGTTTCAATACTATGATTGTACTTCTTCAGGCGATGGCAAGTAACTCTTACTTACCATCACCTTAAGAAGTACCATCATAGTATTTAAACATGAAAGCTTTTGGTAACGATTTCAACATGTTTTTTTTAATCTCTTATAATAAAAATGATAATAATATATTGGTCTACTTTGTATTGAGCACATTTTAATGCTATGAAAAGTGGAATTTTACTCCATCCGTTCATTCTCTCATTTGCACACACACACACACAAACATATATATATATATATATATATATAAATTGATTCATCGAGTCTGATAGAAACCTCGGGAAGCATTGGACGGCCGTTTCGTCCTATATTTGGGACTCATCAGCAGTGCGCATCCACTACCGAGGGAATCGAAACCCCAACAGTTAGGTTGGCAAGCGAACACCATACCAACCGGGCCTCGGTGACGAAGAGATTGCAAATCAGACTCAATGAAGCGCCGCTCTCTCCCACATTCCGTGGTGGAACTCAACTGAGATTCTCTCTGACCATAAGACTGAGCCTCCTGGAGCCACGACTACTCTCACCAAGCCGCTCCAACTGGAGCATTAGAAGCTGGTTCAAGCGATGATAAACACAAATAGTAATGAGGAGGATTTGATAATTATATAAATTGATTCATCGAGTCTGATAGAAACCTCGGGAAGCACTGGACGGCCGTTGCTGATGAGTCCCAAATATAGGACGAAACAGCCGTCCAGTGCTTCCCGAGCTTTCTATCAGACTCGATGAATCAATTTATATAATTATCAAATCCTCCTCATTACTATATATATATATATATATATATATATATATATATATATATATATATATATATATATATATATAATCTTTTCTATAATTGCCACAAGAAATACACAGGAGAAACCTCGAGAAATTTAAATTAAATATCATATGAATACAAGATTGACGATTTGCAAAGCAACAGACGAAATGCATTAGTTGCTTACTGTAAAGGGATTGAATATAATTGTCTATAGATAATCCATGCCGACTTTAGATTTTGTGTTACAAGGAGTTTTGTTGGTCTCTCTCTCAACTGCGCCCCACGTATAATAATCAAGGGCGTTGCAGTCTGGGGAGTTAGATGGACGGATGTAAGGGGTGATATGGTCGAAGAAATTGTTTGACGGTCATGACTGGATTCTCCTGCTTGTGTGGCATGGTGCTGATTCTTGTAGCCAGAGACAGGGTCTTCGAGCAGCCACCCTCTTGACCCAGGCCAGAGCTGCCTCCACAAGGTACTTGATGTAGGCTTCCGAGTTCTTATCAGAACGATCCGAGTGAGTTTTTTGAGCTGCTGTACCTTCGTAATCGCCATTAGACTCTTCCAACTCTTTCTCAATCCTCTGCACTGTCATCAGATTGAGAACCAAAAACCCGAAAGTTTTCGTATTGTGGCTTCCCACGCAAATGCCAAGCAGTACAGCACGCCATTTCCGGATTTCTGTTCAAGTAAATTGCGTCATGGTTTTTTTTTTTTTCTAAGAGACGGAACAACTGACCCCGCTAATACTGTGCAGTCGTTGAAAACAAAAACAAACAACTTGCACGCGCGAAATAAAAAATCTAAAATGGCGAAAATTTGCCTATCGGGCCTTGAACATATATATATATATATATATATATATATATATATATATATATATATATATATATATATATATATATATATAATGCCATTTCAACAATAAAATTCTCTCACTGCAACTGTATTCGTTTTTTGTAGCTCTCACTTTCTTTGCTTCTTTCTCTCTTTTTACACACACACACACACACAGACAATTATAGTTCTGTGGTATTTCACCCAAAAATTATCTCTCTGCATCTATGATCGTTTCATTTTGTCGCTCTTGTGTCCTTTCCTCCCCCTCTCTCTCTCTGTTTATCATATATATATATATATATATATATATATATATATATATATATATATATATATATGTACATTTATATATGTATATATATATATATGTTTATATATATATATATATATATATATATATATATATATATATATATATATATATATATATATGAATATATGATGGTCTTTTCAATTTCTTTTTCTCATGTGAGTATTAATCATGATGCCATTTTTTCACACAACTAACCCTCGCCCCACCGGCCCTGGCTGCTCACCCCCCACCCGCTGACGTTTAAAAAGTTTCTCTTATTAAGAAATTACATTATTTCTTTTTCAAAAACCATTTCGAATCTCTACACATTACAAATCAAGAATACACAATGGCATATCGATTTCTCCTTTGAATAGATACAAGTCTGCATCATTGTAAAAAAAAAAGATTCGAAAGCCTTTGATAGTAATTGGATGAAAGGAAAGCATTCTCTACCCACCACAGAAAAATCACAAGAGAAAGAGCTTTTTTTTTTTCATTTGCATCTGCTTTTTTTTTAGTTAATTTACGACCACCTCGTAGGTCACCAGGTCACAATTAGTTACTTAACTAAAATGTATAGAAAAGATCTCCCCTGCCATCTCTCTCTCGATATATATATATATATATATATATATATATATATATATATATATATATATATATATATATATATATATATATATATAAACACATAAAAGGTTAATGGTCAGAGTTGAATCAGACAGGGAAACAGTAGTATTAACAAGTGCTTTGAAAAAATAAAATCATATTAAAAATAACATGTAGGGCATGAGAAAAAAATGTACATTTAAATTAACCCCCCAACCGACACATTTATAATACCCTTGCTTTCCATCATCTTCTTCTTCTTCTTCCTCTTCTTCTTCTTCCTCCTCCTCTTTTTCTTCCTCTTCTTCTTCCACTCCCTCTTCTTCCTCTTCTTCTTCCCCTTCCTCCCCTTCCTCCTCTTCTTCTTCTTCTTCTTCTTCTTCTTCTTCTTCTTCTTCTTCTACTTTTATATCACAGCGAACGCCGTGCGTTTGTTTATTTTTTTTAAATATTATAGCATACATTAGATTTTTTTTTTAATATAGCGTGGGAGGTCAACTGATAAAAATCACCTGAGCAAACCGTAGGCGTGAAACTAATGTTGCGGTTTCAACATCTGATTTTTAAGTACATATATATATATATATATATATATATATATATATATACTCGACTCTCCCGTCGAATTCGACGTATGAGGGTCAAGGAGATCAGTTCCTTTGAATCGACAGCCCAGACACCTGTAGATATGATTTGATTATATTGGTGAAGGTTTCGTGCAGGACCCTCCACACTTTTTGAAGAGCCGAATACAGAGACCTGGTGCACTATGTGCCGCAAGGTCCCCAAACGACCCTCCGCAGGTTTTGAATTCAGAGTTGTCCTTCTCCTAAACCAGTTGCCATCCAAGGCTATAGAACCCAGTCTGTCCTGATATTTACCCATAGCTAGACGGAGAAGAAGAGGATTCATACCTTTCCCAATGCTATTAGAATGTAAGTGGATGCAATGGTTTCGACTCGAATTCGAACTCGGCTCTCCGATTCCTTAATCCATTGGACAGCATTTACTGGACAATCGACTGTGCCGCCGATTATAATGACGTATTATTTTCCCTTTTACGTAGCTGAAGTCTCTAAGACAGAGGAAATTCAAATTCCAAGTTGGCGTCTGGCACAGTATAGTTCATTTCATGCCAAAGCAAGGGGATAGTGCCACTAAGATGTAAGGGGTGATATGGTCGAAGAAATTGTTTGACGGTCATGACTGGATTCTCCTGCTTGTGTGGCATGGTGCTGAAATCGTTACACAAAAGCTTTCATGTTTCAATACTATGATTGTACTTCTTCAGGCGATGGCAAGTAACTCTTACTTGCCATCACCTTAAGAAGTACCGTCATAGTATTTAAACATGAAAGCTTTTGGTAACGATTTCAATATGTTTTTTTTAATCTCTTATAATAAAAATGATAATAATATATTGGTCTATAAAAGAGAATGCAAAGATTTCTAGTGATGAGAAAAGACAATAAAAGAACGAAGTTCAGGAAGATCGAGAAAAAATTGGAGTCTTTGTTCTGAAGAAGAAAGCAATTAGCATTGCATTTAAATTTTTAGATACATGTATCTAGACACTTAGAGTAGAAGTAACATGTCAACTTGGAAGGGTAGTTCGTCTAAGAGAAGGAAAACTGATTTTAAACCTCCACTGCCTTGTAGCTATACCCAATCATGGGAAAGGCTTTAGGAGTAAACCCTGAGAACAAAACCGGAATTAGAGTCTCTAAGAAATTCCAAGCTGGTGTCTGGCATGATATAGTTCACTTCACGCTTTGAAAGACGTACTTTGGGTGACAGTCTTTCTAGAGAATGTATCTCAACAAAAACACCCGGGTGTAAGGTTGGTATCCTACATTTTGTATCCGGTACTAAAAGCAATATGTTTTGCCGTCCAGGGTATGACGATAAACTACATCCACGTCCTGGGAATGACGATAAACTACATCCACGTCCTGGATATGACGATAAACTATATCCGCGTCCTGGGCATGACGAGAAACAATATCCGCGTCCTGGGTATGACGATACACTATATCCGCGTCCTGGGTATGACGAGAAACTACGTCCGCCTCCTGGGTATGACCATAAACTACGTCCAGCAGCAAGGCCTCTGATCAGAGGTTTTGAAGAGCGTGGAGCCACCTCTTAATTGCTGGTGTTCCCAGGTCCACCCTGACTTGGGGTGGTAGCACCTGTTAGGGTCCCAGCTAAGGGCAAATAATTGACACCCAAACTTGTGTAAAATTAGGTTTTAACACCAGAAATACTTTGTAATAAAAACAAAATAAAAAAAATTACTAAAAATTAGTAATTTATTAAAAATTACTTTTTGAAGGAAAAATTATTATCAGCAATACTTTAAAAAAAAGTACCAGCAATACAAAGAGCTATACATGCTTTGAAAAAAAAATATTGCCAGCTATAGATTTCTTCAAGGAAAAATATTCCCAGAAATAGATTTTTGAAAAAAAAACATATTACCAGCAATAACATTTTTGTCGGAATTAAATAACCCATTGAGGTTGATATGCCGTAAACCAAACCAAACCAAAACAAATCAAACCAAACCAAACCAAACCAAGCCAGTATGTTCTTACCCTTCACAAGGGAGGTCGAAAGGATATGATGATAAGCTTTGTGACAGGGAAAATGTGTTGCATTAGTATAGAATTTAGTCTATTTGAATGAAAGAATGGTAAACATACCATAAATTATTTGACGAGTTTTTTTTAATCATTTCACCCAAAGTAAA
Source organism: Acanthosepion lycidas (assembly GCA_963932145.1). Taxonomy (NCBI): domain Eukaryota; kingdom Metazoa; phylum Mollusca; class Cephalopoda; order Sepiida; family Sepiidae; genus Acanthosepion; species Acanthosepion lycidas. Next base: position 31,360,919 of record OZ010615.1, on the reverse strand, counting down.
TGGATAATGCCATTAAGATGCAAGGCATTATTTCAAGTGAAAGAGAAAGCAAAAACATTTAGTGAGGAGAAAGGACAATAAAAATCATCTCATATAATTATCTGCTTTTATTCCTTTTTTATTTTATTTATTTATTTAATTATTTATATTATTATCATTTTTAAATATATATATATATAACGTGATGTTTAAAATAAGTATATATATATATATATATATATATATATATAACGTGATATTTAAAATAAGTATATATATATATATATATATATATATATATATATAACGTGATATTTAAAATAAGTATATGTGTATATATATATATATATATAACGTGATGTTTAAAATAAGTATATATATATATATATATATATATATATATATATATATAACGTGATGTTTAAAATAAGTATATATATATATATATATATATATATATATATATATATATATATATATATACTATGCTTGTACTTCTTCAGCCGATGGCACTTAAGAGTTACTTATCATGGCCTGAAGAAGTATAATCATGATATTGAAACATGAAATGTTTTGTGTAACGATTTCAGCATGTTTTTATTATAATCTCTTACAAAATAATAATACACACACAAACACACACAATATATATATATTTATATATATATATGTATACAGATAGATAGATAGATAGATAGACAGATAGATAATATAATTTAATTTGTGGTATAAACAAAACAATGCAGTTAAACAGAGTTAAAAAATATATTAATAAATACACTTATACCTACGTTTAACCACTACTATACGATAAGGCGTACATATGCTTATTAATATATATAAATATATTTATATATATATATGTATGTTTATACACACACACACACACACATATATATATATATATATATATATATATATACAACTATAGGATTGGTACATACTGAATAAATTTCAATAACCTAAAAATACTATTCTTAAAAGAGTGCTCAAAACAGAGGTTCTACATTCCAAATGATCACTTGATAAGACACCAGAAATATATATATATTCAATATTCAACACCATCACATGATAAGACATTTGAAGTGCTGAAACAATATATATATATATATATATATATATATATATATATATATATATATATATATATATATATATATATATATATATATATATTAGGTTGGTGCAAAAATAATGACGTAATAATGTCGTTTTTTGACGTATTTTTTAACGTCAAAAAACGACATTATTACGTCATTTTTGCACCAACCAAATATATATATATATATATATATATATATATATATATATATATATATATATATATATATATATATAAGGCCAGGGGATTCATAATTAGAATAATTCTGGTTTCAATATATTTTTTATCTAATTTGAAAATAAAACTAAAATTACATAATGCAGTAATTTTAATTCGATTTTCAATAAAGAATGCGAATTTAATGCATTTTTTCTTATAATTTGTGTTCATCGGTATGGTGTTGTTATATAGACTTTTATCTTATTCGTTTTTTATTAATTATCATCTAACAAATGATGTAAAAATTCTTATTTATTTAGTCACGTTTTTGTAATATTTTTTAACTTCTTACACAGTTTATACTTATCGAATGCAGCAAGAGAAAAATTAAATATTTTGCTTGTGTTGATTCATAATCAGAATTCTGGTTTGAATATATTTTCCAGTCAATGGATCTAATACAGAAGATATCAACTTTATTTGTAACTATTTTTGAAATAATAACACATGGACAGCCCAATGCAGTTGTAATTGCACTACATTGGTACCAATCTTGTATTTCTCAAAAAGATCGCTATATATATATATATATATATATATATATATATATATATATATATATATATATATATATATATATGTGTGTGTGTGTGTGTGTGTGTGTATGTATCTATATATATATATATATATATATATATATATATAGACACACACATACAGAATAAATCAATCAGTACAGCATCAAAGAAAAACCCTACAAGTACCAAGTCGGCCAAAGGAGAAAACATGAATAAAAAAAGAAAAATTAACAAAAGACATAACTACCTAAACAAAAGTTGGCAGTTTTTAACGTTCATGTCCACTAAAAAACACTGTCAAAGGGATGGTTTTTCCCTTGACACTGCTATTATTTTAACTACCTTCACTCCTCAGCAATATTTTAATATACTTTAAACATATGAAATTAAATTTATACATTTTCTTGTAACAAAAAAAAATAATAAACACAATTTATTTATTAGATTCTTTATTTACACAATTTATTATATTATTTATTGGAACGGTTGGCAAAACATCAACTAATTGCCAATTGAGAAACTTTCCTTAGAGTTGATTCACATATTTTTAGCATTTTGTAAATGTTTATAAATTTATGAATAAAAAATTGTTTTCATATTTATTTCTTTATAAATTGGTAAATGATAAATATTGCATTGAATTAAGTTTAATACAATTGGATTAGTTTTTAGAATGTTGTAAATTAAGGGAAATTATACTGACCAATTGACTTATATTATGATGTCATATGTGGTACAGTACAGTAGTTTTAGTGCAATTTTCAATAAACAATGTAAATTTAAAACATTTATATTAAGTTGGTGCAAAAATAATGACCTAATAATGTTGTTTTTTGACGTATTTTTTAACGTCAAAAAAAGACATTATTACGTCATTATTTTTGCACCAACCTAATAATTTTTGTCACAAAGTATTATGGTGTTATATAAACTTTTATCTGCTTTCATTTTTAGTAATTATAACTTAACAAAGGGTGTAAGATCTTAGTCATTGATTAACCTTTTTTGTAATATTGTGCAATTTTGACTGAGTTTTCACAAATTCAGTACAATATTGCATATTTTGCTTGTGGTGATTCATAATTAGAATTCTGGTTTGAATATATTTTCCATTCAATGTATCGAATAGAAAATATCAACTTTATTTGGATTTATTCTTGAAATAATAAAATTTTGAAGTCAGTTTGCAAGCAAAAATCTGCGGAAATTAGGCATTTCTCGATATTTTATTCGGACGAATTTTTAGAACTAAACGCGCTTTTGGCAAAAGATAAGAATCTATCCTATCATATCAAACCCAAACTTTCACATCGAGAGTTATGTTGATCTAAAAAAACAACTGAAAAATCAACCTACCCTAATATATACAAGACGGGGAGTTAACGATATATACATTTTTATATATCAAGAACAAATTCGGAGGGAAGATGTTGAAAAAGGACTTTATCGAACAAAGTTCACACTCTGTGTATGTGTGTGTATGTATGTGTGTGTGTATGTATGTGGGTGTGTCTGTGTGCTTGTCTCTGTGTGTGTATGTGCGTGCTGTGTTTCTTTGAATAATAAAAACAATGTATTTTTTGCAACATTTTATTCAGTTTTTATTATGCCTTTGCAATTTTTTTTTTGAAGGCCAAGATAAAAATGGTGTAATTACCCATAGTGTTTATTGTTTCGAGTTCTTTCGGCTAATTCTTAAATTAATAAACCGTCCCTTGAAGGGAGGGTTTGTTAATTTTCATAGTAACAAAACTCTTTCGTACATTCGTGTTGCGAGAGTTGTAGTAATTTCAGACTAGGTGGAGTTATTGTTTAGTTTTCAAACACAACCAAGTAACCTTGGCTATGCGAAAAAAAAGTAACATTTATAGTGGGTCTTTTGCTTTATTAGAAGAGGTAAGGCTAATATCTTCAAAGGTTTTTTTTTTTTTAATATTACGAATGTCTAGTTATAGATAAGTGTATTCATGCTTATTAGAAATAAGACGAAGAAGAAACAAAAGAAGAAATAAAGAAAGTTGTATAGCAAGAACGAAGGATAAATGGACGAACGCAAGGAAGGAAGGGACAAAAGGAAGGAAGGGATAAAAGGAAGGAAGGGAAAAAAGGAAGGAAGGGACAAAAGAAATGAAGGGACAAGGAAGGAAGGGACAAAAGGAAGGAAGGAAAGAAGGGACAAAAGGAAGGAAGGGACAAAATGAAGGAAGGGATAAAAGGAAGGAAGGGACAAGGAAGGAAGGGATAAAAGGAAGGAAGGGACAAGGAAGGAAGGGATAAAAGGAAGGAAGGGACAAAAGGAAGGAAGGGACAAGGAAGGAATGGATAAAAGGAAGGAAGGGACAAAAGGAAGGAAGGGATAAAAGGAAGGAAGGGAAAAAGGAAGGAAGGGACAAAAGAAATGAAGGGACAAGGAAGGAAGGGACAAAAGGAAGGAAGGAAAGAAGGGACAAAAGGAAGGAAGGGACAAAATGAAGGAAGGGATAAAAGGAAGGAAGGGACAAAATGAAGGAAGGGATAAAAGGAAGGAAGGGACAAGGAAGGAAGGGATAAAAGGAAGGAAGGGACAAAAGGAAGGAAGGGACAAGGAAGGAATGGATAAAAGGAAGGAAGGGACAAAAGGAAGGAAGGGATAAAAGGAAGGAAGGGAAAAAAGGAAGGAAGGGACAAAAGAAATGAAGGGACAAGGAAGGAAGGGACAAAAGGAAGGAAGGAAGGGACAAAAGGAAGGAAGGGACAAAATAAAGGAAGGGATAAAAGGAAGGAAGGGACAAGGAAGGAAGGGATAAAAGGAAGGAAGGGACAAAAGGAAAGAAGGGACAAGGAAGGAATGGATAAAAGGAAGGAAGGGACAAAAGGAAGGAAGGGAAAAAAGGAAGGAAGGGACAAAAGAAATGAAGGGACAAGGAAGGAAGGGACAAAAGGAAGGAAGGAAGGGACAAAAGGAAGGAAGGGACAAAATGAAGGAAGGGATAAAAGGAAGGAAGGGACAAAAGGAAGGAAGGGACAAGGAAGGAATGGATAAAAGGAAGGAAGGGACAAAAGGAAGGAAGGGATAAGGAAGGAATGGATAAAAGGAAGGAAGGGACAAAAGGAAGGAAGGGATAAAAGGAAGGATGAACTCGGTAGGAAGAAAGGGAGGAAGTAATAAAGAAAATGCGTATGGAAGGAAGAAATGGAAAGAAAGAAGGAATTGAGGAAGGTAGGAAAGGAAGGAAGGAAAGACGTATTGAAGAAAGAAAGAAAAAAAAGAAAGAAAGGGAGAAAGAAAGAAAGGAACGAAAGATGAAAGAAAGAAAGAAAGAAAGAAAGAAAGGAACGAAAGATGAAAGAAAGAAAGAAAGAAAGAAAGAAAGAAAGAAAGAAAGAAAGAAAGGAAGAAAGAAAGAAAGAAAGAAAGGAAGGATTTAATGAAGGAAAGAGGGAAGGAAGAAAGTGAAAAATACAGAAGGAAGGACGGAGAGACCTAAAGAAGGAAGAAAGAAAGAAAGAAAGAAAGGGAGAAAGAAAGAAAGAAAGGAAAGATGGAAGGAATGAATGATGAAGGAAGGGAGAAAGAAAGGAAGGAAGGAAGGTTGTAATGAAGGAAGGAAGGAAGTGAAAAAGAAACAGAAGGAAGGACGGAAAGACGTAATGAAGAAAGGAAAGAATAAAATAACATAAAAAAATTGAGGAAGTAATAAAATAAAGCTTGAAATCATTGTGCATCGTGGTCCAATGTACAAATTCGCGCATGCGCAGTAACAGCGAAAAACATGAAACCAATAATAAGGAATCGTGATAATGTAAATTCTAGAAAAAAAAAATTAAAAATTAAAAAAATATAAACCCTACCCCAAACAAAAATATAAAATATCTGAAAATAAATATTTATATAAATATAATAGAAATAATAATAATAATAATAATAATAATAATAATAATAATAATAATAATAATAATAGAATGAAAAATATTAAAAAAAAATATAAAAAATATTTAGGCTTACAAAAGTAATATGACTATTTTGACCCCTTATCTCAAGAAGAAAAAAAAAAAAAAGAAAACGCAGCCGAAATATTCTTTAAAAAAAATTGAATAGTCAAATTGTCTTCTAGATGCTCATATCAAACCATGGAATCGTAGAAACTCTCTACAGACTTTTGCTGCTATCTGCAGCATCGTTTCTACCATGTAATGAATGTATGCACGTTTGGGCGAGAAGATGGCGCCCGATATTCCGGACCTCCGGAAGAAGGCGGCAAATACGAGAAGTACGGGAAGTTGTAAGAGAAATGGCGGTCGTATCTTTGAAGGAAATCTTGTTGGTAGTCGAATGGGGCAGGTTTTATTGGCCGCGCTGACAAGGCGTTAAAAGGGGAGAAAAAGAATAGGGAATGGTAAAAAGGAGAATTTTTGGTACAGAAATAAAGGGAGAAAGAAAATGTATTTAAAAATTAAGAAGAAAGAAAGGCATGTGGGCAAAAGAAAGAAAGAAAGAAAGAAAGGCATATCAACAAGGTTAAGAAAGAAAGAAAGAAAGAAAGAAAGAAAGAAAGAAAAGCAAGTGAGCAAAAGAAAGAAAGAAAGAAAGAAAGAAAGAAAGAAAGAAAGGCAAGCGGATGAGGAAACAAAGAAGGAAAGGCGTGTGAGCAAAGAAAGGAAAGAAAGAAAAAAGTCAAAAACATGACAATAATGACAATGGTAATAATAGCCTCATTTCCCTACCATACTTCATCCCTTTTCCTTTTCTCACCTTCCTCTCTCTTCTCGCTCTCTCTTTTTTCTCTTTATTTGGCCCATGCTTCCTCTCTCCCCCGCTTACTCTCTTTCTCCTTGTTTTCCATCACTCTCTTTTTCACACATTCTATCTTACTCCCTTTCCCTACACTTATTACCTAGCACTTCTCGCTTGTGGAACTCTCTTCCGTTTTCTTACTTTTCAATCAAAGTTGATCTGCAAAAAATTAAATATCATGTCAATCGTTAATTGCTGTCTTCTTTCTTCTTTTACGCTCAATAACTCTCTGCGTCTTAGTGGCTCTATTGCCTTGCAGCGGATGAAATAATTAAAAATAAATAAATTTTCCATCACAGCACTTTGATGAAGAATATTTTCTCTAATAAAACCACATTTAAGGGACCCGATGAAAGGCTTTCATATTAAACCCGAGGAATTTTATTCCAAAACACATGGAAATGCTGTATGATTAGTGTTAATAAGTCATTACAAATGATGGCTAATATATAATAATGTAATAGATAGATATGAACTGACTGTGCTAGATAGATAGATAGATAGATAGATAGATAGATAGATAGATAGATATGAATAGACTGTGATAGATAGAGAGATATGAATAGATAGATAGATAGATAGATAGATAGATAGATAGATAGATAGATATGAACAGACTGCGGTAGATAAAGAGATGTGAATAGACTGTGATAGATAGATAGAATGATAGATAGATAGATAGATAGATATGAACAGACTGCGATAGATAAAGAGATATGAATAGACTGTGATAGATAGATAGATAGATAGATAGATAGATAGATAGATATGAACAGATTGTGATAGATATGAACAGACTGTGATAAATAGATAGATATATATGAACACACTGTGATAGATATGAACACACTGTGATAGATAGATAGATAGATAGATAGATAGATAGATCGATCGATCGATCGATCATTTGTTTGTTTATTCTGCTGGCATCAAGGCGAATGACATGTTCTGCCCGCCTAAGCCTATGGCGATGAATGCGCGCTTCGATGCTCATTAGATTTGCCATTTCGAGGACCAGTGTCTGGCGTGTGGCATAATCAGTGGATACAAAGTTTCGATCTTAAACCCCGTTGGTTGAACCTCTCCTGAACATCTAATCGTCTGCAGTACACAGCCCACAGCTTTATAGCATGCAATCTCAGCACGCAGGCGCTGTAGACTACCATCTTCGTGCACTTCTACAGACGAACACTCGACAATGCAGACCCACAAAAGGCATCAGTTGCCCTTTTTATACTAGTAGATAAACCCTTGTGCAAATAAAGTTTAGACCCACCGGAGTGTCAGTGTGTAATCGATTTCTTTCTTCTTTTTTTTCTCAGATTAGGTCATTTTCAGTAGTGTGCAGTAATATGAATCTATTTTCGAGGTGTGTAATAAAATTTCTTTGGCCTTAAAAAATATCGCGTCATCCGTGATTGAATCAGATTTTTATCACGCCCGGACACTATTGTCTCGATTGTTGATTAGTTGCCCTGCGGTCATTGCTAGCGATGGATGTTACTCCAAGGAAACGTATGAAAATTGTAACGCTGCTAAAACACACTAATAAGCCTTAACAATGAACAAATCAAAGTACTATAGACTGGCTTGGCAACTCTCCTGATTTAAATCGAATCGAGAATCTGTGGTCAATCTGTGAGGAACGACTTCGTGGAATGGACATACGAAGTACGACCATGTGCACTAGGTTATGTTTAATTGGAAAAATACGAATATATATATATATATATATATATATATATATATATATATATATATATATATATATATATAATAACGGAATTATTCGTTTTAATCAATTTTCACAAGGGTGTAGCTATCTCAGTTTCGAAAAACATCTATGGTTTGTGCTCAGTAGACAGATGCACAATGGAACAAAATAAAGGTGATAGCTTGTGGACTGGAGCAGTAATTGGCTGGTTGACTCTAATGCCCCCAAAACGAAACTGCTCTCTATTACTCACCACAGAGAACCATCCCTGCCTCCCATTAGAATGTCTGACGCTCAACTTCTCGAGAGCACCTCCTTGCGTCTGCTCGGTCTCACATTGTCCGTTGACCTGAGATGGAATAAATACATTGAGTTAATAGCTTCGTCCACTGCTAGGAAAGTTGGCTCCCTGTGCCGCGCCAGGAAAATTTTCTCGCCGGAGTCGATCCTTCAAATCTAAAAATCAACCATTCGCCCTTTCATGGAATACTACTGCCATATATGGTCTGTAGCTCCTTGTAATTGTTTCAAGGTCCTTGATAAAATCCAAAGACGGATATGCAATGTAATTGGCCTTGATATGGCATCTCGTGTGCAGCCGCTCTCTCACAGACGTGCCGTTGCCTCCCACTGCCTTTTCTGCAAATACTTTCACGGTAACTGTTCCGCTTTCGCTGGTTCCCAGACTTCATAAACTTAAGCGTTCAACTAGGCTGGCATCACGCTCTCACATTTTCACTGTCGAAACAGTTAAATGTAGCCGTCTCTTCTACTCCAATAGCTTCATGTCTCGCACCTCTCGCCTGTGGAACTCCCTCCCCTCTTCCTGTTTTCCCTGATAGCTATAGTCTCCAAATATTCAAATGTAATGTCAATCGACGTCACCAGATGCCATGAT
>OZ010615.1:31319212-31346712 GCA_963932145.1 Acanthosepion lycidas | reverse complement strand
AATCGAATTCCAGTCGAATCCATTACATTTACTCACGTGCTAATACTCTTGGGAAAGATATAAAACCCTTTCTTTTCCCACCGGCTATGGGTAAATAGCAGGACAGACCTTGGATGGTAACTGGTCTACTTCAAAAAGAAATGGTAACGGGAAAAAAATCTGCCTCGTCAGTCATGTATCTAAAGATACGTGACCACCTAACTGTGTATCATTCATGGCACATCACTGGTTCCAAAATCAAATAACAAAAAAATCTCAAAACCTGCGCCATGAATTTCAAATAAAGGATATTTTATCCAGAATTTGGGGTAAGTTCATTTCCCAATCGAATTTCAGTCTTCTCTCCCCAGCTATGGGTAAATAGCAGGATAGACTGGGTTCTATAGTCTTGGATGGCAACTGGTCTACCACGGAAAAAATGGCAACCTACTGCGGGAAAAATCTGATCGCCTAAGCGTATATCACTTATGGCACAAAACTGACTGTGTTATAAGTTGTGGAATTCAGGTATTTCCATGGAATTCAGGTATTTCCATGGAATTCAGGTATTTCCATGGAATTTTCAAACGATTTTAAGACATATGATAAAGGCTAGCAAGTTTATGTGACGGTACTTAGCGAATAAAATCTCAATTTGCACACCGTGTGCAATGTTCATGCTGTAAACAATGGGAAATATCAATCTTCTCTATTGAAATATGACCGAATGTCTCGCCTACACTGATAGCAAGGCCGAAAGCTTTGCAGGAACCGGGAACAGGAATGTCGTTCTATATTTGATGATCAATTCAGAGACATTGACACGCAGAAGATCTCAAATAAGTGTTTGAAGAATCTTAGATTTAGTAGAGAAGCGTCTGATAGATATATGTGTATGTGTGTACATGTGTATATATATACGTGTGTATGTGTGTACACGCCTATATGTATATATGTACGTGTATATGTTATTGTGTATGTGTGTATACGCATGTGTTTTTGAACATAAAATTATAGGTCCTTGCTAGATTAGATAATCGTTATATTTATTTTTTATATGTTTGTATTTGATTTGTAATATCAATTTTGTCAAATTTTCTTAATTACACATCGGCCCTTTCAGTAAATGCCCTTCAGTTTTAGTTTCCCCCGCCCCATCTATCTCCCTCACCCCTTTTTCTTTTCTTTTCCTCTCCCTCCCTCTTCTTCTGATCTTTAAGATTAGATCGTCTATATTGTGTGTGTATGTCACCATAAAATGTATCCTTTCCGGTTACATCTTTAATGTATTAGACATCCGACAACATTCATATTTCTCTCACTTAAACCGTCTTCAACTCACCTCTCTAAAACTCGTCTCTGTTAAGTTTTAATCTCCCACCTTCTCTCGTCTGTTACCCCTCTCTTTAGCTCTAACATTCGTCCCACACTCTCATACTTACACTCTCTCTAAATTCTATTCTTATTTCCGGAGTTGTTCTTTTCTGTTTTCTTTTTGAATTTGTAGGTCTGATGAATTGGATTGTATTTACGATTCCAGTGGAATAAATTATGATCATGGAATATTAGTGTTTAAGCCTTTATATATATATATATATATATATATATATATATATATATATATATATATATATATATTATAAAGAGATAATCATACATTGAATCAATTAGCAATATTAATGCAATTAATGGCGAATTCCCTTCGCTAACAGATTTCGTCTTCGACTTTTGATTTTAAAAGAAAAAATTACAGCCTTTTGAAAGTACTTGCTGCTGACAACAATTTTGCACATAAGAATTGCATCATTCAGTGGATTATTAGTAGGATAATGCTTATATTAAGTCTGTTAGCGAAGAGAATTCGACATTAATTGCATTAATATTGCTAATTGATTCAATGTATAAAATAAAATTTATGCTGCCTAATATAATATATATATATATATATATATATATACACACACACACACACTTTAGAATGATATTAATTGTCCAGTAATCCCCCTTGGCCAATCGTTTGTCTACAGACTTATTCGACAACCTTCCCAGAGTAGGCATCTCAATAAAATCGCCCAGTCTCCTGTGCCGCGAACAGGTTAATAGGAGTAGATAGGCTTACCTACTGCCCGGCCAAGCAATACTTCTATATCTATTAAACAGGAGCAGAGGATCATCCCTTGTTTCCTGTTTAGGATATTTTTCATCGGTTCTTTCTTCTATCCTCGCTCTTCTTTCATGGGCATAATGATTTAACGGTCCTAACGTTTTGTTGATCAAACTAACCAGTAGCTGAAGCTTCCTATTATGATATTATCGGATTGGGAATTTGATGGCCGCTGCATGTGACTGCTAGTAAGCGCTTAAAGAGACCGCTTTGATCAGCAGCTGCCTAATACCAGGGTGTTTGTCGTATCATATCACGAAAGGTGTCTCTACATGTATTTCCAGTGGGCTGCGAATTAATTCACTGTTGCTGATTATCTTTCCCTTCGACGAATAGATTTCAGCGTGTACATCTGTTATATAGGAATAAAGTGTCGCTGCCGACACTTGAGTTCGAACATAGATCGCCAGTGAACAAAGAGATGCGATCGAATTATTGAATTAAGTGGATCACGTGACCATGGGAGAAACGCATAAGTGGGAAGTGGCCGGATGTTAAAATGATCACTATTTCTACTCTATCCTATAGGGATTGCTATTCACTATACTATTTCTCTATTCGGATCACTATTCGGTGGTTACTATTCGAGCGAGTATTATCGAGCAAGTACTATTATTGCCAATGTTATTCGAAGGCGTCTGACACCAGTATTGTTCAACGGCGTTACTATAGTTGTATCTGCGATTACAAAGTCTCTACTACAATGAGCATTTACGAAACTGACAACGTGTATTCGTTGACATGACAAAAGTGGCAACGAGTGTTCGTTGAGATCCCAAAACATTTCCAAAACAGAAACTATGATCTGGAATTGGACTAAAAATCGTGATGGCACCGACCCTGAATCCATCATGAAAATACAGGCTGTGGAATTAGTAAATACTAAACACTTCAAATATCGTGTTCTATGGATCAGTTATAAAAAATTAAATCTAGGAAATAAGGAATCTAAATAGGGAATAAAAGGTGAAAAGGTAGATAATTCGCATCGCTATACGGGATTACTATTCGAGCGAGTATTATCGAGCAAGTACTATTAGTGTGAGTGTTATTCGAAGGTGTCTGACACCAGTATTGTTCAACGGCGTTACTATAGTTGTATCTGCGATTACAAAGTCTCTACTACAACGAGCATTACGAAAGTGACAGCGAGTATTCGTTAGCATTACAAAAGTGGCAACGAGTGTTCGGTGACATCACAAAAGTTCTTATACTTTTATATATTTAATTTACTTTATTTAATTTATTTAATTAACTTTAATTTGTTAACTCTGTGGGCGGTTAGTGAATATCTCACTATACGGATTTAGTATTCAGATCACTATTCGGTGTTTACTAATAGAGCGTGTATTATCGACCAAGTACTATTAGTGCGAGTGTTATTCGAACGCCTCTGACGCCAGTATTGTTCAGCGGCGTTACTATCGTTGTATCTGCGATTACAAAGTCTCTACTACAACGAGCATTTACGAAAGTGACAACGTGTATTCGTTGACATCGACGAAGAGGCAGCCAGTGTTCGTTGACATCACCGGTGCTCCTGCTAAATATTTAGAGATCCTTGATAAAGTTCTAAGAAGAATCATGTTGTGTCATAAATACGAAAGTTTGGCACACAAGCAGAAAATAAGAAGTAGTTTATTCTAGAGAATAATATGGTTCACGGTTGAGAACACTATCTAATATAATAAACAGTTAATCCTCTTCCGCATGGTTAAGAGAGAGAGAGAGAGAGTGCTGTTTAAATAGCCTTAGACCGGTCCATCTTGTGGAGGTGTTCAGCTACTCCACAACAAATCAGCAATGTCATTGATCCGGATGTTCCTTCTTGGCTTCAGTCACTTTTCCATCGCCGTAAAGCTGCCCCCCACATACCTGTTATTTTCTATAAATACTTAAATGCTAATTGTTCAGAAAAGCTCCTCATTGTGAATATAAGCGCCGTTCTAGTCTGCCAACGATATCGATACACCGTTGAGTTGGCTACATGTAACCGTAAGTTCTGTGCTAACGGGATTTTTTTTCGCACTTCTCGCTTGTGGAACTCCCTTTCAGCTCCATGCTTTCAAAACCACTTTAATCTGCGAAAATTTAAACACAGTACGAATCACTATCTCCTCTCCTCTTGGTTACTCTTCTGCAGTCGCTACTTAGTGTTGTTTTTGTTTTCTAATTCTTCCACACTCAGTAATATCTTGTGCCTCAATAGCTTTAATGCCTTGCTTGGGGTGAACTTTATTTTATATATACACTGCGTGCCAAATTATTATTGAAATAACTTTTTTCTAATATTTCAAAAACCATCCAATCAATTCACACAATGTTGGCAACACTGACCTGCGCAATCACTGAAATTTTCGTATTGATCTGCGCAATGTAAACAAACTGGCGCCATATTTGTTATCAGCACGGTGATTTGAGCGTGCCAAATTATTAGAAAGGTTTAGTAAAATTCCCAGAATTGAGCAAACAAAACGTTTATTAATGTTGCACGTGGATGTTTATGATCAAAAGAAGCTAATAAATAAGATAATCAAACAAATAATAACGGATACAAACAAAGGCACAGTTTTAAACAAATTAATAGGGAATGTGCTTTCCCTGTTTTGAAATTAATTGAAGAAGTCTACGATCCATAGAATTTGTTAATTGTAGGATATCATCTGCTGTAATGCCGCGAGATATGTCAAGAATTGCTTCCCACAACTCAGCGTTGCTCCTGAATTGTCGTCCATTGGCACACAGTCTTCGCTTCATGATGCTCCAAAGGTTTTCGATTGCGTTCAAATCCGGAGAATTTGCTGGCCACTTCATATTTCGAGGTCCATCGAAGCCTAACTGTTTCAAATATTCAGTAGTCTTGTGAGCAGAATGTGAGGGAGAATTATCTTGGATAAAAATAATGGCCCTTCTGAAGGCAACTCTTTGCCTTTTCATCCACGGTTCAAGATGCTCCTTCATAAACGCTATGTATGCATCAGCAGTCATTTTGACGCCATCTGGTACTCTCCATCGACCCACTAATGTTTTTCCAATAATACCACCCCAGATCATTATGCCTCCACTGCCTTGTTGGTGTCTCAAACGCTGATGGCGATTCTGTCCGTTCGTTACCCAGCCTTTGCACCATCTATCTGGCCCATCAAGTATTGCCCGAGTTTCGTCTGTGAACAAAACTTTAGAGAAGTCAATCTTCATGTTGTCCTCGGCCCATTTCAATAGATTTTGAATGTGATTTCTCGTCAACGGAGGCTTCAATACAAGTTTGACTGTTGTTACTATTTCCCTCAGATACCGACACCGAGTACTTTTAGACACAGTAGGATCCCCATGCGACTGAAAAGCTCTTGACTGGTAAGTCCAGGGTTCTTCGTAGCCTCTCGTTTAATTCATGACATGAGACGACGTGAAATAACCCTCAGTTTTCCTTTATCTGCTCTTTTGCGTATTTGTGTAGGGTCGGTGGTGAACTTTTTCACTGTTTGATGATACCTCCCTATCATTTTAGAAATTTCTAGGGTAGATTTACCTTTTGAGAGTTCTGAGGTGATAGTTTTCTTTTTAGCATCACTTAAACTGCTTTTATGGCCCATCTTTTCACTAAATCCTTACACTCTTCTAATAATTTGGCACGCTCAAATCACCGTGCTGATAACAAATATGGCGGCAATTTGTTTACATTGCGCAGATCAGTACGAACATTTCAGTGATTGCGCAAGTCAGTGTTGCCAACATTGTGTGAAAATTTTGTGTGAATTGATTGGACAGTTTTTGAAATATTAGAAAAAAGTTATCTCGATAATAATTTGTAACGCAGTGTATATATATATAATATATATATATATATATATATATATATATATATATATATATATATATATATATATATATGTTTGTGTTGTGTGTGTGTTTGTTCGTAAGAGAGAGTGAAAATACTCGGAGAGTGGCCGAACAATCCAGACCCTCCTCTCCCCTTTGACGGAAACAACTCAATTGATCTCATTGCCATCGATCTTAAGTGATATTCTCGCTTGATCAAATCATGTGCCATTTTTGTTTCAGGCGGTTACGGGCGGTTACGGGCGGTTAGTGTGTGGCCCCCGTGGCCCCGGGGGCGTGTTAGCGTTTTGTAAATGCGCCAGTGTCTTACAGACAAATTGTCAGAGACTGGAAGCCAGCGAACCGAGCTTAAACGTGATGGGTAGGTATGATTGATTGGCCGGGTGTTTCTACGGGGCAGCCATTAGCCCTGACCCTGAAAAGACTGGAAAGTAGTTTTTCGTACGAGACACTTTCACACTCACGCATGTGTGCGATCATAGCGTTTGTCGTGCGTATGGGCGCCGTTTTAATTCAGGTTCTTGTATATTTCCGGCTAATGGCTGAAATAACGTTTCTCGAAACATGGGTTCGTTGTCATTTGATTTTTAGTCCTCTCTTCCGTATTTTTTTCTGGACGTTTCCATATTCGTACTTAATAAATTGATTTGCTTTTTCGCGAAATAGTTGTTTGATTTATTTTACCGTTTTTGTTTTTTTTTGCCTTTTTTTTATTTTTTTTATTCTATTTCATATTGTTCGATTAATACGTTATGTTCTATTATCGTTTTTTATCGGAAATGCAGCGTTCGTTCATTGAATGCTGTTGTTTCTTTCTTTCTTTCTTTCTTCTAAACTATTTTTCAGCCCATGGACCATTTTTTTCTTCAAAAAATTCAAATGGACCACTCCTACTTTTACTTTTAGTCTATTCAATAATAATACCTACGTAATTTCCATATTTTCAAATATAATAGACATGTAATTAAACATGAATAATTTAGATACATTTTTGTAAAATGGCTACAATTTTTTATGGCTACGAATTCTCTGTGGACCACTAGAAATACGATGTGGACCACCACTGGTCCACCTGGACCATGTTGAGAATCACTGATCTAAACTATACTTTTTTTACTTCTTTCCTGCATAATTCGATCTTGAATTATCTATTTTGTTTCCGTTGGCCTTTTTTGATGACACCATATTTCCATTATGTTTTCTCATATCTCATTATTGCAAATCATTTTGTCATTTATCGTTGGCGACTGACTTTTCTCCTTTCTTTCTTTTTACGACTTTCTTTTTTCTTTCTTTCTTTTCCTTCTGCCATTTCTTCTTTCATTCTTTTTTTCTTTCTTTCTTTTCCTTCTGCCATTTCTTTCATTCTTTTTTCTTTCTTTCTTTTCCTTCTGTCATTTCTTCTTTCATTCTTTTTTTCTTTCTTTCTTTTCCTTCTGCCATTTCTTTCATTCTTTTTTTCTTTCTTTCTTTTCCTTCTGCCATTTCTTTCATTCTTTTTTCTTTCTTTCTTTTCCTTCTGTCATTTCTTCTTTCATTCTTTTTTCTTCCTTTCATTTCCTTCTGCCATTTCTTCTTTCATTCTTTTTTCTTTCTTTCTTTTCTTCTGCCATTTCTTCTTTCATTCTTTTTTTCTTTCTTTCTTTTCCTTCTGCCATTTCTTTCATTCTTTTTTTCTTTCTTTCATTTCCTTCTGCCATTTCTTCTTTCATTCTTTTTTCTTTCTTTCTTTTCCTTCTGCCATTTTTTCATTCTTTTTTCTTTCTTTCTTTTCTTTCTGCCATTTCTTCTTTCATTCTTTTTTCTTTCTTTCTTTTCCTTCTGCCATTTCTTTCATTCTTTTTTCTTTCTTTCTTTTCCTTCTGCCATTTCTTCTTTCATTCTTTTTTCTTTCTTTTCCTTCTGCCATTTCTTCTTTCATTCTTTTTTTCTTTCTTTCTTTTCCTTCTGCCATATTTTCATTCTTTTTTCTTTCTTTCTTTTCTTTCTGCCATTTCTTCTTTCATTCTTTTTTTCTTTCTTTCTTTTCCTTCTGCCATTTCTTCTTTCATTCTTTTTTTCTTTCTTTCTTTTCCTTCTGCCATTTCTTTCATTCTTTTTTTCTTTCTTTCATTTCCTTCTGCCATTTCTTCTTTCATTCTTTTTTTCTTTCTTTCTTTTCCTTCTGCCATTTTTTCATTCTTTTTTCTTTCTTTCTGCCATTTCTGCCATTTCTTCTTTCATTCTTTTTTCTTTCTTTCTTTTCCTTCTGCCATTTTTTCATTCTTTTTTCTTTCTTTCTTTTCTTTCTGCCATTTCTTCTTTCATTCTTTTTTCTTTCTTTCTTTTCCTTCTGCCATTTTTTCATTCTTTTTTCTTTCTTTCTTTTCCTTCTGCCATTTCTTCTTTCATTCTTTTTTCTTTCTTTTCCTTCTGCCATTTCTTCTTTCATTCTTTTTTGCTTTTTTTCTTTTCCTTCTGCCATATTTTCATTCTTTTTTCTTTCTTTCTTTTCTTTCTGCCATTTCTTCTTTCATTCTTTTTTTCTTTCTTTCTTTTCCTTCTGCCATTTCTTTCATTCTTTTTTTCTTTCTTTCTTTTCCTTCTGCCATTTCTTCTTTCATTCTTTTTTCTTTCTTTCTTTTCCTTCTGCCATTTCTTCTTTCATTCTTTTTTTCTTTCTTTCTTTTCCTTCTGCCATTTCTTTCATTCTTTTTTTCTTTCTTTCTTTTCCTTCTGCCATTTCTTTCATTCTTTTTTTCTTTCTTTCTTTTCCTTCTGCCATTTCTTCTTTCATTCTTTTTTTCTTTCTTTCTTTTCCTTCTGCCATTTCTTTCATTCTTTTTTTCTTTCTTTCTTTTCCTTCTGCCATTTCTTTCATTCTTTTTTTCTTTCTTTCTTTTCCTTCTGCCATTTCTTCTTTCATTCTTTTTTCTTTCTTTCTTTTCCTTCTGCCATTTCTTCTTTCATTCTTTTTTTCTTTCTTTCTTTTCCTTCTGCCATTTCTTCTTTCATTCTTTTTTTCTTTCTTTCTTTTCCTTCTGCCATTTCTTTCATTCTTTTTTCTTTCTTTCTTTTCCTTCTGCCATTTCTTCTTTCATTCTTTTTTCTTTCTTTCTTTTCCTTCTGCCATTTCTTTCATTCTTTTTTTCTTTCTTTCTTTTCCTTCTGCCATTTCTTCTTTCATTCTTTTTTTCTTTCTTTCTTTTCCTTCTGCCATTTCTTTCATTCTTTTTTCTTTCTTTCTTTTCCTTCTGCCATTTCTTCTTTCATTCTTTTTTCTTTCTTTCTTTTCCTTCTGCCATTTCTTCTTTCATTCTTTTTTCTTTCTTTCTTTTCCTTCTGCCATTTCTTTCATTCTTTTTTCTTTCTTTCTTTTCCTTCTGTCATTTCTTCTTTCATTCTTTTTTTCTTTCTTTCTTTTCCTTCTGCCATTTCTTTCATTCTTTTTTTCTTTCTTTTCCTTCTGCCATTTCTTTCATTCTTTTTTCTTTCTTTCTTTTCCTTCTGTAATTTCTTCTTTCATTCTTTTTTCTTCCTTTCTTTTCCTTCTGCCATTTCTTCTTTCATTCTTTTTTCTTTCTTTCTTTTCTTCTGCCATTTCTTCTTTCATTCTTTTTTTCTTTCTTTCTTTTCCTTCTGCCATTTCTTTCATTCTTTTTTTCTTTCTTTCATTTCCTTCTGCCATTTCTTCTTTCATTCTTTTTTCTTTCTTTCTTTTCCTTCTGCCATTTTTTCATTCTTTTTTCTTTCTTTCTTTTCTTTCTGCCATTTCTTCTTTCATTCTTTTTTCTTTCTTTCTTTTCCTTCTGCCATTTCTTTCATTCTTTTTTCTTTCTTTCTTTTCCTTCTGCCATTTCTTCTTTCATTCTTTTTTCTTTCTTTTCCTTCTGCCATTTCTTCTTTCATTCTTTTTTTCTTTCTTTCTTTTCCTTCTGCCATATTTTCATTCTTTTTTCTTTCTTTCTTTTCTTTCTGCCATTTCTTCTTTCATTCTTTTTTTCTTTCTTTCTTTTCCTTCTGCCATTTCTTCTTTCATTCTTTTTTTCTTTCTTTCTTTTCCTTCTGCCATTTCTTTCATTCTTTTTTTCTTTCTTTCATTTCCTTCTGCCATTTCTTCTTTCATTCTTTTTTTCTTTCTTTCTTTTCCTTCTGCCATTTTTTCATTCTTTTTTCTTTCTTTCTGCCATTTCTGCCATTTCTTCTTTCATTCTTTTTTCTTTCTTTCTTTTCCTTCTGCCATTTTTTCATTCTTTTTTCTTTCTTTCTTTTCTTTCTGCCATTTCTTCTTTCATTCTTTTTTCTTTCTTTCTTTTCCTTCTGCCATTTTTTCATTCTTTTTTCTTTCTTTCTTTTCCTTCTGCCATTTCTTCTTTCATTCTTTTTTCTTTCTTTTCCTTCTGCCATTTCTTCTTTCATTCTTTTTTGCTTTTTTTCTTTTCCTTCTGCCATATTTTCATTCTTTTTTCTTTCTTTCTTTTCTTTCTGCCATTTCTTCTTTCATTCTTTTTTTCTTTCTTTCTTTTCCTTCTGCCATTTCTTTCATTCTTTTTTTCTTTCTTTCTTTTCCTTCTGCCATTTCTTCTTTCATTCTTTTTTCTTTCTTTCTTTTCCTTCTGCCATTTCTTCTTTCATTCTTTTTTTCTTTCTTTCTTTTCCTTCTGCCATTTCTTTCATTCTTTTTTTCTTTCTTTCTTTTCCTTCTGCCATTTCTTTCATTCTTTTTTTCTTTCTTTCTTTTCCTTCTGCCATTTCTTCTTTCATTCTTTTTTTCTTTCTTTCTTTTCCTTCTGCCATTTCTTTCATTCTTTTTTTCTTTCTTTCTTTTCCTTCTGCCATTTCTTTCATTCTTTTTTTCTTTCTTTCTTTTCCTTCTGCCATTTCTTCTTTCATTCTTTTTTCTTTCTTTCTTTTCCTTCTGCCATTTCTTCTTTCATTCTTTTTTTCTTTCTTTCTTTTCCTTCTGCCATTTCTTCTTTCATTCTTTTTTTCTTTCTTTCTTTTCCTTCTGCCATTTCTTTCATTCTTTTTTCTTTCTTTCTTTTCCTTCTGCCATTTCTTCTTTCATTCTTTTTTCTTTCTTTCTTTTCCTTCTGCCATTTCTTTCATTCTTTTTTTCTTTCTTTCTTTTCCTTCTGCCATTTCTTCTTTCATTCTTTTTTTCTTTCTTTCTTTTCCTTCTGCCATTTCTTTCATTCTTTTTTCTTTCTTTCTTTTCCTTCTGCCATTTCTTCTTTCATTCTTTTTTCTTTCTTTCTTTTCCTTCTGCCATTTCTTCTTTCATTCTTTTTTCTTTCTTTCTTTTCCTTCTGCCATTTCTTTCATTCTTTTTTCTTTCTTTCTTTTCCTTCTGCCATTTCTTCTTTCATTCTTTTTTCTTTCTTTCTTTTCCTTCTGCCATTTCTTTCATTCTTTTTTTATTTCTTTCTTTTCCTTCTGCCATTTCTTCTTTCATTCTTTTTTCTTTCTTTCTTTTCCTTCTGCCATTTCTTTCATTCTTTTTTTCTTTCTTTCTTTTCCTTCTGCCATTTCTTCTTTCATTCTTTTTTCTTTCTTTCTTTTCCTTCTGCCATTTCTTTCATTCTTTTTTTCTTTCTTTCTTTTCCTTCTGCCATTTCTTCTTTCATTCTTTTCTTCTTTCTTTCTTTTCCTTCTGCCATTTCTTCTTTCTTTCTTTTCCTTCTGCCATTTCTTCTTTCATTCTTTTTTTCTTTCTTTCTTTTCCTTCTGCCATTTCTTTCATTCTTTTTCTTTCTTTCTTTTCCTTCTGCCATTTCTTCTTTCATTCTTTTTTTCTTTCTTTCTTTTCCTTCTGCCATTTCTTTCATTCTTTTTTCTTTCTTTCTTTTCCTTCTGCCATTTCTTTCATTCTTTTTTTCTTTCTTTCTTTTCCTTCTGCCATTTCTTCTTTCATTCTTTTTTTCTTTCTTTCTTTTCCTTCTGCCATTTCTTTCATTCTTTTTTCTTTCTTTCTTTTCCTTCTGCCATTTCTTTCATTCTTTTTTTCTTTCTTTCTTTTCCTTCTGCCATTTCTTCTTTCATTCTTTTTTTCTTTCTTTCTTTTCCTTCTGCCATTTCTTTCATTCTTTTTTCTTTCTTTCTTTTCCTTCTGCCATTTCTTCTTTCATTCTTTTTTCTTTCTTTCTTTTCCTTCTGCCATTTCTTCTTTCATTCTTTTTTCTTTCTTTCTTTTCCTTCTGCCATTTCTTTCATTCTTTTTTTCTTTCTTTCTTTTCTTTCTGCCATTTCTTCTTTCATTCTTTTTTCTTTCTTTCTTTTCCTTCTGCCATTTCTTCTTTCATTCTTTTTTTCTTTCTTTCTTTTCCTTCTGCCATTTCTTCTTTCATTCTTTTTTCTTTCTTTCTTTTCCTTCTGCCATTTCTTTCATTCTTTTTTCTTTCTTTCTTTTCCTTCTGCCATTTCTTCTTTCATTCTTTTTTTCTTTCTTTCTTTTCCTTCTGCCATTTCTTCTTTCATTCTTTTTTCTTTCTTTCTTTTCCTTCTGCCATTTTTTCATTCTTTTTTCTTTCTTTCTTTTCTTTCTGCCATTTCTTCTTTCATTCTTTTTTCTTTCTTTCTTTTCCTTCTGCCATTTCTTCTTTCATTCTTTTTTCTTTCTTTCTTTTCCTTCTGCCATTTCTTTCTTTCTTTCTTTCTTTCTTTCTTTTCATTCTGCCATTTCTTCTTTCATTTTTTTTTCTTTCTTTCTTTTCATTCTGCCATTTCTTTCATTCTTTTTTTCTTTCTTTCTTTTCCTTCTGCCATTTCTTTCATTCTTTTTTCTTTCTTTCTTTTCCTTCTGACATTTCTTTCATTCTTTTTTCTTTCTTTCTTTTCCTTCTGCCATTTCTTTCATTCTTTTTTTCTTTCTTTCTTTTCCTTCTGCCATTTCTTCTTTCATTCTTTTTTCTTTCTTTCTTTTCCTTCTGCCATTTCTTTCATTCTTTTTTCTTTCTTTCTTTTCCTTCTGCCATTTCTTTCATTCTTTTTTTCTTTCTTTCTTTTCCTTCTGCCATTTCTTCTTTCATTCTTTTTTCTTTCTTTCTTTTCCTTCTGCCATTTCTTTCATTCTTTTTTCTTTCTTTCTTTTCCTTCTGCCATTTCTTTCATTCTTTTTTTCTTTCTTTCTTTTCCTTCTGCCATTTCTTCTTTCATTCTTTCTTTCTTTTCCTTCTGCCATTTCTTTCATTCTTTTTTTCTTTCTTTCTTTTCCTTCTGCCATTTCTTCTTTCATTCTTTTTTTCTTTCTTTCTTTTCCTTCTGCCATTTCTTTCATTCTTTTTTCTTTCTTTCTTTTCCTTCTGCCATTTCTTTCATTCTTTTTTCTTTCTTTCTTTTCCTTCTGCCATTTCTTCTTTCATTCTTTTTTTCTTTCTTTCTTTTCCTTCTGCCATTTCTTTCATTCTTTTTTCTTTCTTTCTTTTCCTTCTGCCATTTCTTTCATTCTTTTTTCTTTCTTTCTTTTCCTTCTGCCATTTCTTCTTTCATTCTTTTTTTCTTTCTTTCTTTTCCTTCTGCCATTTCTTTCATTCTTTTTTCTTTCTTTCTTTTCCTTCTGCCATTTCTTTCATTCTTTTTTCTTTCTTTCTTTTTTTTCTGCCATTTCTTTCTTTCTTTCTTTCTTTCATTCTTTTTTTCTTTCTTTCTTTTCCTTCTGCCATTTCTTCTTTCATTCTTTTTTTCTTTCTTTCTTTTCCTTCTGCCATTTCTTTCATTCTTTTTTTCTTTCTTTCTTTTCCTTCTGCCATTTCTTTCATTCTTTTTTCTTTCTTTCTTTTTTTTCTGCCATTTCTTTCATTCTTTTTTACTTTCTTTCTTTTCCTTCTGCCATTTCTTCTTTCATTCTTTTTTCTTTCTTTCTTTTCCTTCTGCCATTTCTTTCATTCTTTTTTTCTTTCTTTCTTTTCCTTCTGCCATTTCTTCTTTCATTCTTTTTTTCTTTCTTTCTTTTCCTTCTGCCATTTCTTTCATTCTTTTTTCTTTCTTTCTTTTCCTTCTGCCATTTTTTCATTCTTTTTTCTTTCTTTCTTTTCTTTCTGCCATTTCTTCTTTCATTCTTTTTTTCTTTCTTTCTTTTCCTTCTGCCATTTCTTCTTTCATTCTTTTTTTCTTTCTTTCTTTTCCTTCTGCCATTTCTTTCATTCTTTTTTCTTTCTTTCTTTTCCTTCTGCCATTTCTTTCTTTCTTTCTTTCTTTCTTTCTTTCTTTCTTTCTTTCTTTCATCCAATTACATTCTTTCTTTCTTTTTTCTTTCATCCAATTACATTCTTTCTTACTTTCTTTCTTTCTTTCTTTCATCCAATTACATTCTCTCTTTCTTTCTTTCTTTCTTTCTTTCTTTTTTCTTTCATCCAATTACATTCTTTCTTTCTTTCTTTCTTTCATCCAATTACATTCTCTCTTTCTTTCTTTCTTTCTTTCTTTCTTTCTTTCTTTCATCCAATTACATTCTTTCTTTCTTTTTTCTTTCATCCAATTACATTCTTTCTTACTTTCTTTCATCCAATTACATTCTCTCTTTCTTTCTTTCTTTCTTTCTTTCTTTTTTCTTTCATCCAATTACATTCTTTCTTTCTTTCTTTCTTTCTTTCATCCAATTACATTCCTTCTTTCTTTCTTTCTTTCTTTCATCAAATTACATTCTTTCTTTCTTTCATCCAACTACATTCATTCTTTCTTTCTTTCATCCAATTACATTCCTTCTTTCTTTCTTTCTTTCTTTCTTTCTTTCATCCAATTAAATTCTTTCTTTCTTTCTTTCTTTCTTTCATCCAATTACATTCTTTCTTTCTTTTTTCTTTCATCCAATTACATTCTTTCTTACTTTCTTTCTTTCATTCTTTCTTTCATCAAATTACATTCTTTCTTTCGTTCGTTCTTTTCGAGACAACCTTCTTTTTTCCCTTCGCATTACATGTTCTTTTGTTGTTTGTTTTTTAAGCATTTCACCCCAAGCAAGGTGGGATACCACTAGCATGCAAGGGGCAACAGAGTGAGAGCGAGAGTAAAGAGGCGTGATGGTGAAAAGGATGAAGAGAAAGACAGGGAATTGATCAAGGCACCTGGAAATGTCTATTGACATTACATTTGAATAGTTGTAGATTATAGCTATCAGGGAAACAAATAATAGGAAGGGAATTCCACAGACGGGAGGTGCGAGATATGAAGATATTGAAGTAGAAGAGACGGCCACATTTAACCGTTTCGACAGTGAAATGGTGGGACCATGATGCCAGCGTAGTAACACGTTTAAATTCATGCAGTCTGGGAACCAGTGAAAGTAGCTCGTCGGAGCAGTGACGGTGAAAGTATTTGTAGAAAAGACAGAGGGAGTCGACGGTACGTCTGTGAGAGAGTGACTGTAGACGAGATACCAGATCAGGGCTAACCACATTGCTTAGCCGTCTCTGGATCCTGTCGAGGACCTTAAGGCAAAAAGCGGGGTCGCCAGGCCATATATAACAGCAATATACCATACAAGGGCAAATGGTTGACTTGTAGATTTGAAAGATGGACTCAGGCGAGAAAAAAGTTTTGGCACGACACAGGGAACCAACTTTCCTTGCAGTAGATGAAGCTATTGAGTCAATGTAATTGTTCCATCTCAGGTAAGAAGACAGTGTGAGACCAAGCAGGCGCAGAGAGGCTCTCTCGTGGAGGGTTCTCTGTGGTGAGTAATAGTGAGCAGTTTTGTCTTAGAGGCATTACAGTTAACCAGCCAATTCTTGCCCCAGTAAACAAGCAATTGGAGGTCCTTTTCGAGACTAACGGATAGGTTAGTTTTGTCCGTGATACCAGATTTGCTATTGAGGCAGGAGTAAAAAGTAGTGTCATCAGCATAGATGACTACTTGGGAAGTGATGACATCGAGGAGATCGTTAATGAAGATAAGGAACAGTGTAGGGTCCAGGATAGAGCCTTGGGGAACACCTGCGTTCGTAGGAAAGGAACTGGATGAGAATCCGATAAGGACGACCTTCATTACACGGAGAGTACATATTTTATAAACGGGAATCATATCATTCATATACGGGTTCGGGGTTAGTGTATCTTATTGAAATTGTTTGCGAAGATGTATTCTCGCCATTTAAATCATTAACCTCTATATTTGTTTTTGTATGAATGATTCATGTAAATATATGTACATGAATATATATATATATATATATATATATATATATATATATATATATATATGCATTGGGGAAAAGTGGAACACGTTTTCTTGTAACGCGTTATATTGTGCTTCATATATAAATATATATATCGTTATATCATATATATGTGTGTGTGTATATATATATATATATATATATATATATATATATATGAGTATATATATATATATATATATGCAACATACTCACAAATTCACTCATATATAACACGCACACCTAGACACGCACACATATATAGATATAATACGCACACAATCATATATACCACGAACGCATGAATACACACACACACATATATATATATATATATATATATATATATATATATATATATATATATATATATATATATGTATGTATATGGCGTCTCAGGGACATAATCAGCAGATCTCTTTGAATGAATTTGGAATTCTCTCAAAACTTGACGAGTCTTCAAATCAACATGAAACGATTTTGGCTTTTGTTTTTGAGATTAGACAGCGTACGCGCAAATGCTCTATTACTAAGCAGGTGAGGTAGAATGGTGGCCTTGGCGAGTGTTCTGTTTACTATCGACCACTGTTGCTTTATGATCGTTTTACTCAAATGATTGCAATAAAATAAAAACAGACCAAAAGAAAAAAATAGATGCAAATTCGGCGCCTAAATTACGATTTAATAAGATGATGAGCCAGAGACGATCGAGCGATTTTTTTTATTTTGAGCGGCGCGGCATTTTGGGCACTGATTGGCGTCAAGTCGTCTCGTGTATGCGTCGAAGCCCAAAAAGCTGCGAGTTTGGTAGAAAATTTTCCGAAGACAATTGAATATACAAGAATACCTAAGAAAGAAAATATTGATAAGTTGATTGGTAAACGGAAATAAAGAAATGGAAAATAAAATGCGGTAAAAAAAAAGAAATAATAATAAAGAAAAAAGAAACAAAGAAACTCATATTCAAGGTAACCAACATGAAGAAAGAAAGAAAGAAAGAAAGAAGAGGAAAATAAAATACGGCAAAGAAAGAAAGAAAAAAGAAAGAAAAAAGAAAGAACTTAATGAGCAACCTAAATGAACAAAAAAGAAAGAAACAAAGAAACAAAGAAACAAAGAAAAAAAAAGAAAGAAAGAAAGAAGGAAAGAAATAACATGAGTTAATTGGTAAAGAGAAAGAAAAAAAGAGATAAAACAAATGCGGCAGAAAAGAAAGGAACAGTGTAGAAAAAAGAAAGAAAGAAAGCCTTAAATAAGAAAGAAAGAAGAAAATAAAATTTGGCAAAAAAGAAGGAAACAATGTAGAAAAAGAAAGAAAGAACGACGTTAATAAGCAAGCTAACAAACAAGAAAGAAAGAAAGAAAGAAGAGGAAAATAAAATGAAATATATATATATATATATATATATATATATATATATATACTATCCCCTCTAAAAGTATCGAAACAGAAAGGCAATTTCATTTGTTTATGTTGTTCACTAAGGGCATTTAGGTTTATGATCAAAAGATGAATATGAAGTAAGAGTCCAGATTTTCAGCTTTTATTTCTTGATATTTACATTTAACTGTGCTAAACAACTTAGACTATACCACCTTTTGTTTGAACTCACCCATTTTTCAAGTGAGCAAAACTGTTGGAACATGTGAATGGCAGCGGTTTCTTGCTGTCCAGATGTTGAATTGATCTTTGGTTTTAGATTGATTGTTTAAACATTAAATAACGGTGAATGACTACACTTGGTTTTAGCCTTGGGTTCCACCTGTAAAGACGGTATTTTGGGAAGTCGTTTGCTTGTACTGCTCAGGAAAGTAGCTCACACGGAAGCCAACTGAACTGAAAGAATTACTACTATGCGCCCATGAAACTTCGAAGTCGGCATGACTGAACCAATACCACGCAGTTAAGTGATAAGTTTCTCCTCATTTATTATATATATATGTATATATATATATATATATAATATATATATATATATATATATATATATATATATATATATATATATATATACAGTGGGGGGGAAATAAATATCCGTACACTTGAAAAATTGTATTTTTATAAATGTATAAGCCTTAAATAAAACAAATCTCGGCACATTTTGTGTATAAAGACACATACTATTAAAAAATAATAATAAACTTAATTAATTCTTATTCTAACAGAAATTAATGCATTTTTTAAATTCTAACTAGTGAAAAAAGTATTGGTACCAACCAATTATTAGAATAAAATAATCAAATGATTAAGCAAAAAGTATATTTTAGAATGTTCCAGTAATGTTATCAGTAATTATAGTTTATCAGAGAATTCTACAATTTCTAGTCTTAGGAGAAGGTTCTAATAATGCCTAAAGGTAAAGAATTGACTATTTCACAAAAACAACACATTTTGTCTCTTTGGAAAGATGGGAACAGTTACAGAACAATTTCTAACCTGAATATTCCTTTTGCTACAATTGCTTCGTTCATTGCAAAGTTTAAAACAGCGTCGAAAACCAAAGACGAACAGGTGCTCCGAGGAAGATTTCTCTAAGATCAGCAAGGATATTAGGACGCCAGATGCAACAAAATCCACAGGTTACCCCGAGAAGAGCTGCAGGAACATCTGCGTACAATAAGTAATGAAGTACACAAAAACAGTCTGAAATCACACATCCCAAGGAAGACTCTACTCCTCTTGAAACGACACAGAGATGCTAGGCTAAAATTCGTTAGAGAGCATAAGGATAAAGAATATTCATTTTGGGAAAAAGTGCTATGGACAGATGAAACTAAAATAGAGATGTTTGGTCATAATTATCGAACTCATATGTGGAGGAAGGACGGTGAAGCCTACTTACCAAAGAACACGTTGCCAACTGTAAAATTTGGTGGTGGCAGTATCATGATCTGGGGCTGTTTTTCTGCAAAAGGTCTTGGAAGAATATCAATAATAGATGGCAAGATGAATGCCGAAAGCTACCAGAAAATCCTGCAAGACAATTTAATGTGTTTTGTTGAGAGACTCCTGATTGGGTTTTCCAACTGGATAATGATCCTAAGCATACAGCTAGATCTACAAGGAAATGGTTAGCTGAAAGTAACGTTGATGTCTTGCAATGGCCAAATCAGTCCCCAGACTTGAATTCAATCGAGAATTTATGGCGATATTTGAAAATTCAGATTGGGAAAAGAGCACCAACAAATATCAAGAATTTGAAGACAATATGCCAAGAAGAATGGGACAAAATACCACTCAATGTGTACAAATCATTAGTTGAGACGTACAGGAATAGACTGGTAGCTGTTGAACTCACTAAAGGATATTCCACGAAGTATTAAATTAAGTTAATATGCTTTTTTTTGTTTTGTACGAATACTTTTTTCATCAGTTAAAATGAATAAAATGCATTAATTTCTGTTAGAATAAGAATTAATTAAGTTTATTACTATTTTTTAATAAAATGTATCTTTACACATAAAATGTATCAAAATTTGTTTTAGTTAAGGCTTTTACATTTATAAATATACAAATTTTCATGTGTACGAATATTTATTTCCCCGCCACTGTATATATATATATATATATATATATATATATATATATATATATCATGGAGCCTACCTAGACCGACGGAATGAACTCTGCCAAACGCTATACATGCTACGCCTCTCAAGAGAGACGAACGGTATTGTACGGTATTGGGGCGGTAGTCAATCGAGTCGAGCTGATAGCAGTCACGACAAACCAGTCGGACAGTCTTACTAACCTATTCACTTTGTGTATTATTTCTTGTGTAATATATTCTTTGTTATTTCTACTGTTGTGTTTCGTGTTGTTCTTCCATGGTCCTAAACTTGGAACATAACAATATATATATATATATATATATATATATATATATATATATATATATATATATATATAAGAAGTAATTAATTTATACATGTGTATATATGTTTTAATAAAACATCTTTCGACAAGTATCACATTCATTTTCATCTCGGAATTTTTAGCCGAAATTACCTGAAATTGAAGAAAAAATGACATCTATGCCTGAAGATGGTGAATGATTTCACCGAAAGTACTTGCGAACAATATCAACCAAACATGTAATCCATTGTATAATTAATAAAAACAAGGATCGCGTACTTCAGTGAGTAGTCAGTAACTTAATGGGTTCTTAATCTATTAGCGAAGTGAGGTCGCCATTAATTGCATTAATTTTATTGATTTATTATTTGAATGTCTATTTTAGAATATATATCTAAGGGCGACGCTGAGATCCGAAGAGGTATTGCGATGGCCAGGGACGCATTCCAAAAGCTAGGCAGAGTTTTATGAGAAAGGAGGATTTCGTCGGTAACAAACAAAAGAATACTGAACTGCTACGTGACATCTAACCTCATTTACGTCAGCGAAATTTGGACGATCTCCTCAGAGATGAAGAAGAGACTCGAGGCAACGCAGTTACGGATCTACGGAAGGATGCTAAGGATACCATAGACCGAAAATGTTAGCAACGATGAAGTTTGGAGAGGATGCAAACAAGGAGGAAGCTTTTAAACTTAACATCAGGAAGAGGCAACTGAAAGTTCTCGGACACGTAATGAGAAAGGAGGGTGTGAGGAATCTGATACTCACAAGGAAGATAGAGAGGAAGGGAGATAAGTGAAAACAATGAAAGAATGCGCAAAGACCTTAGGGCTACAATTAGCAAATTCAACAGTTTTTTTTTAAACCTTTCATCCCAAACAGGCCGGGAATGTCACTAGTACACAGGGGGGTTCAAAGAGAGAGGTGAAAGAGGAGACTGAGAATAGGGAGGATTAAGGAAAGGACAAAAGAGGAACAGGATTCAAGAAGACAGAAGATGGCGATTCACTAGTACGCAGGGGATTACAGGGAGTGAAAGTGAAAGAGATGACTGAGAAAAGGGAGCATTGGGGAAAGGACAAAAGATGAACGGGATTCAAGAAGACAGAAGATGGCGATTCACTAGTACGCAGGGGATTACAGGGAGTGAAAGTGAAAGAGAAGACTGAGAAAAGGGAGGATTGAGGAAAGGACAATAAATGAACGGGATTCAAGAAGACAAAAGATGGCGATTCACTAGTACGCAGGGGATTACAGGGAGTGACAGTGAAAGAGTAAACTGAGAATAGGGAGGATTGAGGAAAGGATAAAAGATTAACGGGATTCATGAAAACAGAAGATGGCTATTCACTAGGACGCAGGGGATTACAGGGAGTGAAAGTTAAAGAGATGTCTGAGAATAGGGAGGATTGAGGAAAGGACAAAAGATGAACGGGATTCAACCAGATAGAACAAACGATTTCCATCGCATTTAAATTTTTGAAGATTGCTGTTATCGTCGAAGCAATTAAACGGAAGGGTGCTCCACAGTCGGTAAGTGCGAGAAAAGAAAATATTGGTGTAGAGGTTGCGTTTGCATTTAGCTATTTAAACTGGAAGATGGCAGAATCTAGATGTCAATCTAGTTGCACGCTTTAATCCATATAGTCGGGGCATCGAGGAAAATGCTCTTCAGTGCAGTTGACATGAAACTATTTGTAG
The DNA here is from genome assembly GCA_963932145.1 of Acanthosepion lycidas. NCBI lineage: Eukaryota > Metazoa > Mollusca > Cephalopoda > Sepiida > Sepiidae > Acanthosepion > Acanthosepion lycidas. Next base: position 31,325,039 of record OZ010615.1, on the reverse strand, counting down.
AAAAGACAGATAGACGCTGCGCCGCATTAAATTAGGAAACCTAACAGACAATTTACCAATACACTTAAATTTCTGAAATCGATGCACTAAGAGGAAGATCCGAAAGACTTAACTTAACATATATATATATATATATATATATATATATATATATATATGTGTGTGTGTGTGTGTGTGTGTGTGTGTGTGTGTGTGTTTGTATATGTGTGTTTGTGTGTGTTTGTATGTGTGTGTGCGTACGTGTGTATTTGGGCAACAAATTATCTTTTAGGCATGTCTGATTAAAAACCTTATATCTGCTTATTTTTAGCATAATCCGTTCATATTCACGGATATTTTCCCCTGTATTACAATCAAATGATGCAAGAAATCCACTGTAACAGTGAAAATCACTTTTATTTCCCAATTTCTTTCCATCTATTTCTAAGATGGTCATCACGGGCGCAACTGGTAAGGCAAAAGTATGTGTAACTATTCAATTCTGAATTTTTTTCTTATTGCGTTTGAATGTGAAAAAATTGTCCACTATGTACTTCTTTCTTTTATATTGGAATGTAATGGTGAAGCTCGCATTAAAGCGTGAAAACGTTCTTTTTATAGGCATTTTAGAACATTATTACAGTATTCGTAGCTGATTCGTTTCAGTGTCGGCATCTATACACCAAGAAAATAACAAATTAAAACTACAGATCCTCGAAGCAATTTTCATTAAAAATATCGAAACCAAGGCTGTGGAAAGGTGTGGTTAAAGTAGTCCCTTATTGCCAAAGTATAATGATAAAGCGGCCCATCTTGATGAAAGAACTGTTCGGGGAACTGGTTGTGAACAATAAAAACATGAAACAATTAGTGAAACAACTATAAGCCTACTCTGTGTGTGTCTCTTTCTCTGTCTGTCTGTCTCTCTCCCTCTGTGTGTGTGTGTATCTGTGTGTGTGTGTGTTTCTTATCAACAGTGTCCACATCCATATAGAAAAATGGAGACTGCCAGAGATTTGTACAATGTGTACTTCGTTTGAAAGCTGATTTATATATTAAGACAAAATGGAAACTTTCCTCAATACTGTTCTTGATTCCTTGATATATAAAAATATATATCGTTATCTCATATATATATATATATATATATATATATATATATATATATATATATATATATATATATATATATACAGTAGCGTCCAAAACTAAGGGACAAAATTTTAAAATCTAATATTTGTTAGAAATAACTGTGAAAAGCTGAAATTTTGACAGCTGGTAGTCGTTATCATCCATAATAACATACTAAAATTTGAATCATTTTCAAAGGATAGAAAAAGAATTATAACAATTATTTATTTATTTTCAAATTTGGAACGTCCAAAAGTAAGGGACAAAATTGATTTTAACAATGTAAACAGTATGCTATATTCAAATTTTTTGATTTCCTCTAAAGAATAAGTCTTACTTAGTCATTTGTAAACGTTGCATCAGCCGGCACATTTACGAAAGAAAAAAGAGAGAGGAGAAACAAACTGAAATATAATTTTGTTGAGTGTGGGTTGCTTTGTTTCAATGTAGATAGACTCCAATATCTGAAGGTTCTTTTTACTGTGTGTATGTGGAGAGGACTATTTTGCTATCAACTAATATCTGTCTAACATTATGTACATAGCTATATTTTTCTAAGACATGTTGTTTAATAGAACTAAAATCAGAAAGGTGACAGGTAAGTCTACGGGAGAGCGTGGTTGTAGTAAAGCCAATATATGTAGTGGGTTTATTATTACTATTAGAGATACAATTTCTGAACAGTCATATAAATTGATACACTACATTGGCTTTTTGTAGAGGATTTAGTTGTATGGTTGTAGGCTTATTAGAGACTATGAGGTCAATTGGTTTAAATTTCTTATAATATATGATGAGATTAACTTGCTTATTATTATTAATGGGATTAACATTTCTACCTATTAAGTTTTTGAGTGTTGTTTCATCATGTTTGTAATTATTATGCATTTGGTTACAATAGTACAAGTTAATAGTGTTATGTTTATTTTAACATACCCTATTATTATTATTATTATTATTATTAATATTATCAATTTTGTTTATTGACATTTTAATTTGTTGATCAATGACAGAATTAGGAAATCTATTATTAACAAGTGTTTCTTTAATGTTATGTAATTCTTTATATAATATGGTTTTGGAAGAAGATATCATTTGTCTGCATTGGATTAAGTTTTTTTATAATGGCTAACTTATATTGGGGGCATTCACTATTATAATTAGGAAGACACAAGTTAATACTAGTGGGTTTCTCCATATAGAGAAGTAGTAAATTTGTGTGCACTGAAATCAATAAATTCATCAATGAAGGGGATTTTATTATAAATATTAATGTAAATTTGAGGACGGAGTGACTTTCAAATGTATTTTTAAGTTGTGTAATTTGATCAATAATTTTTGCTAAAACGAAAATGTCATCTATGTATGCTATATATATATATGGGGTTTATTAGTGTTATTAAGTATTTTCTAAATGTGCCATATAATAATAAGAGAAAAGCGGGCCTAAATGAGATCCCATCGCAATACCGTCTATTTGAGTATAAATATTACCTAGGGGCTCATGAAAAGGTACTTGAATAGTACATCCTAATAATATATTTTTTTTTAAATAGAGGTTTTAATATTGATTGGGCGGGGTGTATACATCACGGATAATGATGTCAATCGTTTCATGGACGGTGACATTAATAAATAAATTTGGTATATCCAAAAATGCGATTGTTTGGTTTTACAGAATGAAGAATTTGTACAAATTCATTTGTGGAATTAATACAATATTTACTTTCGAGGTAGGGAGTAATAAATTTGTTAAGATTTTTTTGAAAGGTAATATGGTGGTGTAGGTATTTGTGAAGTGCTAGGTCGGAGGGGATGATCTTTTTTATAGATTTTTACAATTCCATAAACGGAGCCAGGTTGATAAATCACCTATAATCTTTTGAATGTAGATGACTATATATATATATATATATATATATATATATATATATATATATATATATATATATGGTCATCCACATACAAGCCTGTTTCGCTGTATCACAGCTCATCAGTGTAACTAGACATCCGATTGCTTCAATCCGGGAAGGAAACCCGATCGATTTGGCATTCTGCTGCTATGCTATCGGCGCACGACAGAAAAAGGCAATTTTTAACGTATTATATACGTGATGTATACAAACGCTAGTACTCAAGAGCACTCAATTCATAAGTGAAGAGCGATTCGTTAATAGCAGCAGCAGCCGCTGTATGGTATGTTGTGTTTGGCTATTTCTTATTGGTTAGATACGCGTCACGTGTAATGAAGAAACGGATAATATTCATATGTGTGTGTGAAATATGTTTCTACACACATATTTGACTAGGTCGTGAGATCTTGTAGCAAAACATGCGCCCTCCAGCAGAGCATCTACACAAATATGTGGATCCGTTAAAACATGACGTTTAAACAAATAAATAAAAAAAATGGCGGCTTAATAAATGAAAAAAAATCCATTCCCATATATATATATATATATATATATATATATATATATATATATATATATATTTAGTTAAATTCCCAGATCAATTCTGTGGACAAGACAGATTGGTATAAAATGACAATTGGAAAAAGATCTTAGATTTTGCCGACGCCTTTCGTCTTCCGACTTTTTCAAGGCAAAAAAAAAAAAAAAAATGTCGGAAGACGAAACGCGTCGGCAAAAACTAAGATCTTTTTCCAATTGTCATATATATATATATATATATATATATATATATATATATTAGTTTGGTGCAAAATTAATGTCGTTTTCTCACATATGTTACTATGTGAGAAAACGACATTAATTTTGCACCAACCTAATATATATATGTAGCTATCTATCTGATATAATGGAATATGCATATACACCTGTGTTCCCCCTCACTTGAATATGATTGGCTGGTGTCCGTCATAAATACCAACGGACGTGTAGGAGAGTCAAGAGCCTTAGTCTGAGAGCTAAGTCTATAACGACACCAATTGGACTATGCCATTGATCTATACTTCTTACTTGCGACTACGACGCGTACCAGTCGATTACTGATACCATATTCTACTTGGTTATAGTAACCAAAACCACTTAGCTACTTCGTTCAAATATATATCTTTCCGACATACACACACACACACACACACATATATATATATATATATATATATATATATATATATATATATATATATATATATATATATATTATATGTATGCATGTTTCATTAAAAACAACAAACAAGGTACTACGACTAAGCTTTTTATTTAATATTTCTTGTGTTCGAACAAGAGCTTTCTTTTTGGGACACAGTGGGTAGAAACTGTCCAAATGTTCTATAGTTTCGAGCGCGTTCGGCTATACTTCTAGCCATTGTCAAGGATGATTTTATTTTTCAGTTTTATTGAGTGTGTGCTTTATGTGTATGTCTTAGTGTGTAGTAGGGATGTTTTTAATTTCCGAATACGGTTAGCACATTGTGGCCTTGTTCGTAGTTAATATTGGTAAGAGTTGGCTTTTTCTTTTTTATTATTAGGGCTTCCATTATTTTTAATCTTCTTTTTTTTTTTCTTTTTTTTTTTACAAGTGGAAACATGCACATAAGGCACACACCCAATTAAAAAGCAAAAAATAAAATCATCCTTGATAATGGCTAGAAGTATAGCCGAAAGCGCTCGGAACTATAAAACATTTGGTCAGTTTTTACACACATTGTGTCCAGAAAAGAAATCTCTTGTTTGAACACAAGGAAAATTAAATAAGAAGCATAACCGTGGCACCTTGTCTTTCGTTTTTAATGAAACATGCATAAATGAAGGATTGCTGCCTCTCTCTGTCTCTGTCTCTGTCTATCTGTCTCTGTCTCTGTCTCTGTCTCTGTCTCTGTCTCTCTCTCTCTCTCTCTCTCTCTATATATATATATATATATATATATATATATATATATATTGCATCCAAACAATAATGTATGTCACGTGATCCAATATATATATATATATATATATATATATATATATATATTGCATCCCAACAATAATGTATGTCACGTGATCCAGAAAATCTTTTTAAAACATCCGGTGTCGAACCAAAATATAAATAATTTTTATTGATACAAATATTTAAGTAAATGCTCTGTTTATAATAAAAAGTATTAACAACATTTACCGGCGAGAATGTCTGAGAAATTTTCATAGAAAATATTCGCTCTCCTACATGAAACAAACCTGTATCCTATACAGAACCGACACATAGCCTCATTTTACGTGAGAGATTCATGGAAGATTGAAATTTGAACGCAGTAATATCGACCGTATCAATCGACCGATTCTCCGTGACTCAATCGGTCAAGGCAGTGTCAGGCTATATGTCGGTTCCATATAGGATACAGGTTCGATTCCTATCGGAGAACGAACATTTTCTATAAAGATTTCTCGGACTTTCAGGCCGGTAAATGTTATTAATACTGTTATATATATATTTCCAAGACACTAACATTCAAAAATCCATGTAGAGCTCAATGTACGAGACAGAGCAAGAATAGAATATAAGAGACTCAAACGCAAACATTCCGTGTCTAAAAATTTCAGTGAAATTTTGTTTTTTACATTCGGAATTATATTTTCCTATATCTGTTTGAATTTGTCGGTCTGATGATTTGGATCGTGATTACGATTCCAATGTAATAAATTATAACCATGGAATATTATTATCTGAGATTTTAATATTATATATATATATATATATATATATACGAAAG
>OZ010615.1:31284212-31314212 GCA_963932145.1 Acanthosepion lycidas | reverse complement strand
CATGATCGCCTACGTCCTGGAAGGACATGGCACAACAAAAGGAAAACGGTCACATAATGAGGAAGGAGGGCATGGAGAATCTGATACTCACGGGTCGAATAGAGGGAAAGAGAGACAAGGGAAAACAACACCTGACATACCTGGCGGGCTTAAGAAAATGGATGTCAGAACGTAGTTTGGGAGAGGAAGAAGAGGGAAGGAACTTGTTGAGAGCTGAAAGAGATAGAGAGAGTTGGAGGGCCATGATCGCCTACGTCCTGAAAAGAACATGGCACATAAAAAGAAAAGGTTGTTATGGAGTTAGTTTGTAGTATTATGTATTAGGAGTGAAATAATAAGGATATTGTAAGTTTTTGAAAGTCGTTTATATATATATATATATATATATATATATATATATATATATATATATATATATATATTCTATGCATGCTTTTCTCTTGGCATTGTAGATGAGATAATAAGGATATTGGAGGTTTCTGAAAGTGTTTTCTGGTTTCTTCTTTAGATAAGTGTTGGGGACTGCAGATGCTTGGTGCTTTTAAATAGAATTCTATAATTATTCCCGATTTAATTTTGTTACAGCGGCGCGAATTAAAATTTACCACGTCATACTTGTTACTACATTTACTGTAAACATCACACCCTGTACTTTGTTGATGTTTCTGTGCATCATGTTATCTGGGAAGAGTAAAGTGTTGCTAGACTCAGATTGAATGGCGAACCCTATATATATATATATATATATATATATATATATATATATATATATAAGACAATTGGTATTAAGACACCATTAGTTAATGATCATTTTCTCCAGTGAATTTTAAATTTAATTTTAAAATTCTTCAAAAATAATTTTCTATTTCAGTAATCTACCACCATATCAATGTTGGTAGATTACTAAAATAGAAGATTATTTTGCTCTGTTTAGGAAATAAACATTGACCGCTTTTTTTAATGTTTAATATTGTGTTAATAGGATTCACCTGAATCATACCAACGGATTACTAACTATATATATATATATATATATTAATTGATTCATCGAGTCTGATAGAAACCTCAGGAAGCACTGGACGGCCGTTTCGTCCTATATTTGATAGTCATCAGCAGTGCGCATCCACTACCGAGGGAATCGAAACCCCGATAGTTAGGTTGACAAGCGAACACTATACCAACTGCTCCGCCGGGCCTCGGTGACGAAGAGATTGCAAATCAGACTCTAAGAAGCTCCGCTCACTCCCACATTCCGTGGTGGAACTCAACTGAGATTCTCTCTGACCATAGGACTGAGCCTCCTGGAGCCGTCCAGTGCTTCCTGAGGTTTCTATCAGACTCGATGAATCAATTAATATAATTATAAAATCCTCCTCATTACTATGTGTGTTTATCATCGCTTGAACCAGCTTCTAATGCTCCAGTTGGAGCGGCTCGGTGAGAGTAGTCGTGGCTTACATTTTGATCTCATCCTTTTGCCGATAACCATACATTCTGTCTTCTTGTAGTTTATGCTTAGTCCCTTCTTCTCACTCTCCTTCGCTACTTTCTGTAGGAGGTTTTGTAATTTTCTTTGCGTGTCTGCTATCAGCACTGTGTCACCTGTGTATCTTATGTTGTTAAGCTTGTGGCCGCCAGTGACGAAACCCGTTAAGTCTTCTAGTTCTTTCAGAATTGCCCGCTGTATAGGTTGAATAATCCCGGTGAGAAGACACATCCTTGCTTTGTGCTTCTTTCTATTTTTTTAATTTTCTTTGGGGCTCAGAAATTTATTAAGGAAATAAAAAAGGTAAGACCAATTTTAGCTTTCTTAATTAAAAAAAGAAGACAAAAAAACAAAAAAAAAAAAAACAACCGACCGGTTTCGCCATCATTCAACAGAGTTGGAATCGAGGAAATAAGTGTCATAACATAAAAACTATAAAAGACATACAATGTGAAGAAGCCGAAACAATCTAATCCTAAAAAACGCTCCTTCTGTTTATAGAGGGAGGGCTGTCTGGACTTAACATAAATTGTTTCTAATGCCTTCAAGTGTAAAAGGGAACGAGCATGATTCAAGGTGGCGAAAGAACACGTGATGAAATTGAGGGCACAATTTGGACTTTTTATAAAGTTGTCCGTAATGGCAGACCAATATGTGTTGCTGAACCCGTCACTCAAATGGAAGGTACCATTCTTAATTTTCTTAGGTACGTCCTGATGCATTCTAGTGTTTAGCCGTAGGGTAGTTCTGCCAATATAGTCAGCTCCACAACTACATCCAAACTGGTAAATCGCATTATTTATATCGTGTGGGGGGGGTCACAACATCCTTTCGAGTAGACCCCCATGCGAACTAGTGGAAAACACAACACGTACATTCAACGAAAAAGAACAACTACGGAGCTAATTGTTGTGGCCTTTTTAGGGGCCAGAAAGAAAGACACGCAAGACGAACAGCAGGTAAACACTTCGTCTCCGTTTCCCAACCGACTGCCCTACGACTCTTAGCGTTAGTATTTTTGAGAGGAGGAAGAGTTCATTCTACTGTAGGAGGGTTTACCACAACACTAATTTGTTTAATAAAAAAAAAATATCACTTACTGTACCCAACCAAGGCAAACGAAAATAAATAGTGCATTTAGATATTTTCTTAATAATGGCCTACCTAATTACATCTAATAGATATAGTTTTGGTAATCATTTTTATCTCTTCATCTAATTTTGATTTTGAGTTAATCATTAGGGCTCTATGTGTTTGGGTCAGTCAGTGATATACGTGTCGGCGATCATGTATCTTTCGATACATAACTGACGAGGCAGATTTTTTGGTTGCCATTTCTTTCTGTGGTAGACCAGTTGCCAAGGCTATAGGACCCGACCTGTTCTGCTATTTACCCATAACTGGGGGGTGAGAAGAAAAAAATCATACCTTTCCTAAGGGTATCAGCACGTAAGTGAATGCAATGGATTTGACTGGAATTTTACTGTTGTGTTCAGTCAGTTATGTGCCATGTGTGATACACGCTTAGGCGATCATGTATCTTTCGATACATGACTGACGAGGCAGATGTTTTTACACGCAGTCGTTTCCTATTTCTTTCTGCGGTAGACCAGTTGCCATCTAAGACTATAGAAGCCGGTCTGTCCTGCTATTTACCTATGGCTGGGGGAAGAAGAAGAGGATTCATACCTTTCCTAAACGCATTAGCACGTAAGTGAATCTAATGGATTTGACTGGAATTTTACTGTTGTGTTCAGTCATGTGCCACGCGTGATACACGCTTAGGCGATCATGTATCTTTCGATACATGACTGACGAGGCAGATTTTTTCCCCGCAATAGTTTGCTATTTCTTTCTGCGGTAGACCAGTTGCCATCTAAGACTATAAAACCCGGTTTGTTTTACTGTTTACCCATAGGGGAGAAGAAGAGTATTCATGCCTTTCCCAAGGGTATTAGAACGTAAGTGAATGCGATGAATTCAACTGAAATTCGAACTCAGTTCTCCGATTGCTCAATCCCAGCCGATATCCATTACTCCACCGTGTACTGATCAAATTTATTTTACGATCTAGTTTACTAGTTGGGACAGAATGCATTCCACTGAATATAATTTTTGTATATCCGCATGCAGGCAGTTTGCTGCCAGTATAGGTTCTTGATTATTCTAATGTCTTTCCTGAATATATCAAATTTTCTGAGCAGTTCCAACAGATCTTTGTGGCGTATTTTGTCGAGCCCTTTGTGACGTCCCCCCGGTGTCGCTGCGCCAAATGTGACGTCTGCCTAGCCGTGTCCGTCGTGCTATCCTGTCCTGTGACGACCAACTGGCTTGGTATTGGTCGCGGCACCAAATGTGACGTTCTAACCTTTTGGTGATTCGGATGGGAATCTGGTTAGATTCGGTATCAGCCTTGTCGTTCCCAGCTCGCCTCCAACGTATGGTTACCGAAGTAACTGTTTTGATTTCCAGTCTAACCTACCCACATTGTGATTTGATCTTAGGGAGACGAAATCAATCAGTCGACGGGCCGTAATGTAAGTCGAGTTCGAACAAGGGTGATATCGCACAAGTATATGTAAAAGACAATAAAATAATAACTCGAAAAGTTCAAATGTGTTAAAAAAGGATAACAATATTTTATATATGGTTGCTGAATACAGGACTGCGTCTTCTTCCCAACTCGCTATATGGATTCGTGACACTTTGCGTTTGTTAGGCGAGTCTTAACATCCTAAGTTATTTGTTCTTTAGGAAACTGGTTCTTGGTGCATCTTCAGGCGATATTCGTAAAACTTGTTTCGGTGGTGTGAGTCTAAGTCATCTTCAAAAATAAATTGTTCTTGATTAGAAGTTGAGGTCGATAATGCGCGAATCTTAGCTTCTGCGAGGCAGGTCTTCAGAGCTCTCAGCTCACTGCAACTGCTTGCCTGTCTGTCTCCAACCCCAACTGCGAACTTCACTCAACTTAACTGGAACTCGAACTCGAACTGAACTTAACTCACTGCGACTCTGCTTATATGGACGCCGACCAAAACCAGGGTGGGCTTGTCGGGGTTTGAGGTTCCTTGATAATTCTAAACCCACAATCCACTTCTTTGTTTTCTGTTAGGAAAATTTTATTATTTTCCATTTTTGGAAGTCTTTCGTCTTCCCACCTTCTCATATTGGTATCTCACCATGCCCTCAGAGGGTGTTAACAGGTTTCCCCTCTCTCTCACAGTGGCATCTCACACCTATCCCTTCTGGGGGACGCAACTGGCTTCCCCTTCTTCTTCACATGATTACCTCCCCCTAACGCTCATGCCACCATTCAGCCAATGGGCGCTCAGCAGCGTGGGTGTGGCCAGACTAGCCTCGGTTTAAAAAATCTTGCTCAAAGAAAAAAAAATTATCTTCCCCCCATCTTTTTTTTCTTTTCTTTCTTTTCTTCGAGGAGACCTCACACCCTAGACTCTTATCTTAACCGAATCACCTGGAATTCGTCAATCAGATTTTCGCCAGCATCAAGTGGGTGGCCATTTGGACGTATTTGCATTCTTGGTTCCAATTACTGATCCGATAAGATAGTTTCGCTATCATAGCCAGCCCTGACAGATGCTCCTCTCAATAATATCTTGCATATAGACAAAGGCTTAACCTTTCCCTCTTGGTGGTCAGCGGACACTTTTGTTTTTCTCGGACAGTGCGTGCTTAATTAATTTTTATTTTTATCTCTTTAGAATTCTGCGGGAGGTAACTTGTCAAACTTGCAAATTCTTTTTACCATTGCCATGGGCAGATTGGACATATCTTACTCTCCGCCCCGTAACATAAATCAGATTAAATTCTGTGTTTTACTTTCTCGACAATGGAAATAAAAATCTTACCACTTTTCCTTGTCAGAAAAATAAGACCGCTTAGTGTCCTTTTCGTGATGGCTTCTTATCATCTAAATTTAATTCTCGCCTTTCTTTTTTTCTTCTTTCTTTCTAGCGACGTAAATAGTGTCACACCTTTTGCGTAGTCTATAAACGATTACGATTCTGAAAAATCAATATATGATGTCAGTCGTCATCTTTTATTTTCCTCTGTATGTCTTTCTATCCTAATAGCTTTATTTACCTTGCTTCGCGTAAAATGGTTAAACAAACAAAATTAAAGCCATAAGCCGCCAAGGAGTTAATCTCTACAATACGCAATAAACGACATACTGTTGAAGAGAAGAGAAATGAACTAATTCTAGACGCAGTTTCGTACCATTCAAATTTGTTTTTGGGGGGTGTTTTTGCCTTGGTTGGTTGACTCATAATTCATAGCTATGGAAACCGTAATTACCTTTCATACACTCTTTTACTTGGCGAAAAACAATGTCACAATAAGAAAGCCGTAAAATTAATGAAATGTTTTCGAGTACAAAAACGAACGGTGTTTAATTTTTCAGGACTGAGACGAGATCAACGCGATCACATTGTTTCTTATCAGAACAGAGGAAAAGCAATTAACTGTATATATATATATATATATATATATATATATATATATATATATATATATATATATATATATATATATATGTATGTATAAACACACAGATACTACTCAAAAATGTTGAGATATTAGAGAAAATTTCGACAAACAGAAAGTACAAAATGACAGATAGATAGATAGATAGATAGATAGACAGATAGATAGATATGAACAGGCTGAGATATAAAATCCAATGAAAAATAGTTATTTATCTAGATATAACATTCAAACAATGGAACATACAAACCGTACAGAAAACCAAATAACAACCCAATATAGATTAAACAATAATTCCACCCCAACCAAACTTATTTAAACAAATACCCATGTCTATAAATAAAAGAATTTCAACAAATTCTACGTAGCCTAAAAATATTCAATTAAAATTTTAAAAAAATATACGTATTAGTCATAAGAAACTGCGGATATTCACTGAAACTAGAATACAAAAACGTAAACAATGAAGATTGCCCACTTTTCAATAAATGTCTAACCAATAACATAATATAAAAAGCTATCGTAACTAATAACATTAACACAGACGAAAAAATTTACAAAGGTGCCACAGAAAAAAAAAGAAACTTTTAAAGGAAGATATTATAAACACAAAATGTCATTCGAATGAAAAAAATACACAATCAATACTGCCCTATCAAAATATATACGGAGCCAAAAAGACAGCAATATTCCCACCAAAATCAAATGGGAAATTATAAAAAGGGTAGCCCCATACAGTATTAACAGTAAAAATTGTAAATTATGATTACAGGAGAAATAATCTCTTAAACAAGAAAACTGATATATTGGGTAAATGGAGGCATAAAAATAAATGCTTACTTTGTCATTTAAGCACTAATTTAAAATAAACAAATAAATATTATCAAAATAAATATAATATAAACTTTAAATAAATAAATTAAATAAATATAAACATAAAAATGTATTAATAAATAAACAAATATTAAACATACAAACCTAAATATGTCTGCCCCCCGTAATTAATACCTCAATCTATAACACCAAAGCAACAACATATAAACTACCAATTCTTAAATAAAAATGAAATATTAGATAAACGATAACATATGATATAAGAAAATACTTTGTTCTGAAGAAAGATTGAGGCCAATCTGAAATATCAAATATATATACAAATAAATAAATACTTTCATAAAAGAACATTATTATTTTTTTAATTTGCAACTTTTTCTCTCTCTCTCTCTCACTCTCTCTCTCACTCTCTCTCTGTATATATATATATATATATATATTCATGCATATATATATATATTCATAACACTTGTCTATATCATTTAATGAAACGTGCATGAATATATATATATATATATATATATATATATATATATATATATACATATAAATTCATATATATATATGTAAACATATATATACATATATATAAACATATATATTCATATATATACATATATATATATATATATATATATATATATATATTCATGCACGTTTCATTAAATAATATAGACAAGTGTTATGTAAGCCGAAAACTTAGATAGGATTAAAAAATATGTATCAATATTGTGATTTTCATTCTTCGTTTAATGATAATGTTATTAAGCTTATCAGACGATATGAAAAGAATTTACATAAAATAAATAGACAACACTTGTCTATATTATTTAATGAAACGTGTATGAATGAAAAGATGCTGCCTAAATACACACAATATATATATATATATATTAGGTTGGTGCAATAATAATGACGTAATAATGTCGTTTTTTTACGTTAAAAATACGTCAAAAAACGACATTATTACATCATTATTTTCGCACCAACCTACTATATATATATATATATATATATATATATATATATATATATATATATATATATATCATATTTAACAATTATATATATTGAGCTATTTTTGTAATTATGTCTGTAGTTTTGTTTAATTGCGTCAAAGTCCTCCTTTTGAAAAAATATTGGCTGAAAGGGAATCTTTCAAGATATATATAATGGCGTTGTTTTTATATATATATATATATATATATATATATATATATTATGAAATGGACAATGTCCGACAATTATTTTAAGACATTTTTATGTTTAACATTCTTTTGATAGATACAAATATTTAAGTAAATGCTCTGTTTATAATAAACAGTATTAAAACATTTATCGGCCTGAGCGTCCGAGAAATCTTCATACAAAATATCCGTCCTCCGACAAGAATCGAACCTGCATCCCACACGAACCGTCATATAGCCTGACGTGCTTTACCGATTTAGCCACAGGGTAGCAAAATTACAAGTTTTTTAAAGACAAGCACATAATTAAATATAAATTCTAAAACTATCTAAATAACTCTAACCTTTGCTTTCATTTTCTCTTCTGGAAGGAGTAGAAATTAACATAGTGTTGTAACCCAGAAAGGGTTACTGAATGAGGAATAACAAAAATGAAGGTTGGAAATGAAATGGTCATCTTTATAACATCAATAAAATACAATACTCGCTAGCGTCGTGAAGTAGGTAAACCACTGCTAGTTGTGGACTACTTAGCATATTACCTTCACTTCCAATAGTGTCCAACGTAGTTATGATGATTGGGACATACCCATTAGTGTTCATAGGTACGGTATATAACAGATAAATATAGATAGTGTTGTAACCTAGGAAGTGGTACTGAATAAGGAATAGCAAAAAAGGAAGTTGGAATTGAAATGGTAATCTTTGTAACATCATCAAACTACAATACTCGCCAGCGGCGTAAATTAGGTAAACCACTTCTAGTGGTGGACTACTTATACAGTATATTACCCCCACTCAAAATAGTGTCCAACGTATTTATGAGGATTGGGACATACCCATTAGGGTTCATTGGCACGGTATATAAGTCGTAAAAACTATGTGCAATGAATTTTTATAGTAAAAATTACTTGTTTTGTTTTTGTCCTCCTGCTTTCATTTTTATTCTCCTTTTTTTATTCAATTCATGTTTTCTAAATTTATTCTTTCTTTTTATCTTTTATCGTTATTTCTTGCTTTTTCTTTCTTTTTTTCTTTTTTTCTTTCTTTCTTTCTTTCTTTCTCAATCACTCTTTCTTTCTTTCTTTCTCTTGCTTTATCACCTCTTTCTTTCTTTCTCTCTCTCTCTTGCTTTATCACCTCTTTCTTTCTTTCTTTCTTTCTTTGTTTCTCTCTCTCTCTCTCTCTTGCTTTATCATGTCTTTTCTTTCTTTCTTTCTCTCTCTCTCTCTTGCTTTATCACCTGTTTCTTTCTTTCTTTCTCTCTCTCTCTTGCTTTATGACCTCTTTCTTTCTTTCTTTCTTTCTTTCTCAATCACTCTTTCTTTCTTTCTCTTGCTTAATCACCTCTTTCTTTCTTTCTTTCTTTCTTGCTTTATCACCTCTTTCTTTCTTTCTCTCTCTCTCTCTTGCTTTATCACCTCTTTCTTTCTTTCTTTCTTTCTTTCTCTCTTGCTTTATCACCTCTTTCTTTCTTTCTTTCTCTCTCTCTTGCTTTATCACCTCTTTCTTTCTTTCTTTCTTTCTTTCTCTCTCTTGCTTTATCACCTCTTTCTTTCTTCCTCTTGCTTTATCATCTCTTTCTCTCTCTCTCTCTCTTGCTTTATCACCTATTTCTTTCTTTCTTTCTTTACCCTATTTCTTTCCTTTTTACTTTTTTCCTTTCTTTCTATTATGGGGTCCATCCTTTTCTGATATAAATGGACTCGTCCTTCTGCCATAAAATAGCCACAGTCAGTCAGAGATGAGCGGAGAGGAAAGAGTGGAGGAACAGAGGGGAGAAACAGAGTGGAAAGTACATAGACACTGTGATTGAGTTGACGTTAGAAGTCAGTTACAAGGACGCCCGACTCTAAGGAAGTTTACTTCGAGACTGTATATAGCGATCTTTGATTAATACTAACCGGCGTTCTTGGATTTTACTAACAGCATTACCTTTTGTATTTTGTGTAAATACATTTAATTTCTTAGCCTAAATACTTGCGTTTGTCTTTTATTGGAGACCGATTTTTCACGCGGAATCCAGAACACTTTCTTTTGTTACTTTCCTTTTTCTTTCTCAGCCACTGCTCTTTCTGTCTTCCTTTCTGTCTTTTATTTTCCGATCTTTCTTAGACATTCTTTCTCTCTTAGCTTCTTTCCTTCCTTCTCGGCCTCTCTTCTTTGCTTCTTTCTTTCTGTTAACCTTTACTTGGTTTTCCCATAATGCATTACTTTCGTTACATTTGTTTCGTTTTAATCTCGTTCTTTTCTCGTTCTTTTCTCGTTTTTTTTTCTTCTCGTTTTTATTCCTCGTTTGAATTTCAATGTTTTCCTTTTTATTCTTTCATCACCTTCTTCGCGGCATTTATTTTCTTAACTATTCGTTGTTGTCGTCTGCTTTATTCATTTCTTTCGTACGCGTCGCCCTATTTGCACGCCGTTTCTATTTTCATTCTTATCAATTTTTGCTCAGAATGGCGAAGCAAGAATATGGCGACAACATTGCTTATAGAGCAAAAGTACAGACCGACATTACATCAGAAAAAAAAACCCCAAACCCTGGCCCAAGGAAATTCAAGATTTCACTTTTGACCTTTTACTCTGTAGAAAGGGGAAAAATCCAACCGAATGTACATCGAACCCATAGTCATCCGCTGGAGGTAAACTACTTAGGGCTTTCATGCCACGCCCAGATGGCGGAAAAAGAATCAACCCGTTGTTTTGCTGTAGTTTTTGCTGTTGACTTGAATAAAGTTGTATGGATATGGTTTATTATTTTAAGGATTGAAAGCGACGCCATATTTGAGATCAAACGAGGGAGAGGAAGGGACACGGATGTCAGTTCCCGACCTTTGATACTTTGCAGAAGAGTGATGGTCAGAGCCGTAGTATTAGGCAGTTAAGTGGCGACGGGATAAAACGACCAAAACAAAATGTGGAGCATAAGGAGATAGATAGATAGATAGATAGATAGATAGATAGATAGATAGAAAGGAACATACTGAAATAGATAGATAGATAGCTAGATAGATAAATAGATAGATACATAGTAGCATACTGAGATAGATAGATAGATAGATAGATAGATAGATAGATAGATAGATAGATAGAAAGCAACAGAGGGAGATAGATAGGAACAGCCATATATATAAATAAATATATATATATATATATATATATATATATATAGATAGATAGATAGATAGATAGATAGATAGAAACAGACAGTGATAGATAGATAGATAGATAGATAGATAGATAGATAGATAGACAGATAGATAGATAGATAGATAGTAGCATACTGAGATAGATAGATAGATAGATAGATAGATAGATAGATAGATAGATAGATAGATAGTGACCAGACTGAGACAGACAGATAGATAGATAGATACAGACATAGATATGAACAGACTGAGATAGATAGATAGATAGATAGATAGATAGATAGAGAGATAGTGACCAGACTGAGACAGACAGATAGATAGATAGATAGATAGATAGATAGATAGATAGATAGATAGATAGATAGATAGATATGAACAGACTGGGATAGATAGATAGATAGATAGATAGATAGATAGATAGATAGATAGATAGATAGATAGAAAGGAACATACTGAAATAGATAGTAACAGCCTGATATATATATATATATATATATATATAGATAGATAGATAGATAGATAGATAGTAGCATACTTAGATAGATAGATAGATAGATAGATAGATAGATAGATAGATAGATAGATAGATAGAAACATGCTGTGATAGATAGATAGATAGAAAGCAACAGAGTGAGATAGATCGGAACAGACTGATATCTCTACATATCTATATATATATATATACATACATAGATGGGAACATATATATATATAAACAGACTGTGACAGATAGATAGATAGATAGATAGATAGATAGATAGATAGATAGATAGGAACAGACTGATATATATATATATATATATATATATATATATATATATATATATATATATATATATATATATATAGTTAGACAGAGAGAGAAAGAATGAAGTAGGCTGTGATAGATAGATAGATAGATATCGCAGTCTCTTCCTATCTATCTATTACATCTATCTAAGTGGGACATGACCCAATATCTGTTAGGAATCGGAAATCGAACGTCCTTGATATATCGTCGTTGTGCTTCACTAATTCTGTGAATAACTGCAGTAACATTTTGAAGTGGCGCATAATGAGGAAAGAGGGTTTAGAAAATCTTATACTCATAGGACAGATTGAGGGAATGAGGAACAGAGAAAAACGAAAGTCCCAGCGCACTTTCTTTACATGCAGGTACGCATTTCATTCTAACCTGAGGGGACGCCAAGCCTACCACAGGTCGGCAAAACATCCCACTATTTCTTTAGGATGCTATTCAACTCGCTATTTCTGATAATTTCACCCCAAGCAAGGTAATAATGCAACTCAGATGCCAGGCCTAATTGAGAGTTAATGGAAATGAGAAAGATTTAGTGAGGAGGAAGAACAATAAAAATAAAAGGTTTTAGGAAGATAGACGTTGCCTTTAAATGTCGTCATCGTCGTCATCATTTTCGATTATTTCATCTTCTTCTTCCTCCACCTCCTCCTCTCCTCCACCTCCTCCTCTCCTCCACCTCCTCCTCCTCTTTCTTCCTTTACTTATTCCTCTTCTTTTTCTACTTCCTCTACTTATTCCTCTTCCTCTTCTTCCTCTACTTCTTCTTCTTCTTCTTGAGGAGGAAGAATAAGAATAATAGGAAGAAAAACTGGAAGAAGAAGAGGAGGAGGAAGAGGAAGATGAGGGGAAGTTCTTCCTCTTCCTCTTCTTCTTCTTCCAGTTTTTGTTCCTCTTCTTCTTCCTCCTCCTCTTCTTCCTCTTCTTCTTCCTCCTCCTCTTCTACCTTCTCCTCTTCTTCTACTTCTTCTACCTCGACTTCTTCCTCCTCCTCTTCTTCCTCCTCCTCTTCTTCCTCCTCCTCTCCTTCTACTCCTTCTACCTCGACTTCTTCCTCTTCTACTTCCTCCTCCTCTTCTTCCTCCTCCTCTTCTTCTACTTCTTCTACCTCGACTTCTTCCTCCACCTCTTCTTCCTCCTCCTCTTCTTCTACTCCTTCTACCTCGACTTCTTCCTCTTCTTCTTCCTCCGCCTCTTCTTCCTCCTCCTCCTCTTCTACTTCTTCTACCTCGACTTCTTCCTCCACCTCTTCTTCCTCCTCCTCTTCTTCTACTCCTTCTACCTCGACTTCTTCTTCCACCTCTTCTTCCTCCTCCTCTTCTTCTACTCCTTCTACCTCGACTTCTTTTTCTCCTTCTTCCTCCTCCTCTTCTTCTTCCTCCTCCTTTTCTACTTCTTCTACCTCGACTTCTTCCTTTTCTTCTTCCTCCTCATCTTCTTCCACCTCCTCTTCTTCTACTCCTTCTACCTCGACTTCTTCCTCTTCTTCTTCCTCCTTTCTTCTACTCCTTCTACCTCGACTTCTTTCTCTTCTTCTTCCTCCGCCTCTCATTCCTCCTCATCTTCTTCTACTTCTTCTTCCTCTTCTTCTTCCTCCTCATCTTCTTCCTCCTCCTCTTCTACTTCTTCTACCTCGACTTCTTCCTCTTCTTCTTCCTCCTCCTCTTCTTTCTCCTCCTCTTCTTCTACTCCTTCTACCTCGACTTCTTCCTCTTCTTCTTCCTCCTCCTCTTCTTCTACTCCTTCTACCTCGACTTCTTCCTCTACTTCCTCCTCCTCTTCTTCTTCCTCCTCCTCTTCTACTCCTTCTACCTTGACTTCTTCCTCTTCTTCTCCCTCTTCTTCCTCCTCCTCTTCTTCTACTCCTTCTACCTCGACTTCTTCCTCTTCTTCTTCCTCCTCCTCTTCTTCTACTCCTTCTACCTCGACTTCTTCCTCTTCTTCTTCCTCCTGATCTTCTTCCTCCACCTCTTCTTCTACTCCTTCTACCTCGACTTCTTCCTCCTCCTCTTCTTCCTCCTCCTCTTCTACTCCTTCTACCTCGACTTCTTCCTCTTCTTCTTCCTCCACTTCTTCCTCTTCTTCTTTTCTTCTTCTTCTTCTTCTTCTTCTTCTTCTTCTTCTTCTTCTTCTTCTTCTTTCACAGAAACCCATCATGTAATTTTTTCCCGTTTGTCAGAACCTTACTTAATGCTTGAAATTCTTCATTCGACAGTCCAATACGTGTTCGGATCTCGGTGCCACATTTTCCATCCTTTGTTAAAACGATTCCCAGATATACCGAGTGTAACAGCAAAATTGTCCAATTGTTACATTAAGCTTTGAAAAGTTGTACTTTAGAAATGATTAAAGATATCTTACTGGAATTCTCCGAGTTTTGTTTTTTTTTGTTTTTTGTTTTTATAACACTATTGGACTCTACTTTGAACAATAAGAATGCATTTAGCTTCAACTTAAAATGATGATCCCTCTTCCCGTTGTGACCTCCTAAGCCAGTTTTCCTCTCTACTGTTCCTTCTTTTTTCAACTTATTCACCATTCTTTTGATGGTTCTTGAATGAAAGCCAGAGTATGAATTTACCATAATGAAGACCTGAATGATCTTTTTCCTCTTACCATTGCTCATTTGGGAAGACATAGTGCGGCTGACACAAAACGATGTTAACCTGTTTTCTTTCTAGCTGAACAACTGAAAGGACTTTTCAGTGATTCTTACGACAAATGGTGTCAAAATGGCTAAACGTCTTATCTGCAAATATGGTGAAAAAAAAACTCAATTAGTTTAGTGAGTTTTTTTTTGTTTTGTTTTTTTCGATATGAAACATTTTGTGGGGTGGACAATTATCTCATGCTGTTACACGATTTAGACAATTTTGCTGTTACGTCCGGTATAAAGCTGCTTGATATGCATATCTCAAATTCGTAACTAGCACCTTAGCTTTTTTTTTTCTCTCTTGCTAATGACCATCATGTGTTCTTGCAATTGATGGTTAGCTGTTTTTCCTTGCTTTCTCCTACCACCCACCCCAGAAGGTCCTGTAGTTTCCTTTACGCGTCGGCCATCGACACAGTGTCTTCTTCATAACTTATATTGTTCAGATTAAGGCTACCAATAATAAATCCTTGATCGAATTTTGGAATGCTTCTTTCGACTGTCCAGTGCGTACTTCAGATCTTGGTGTCATGTTTCAGTTAAAATGCTTCCCAGATATTAAAAGTTCTGCGCCCTAAGACCAAAAAGAACCCCCACCTCCATGCTACCTATATTTGAGATGCAGGGAAACAATAGCGGAACATGATTTGAGACGCAGCGATCGCGTATTTGAGGGGTTTGTTGACTGGCATATTATTCGGCTAGGAAGAGAAAATAGTCTGGACAATGCGTTAAATAAACATGTTCGATCTAATGGTCTCCTTGAAACGCATGTGTACCATTTTTACACGGCGACGACGCCCCCTGGTGAAGAGAATACGATAAATTTACTCCAGTAGAGAGAAGCCCAGAGAAAAACATAAGTGCGCCAGCCTGGGATTATGTGCGGATAGATACATAAGTATCTCTGTATTTATTAAAAGATGAGGACAGTATAAAAAAAAACTTTGATCAGATGAATGAAAATGAATAGGTTGTTGTATTAATTGCTGGCGAGATAGATAGATAGATATATAGATAGATAGATAGATAGATAGATAATGAGCGAAGATACATAGATAGATTGTCTCAGTGAGAAAAAAATCTTAGATAGATAGAGAGATAGATTGTCTGAGAGAGAAAATAACTAAGATAGATAGATAGATAGATAGATAGATAGATAGATAGATAGAAACAGACAGTGATAGATAGATAGATAGATAGATAGATAGATAGATAGATAGATAGATAGACAGATAGATAGATAGATAGATAGTAGCATACTGAGATAGATAGATAGATAGATAGATAGATAGATAGTGACCAGACTGAGACAGACAGATAGATAGATAGATACATACATAGATATGAACAGACTGAGATAGATAGATAGATAGATAGATAGATAGAGAGATAGTGACCAGACTGAGACAGACAGACAGATAGATAGATAGATATATAGATAGATAGATAGATAGATAGATATGAACAGACTGAGATAGATAGATAGATAGATAGATAGATAGATAGATAGATAGATAATGAGCGAAGATACATAGATAGATTGTCTCAGTGAGAAAAAAAACTTAGATAGATAGAGAGATAGATTGTCTGAGAGAGAAAATAACTGAGATAGATAGATAGATAGATAATTAACAGACTGTGATAGATAGATAGATAGATAGATAGATAGAGAAAGAAAAAAAGAAAGAAAGAAAGAAAGAAAGAAAGAAAGAAAGAAAGAAAGAAAATCACCTGATCAGAACAAACAAAATGTCTTGAATCTGGGTGAATTCAGCTGCCTCACCTCAAATATCGATCAAACACAGTTGGGTTCCCTCTGATAATGATCCTGCCGTAGGCTATCCAAAGATGAATATGGAAACCTGTAAAAACACACAGACACACACACGCGCATATATATATATATATATATATATATATATATATATATATATATATATATATATATATATATATATATATATATATATATATATATATATATATATATATATATATATATATATATATATATATATATATATATATAATAAGTATAAAATAGATCAAGACGAAATACATTAGAAAAAAAATTAATCACAACTCGTGAGCTTTCCACATATTCCCACGCCTACGCAATAGTCGTGAAGGGGCCACTCCCACGATCGTGCGTTGACAAGCAGAGGAATTGGCCACTCCTGCTCATGGAAAACAGATTTGGGAATCATAGTCGAGGTCGTCAAGGTCGTCGACACAATATATATATATATATATATATATATATATATATATATATGAATGTTTCATTAAATAATATAGACAAGTGTTGTCTATTTATTTTATGTAAATTCTTTTCATAACGTCTGATAAGCTTAATAACATTATCATGAAACGAAGAAAGAAAATCACAATATTGATACATATTTTTTAATCCTATCTAAGCTTTCGACTTACATAAGCCATTATCAAAGATGACAATTACAATATATTATACAAAACAATAATGATAGTCTGTTTTTGTTTGCACGGAAGATTTCCAAGCAACGACAAACTCGTGCATTCGAGCGACGCTGGAAGCGGAAATCGCACCACTGTTCGTGACGTCACACATGACCACGCTTTATTTTTACATACAGAATGCTTTAAAAAATTCCATTTACAAGACAATTGTTTATAATAAAATTCTATTCAATCGGTAGACTCATAACGATTGAAAACAATGTTTTTGTTTGAGTTTGGGTTTGACCGATTCGTAAAAAAATAACAAAACAAAAAACAAAAAAACTAATTAAGACATGCGTGTCATTCAACCTTAAACAATAATCTTGTGTCAATTTTATTTTTCAGTCTTTATGATGGTCGATACTTTATCTATCACTTACTGTTACATCCCCGGGCAACGCCGGGCTCTACTGCTAGTATATATATATATATATATATATATATATATATATATATATATATATATATATATATATATATATATATATCTATTAAATTACAAAAATTACACTACCCACCAATTTCTAATCCCATTTTTTTTCTCATTTCGTTGTTGGAAGATTTACCTGATGATCCTGAATCCTTAAAAAAGGATTTAGGTGAAATAAATTATCGTAATGGTACATTAAAGTGATTTGTTTTTCATTACATATTATATATATATATATATATATATATATATATATATATATATATATATATATATATATATATATATTTCCGCGAGCAAAATTGAGGAACATTGCGACTTGAGAAAGAATTTCGCTACACAATCCAACATTGAATACAGCGACCAAATGCGTACGTCTGGACGCAACGACACATGTTTACGCATACACGCTCAGGGGCACCTCGGGGTGGTGTAATGGTTAGCAAGCTTGTCTCGCTAGAAATATTACGACTGAGTAGTGAGTTCGATCCTCACTATGTGCCTCGTACGTCTGGACGCAACGACACATGTTTACGCATACACGCTCAGGGGCACCTCGGGGTGGTGTAATGGTTAGCAAGCTTGTCTCGCTAGAAATATTACGACTGAGTAGTGAGTTCGATCCTCACTATGTGCCTCATAGTTTCAGCCTTGTGCCACATCTGAGCTACGCTTGGAAAATCACTACGCATATACGCCCAGTCCTACAATATATTTTTTATGTTTGTGTGAGCTGCAATGCGTGAACGTGACTGTATGTATGTCTGCGTATGTATGAGTGGCGTTCCGACGACAATTTTTCCTCCAACTGCCATAAAAACACCGATATACGCAGGCATAAATAAATCCAAAATTTAAAAATTAATCAGTTGTCTGACGATCGCAGAGAGAGTGAAACCCAGGGTCAAAAACTCACATCAATCTAACCGAATATATTAGCCGTATCACTGATAGTGAGCGCTTTCTAATAAGAACCGCATATATATATATATATATATATATATATATATATATATAAGACCCACCTTCGTACGCAAATTATTCGTGATTTGTTGTTTCCTGATGATGCTACTCTTGCTGCAACATCCTTTGCTGAGGCCCAACATCTAATAAATGGTTTCTCTGCTGCATGTAAAGTCTTTGGTCTTACACTTAGCATAAAGAAAACTGAAGTAGTGCACCAACCTTGTCCTACTCTGAAGCAATTCTGTGGCGAGAAACAAAATCGACCAGTCTACAAATTTCCAGAGGGATCATTGAAAGTAGAAGACAAACCCCTGAACTATGTAAAGTCTTTCACCTATCTTGGTAGCAAAGTCAGCTACAGTGGAACTTTAGATGATGAAATCATGCATCGGATTGCTAAGGCTACCAGTGCTTTTGGAAAACTTCGCCATCGCTTATGGAATGAGCGAGGTATTCGACTGGATACGAAAATATGGGTTTACAGAGCTGTTGTACTTGCCATCCTTTTGTATGGCTCAGAGCTAGATGTTTTCCATAAAAGCTGTCTGCTTGCAATCTATGGACTTAACCTTCAAGATAGGACTTCTAACGTAGACCTCTTTACCAGGTGTAATATTAGAGGAATCGAGACTTTTATCATCCAGTCTCAGTTACGGTGGACTGGTCATGTCTTGATAATGTCTGATGACAGGATACCCAAGATCCTAATGTACAGCCAGTAAGATCAGGGCTACAGGAATGTAGGACGCCCATGGCTAAGATAACAAAGACAAGCTGAAAAGCAACTTGTCAGCAGTTAATATACCACATAACACTCTTGAGCGCTTACCCTTGGAGCGGATAGAATGGAGATCAACGTGTTTTAGTGGACTCAGCCATTTTCAATCAGCTTGTCTGAATCGCCTTCAAGAAAAGCGAGATTTAAAAGGTCAGCCAATCTAACAGTGATCTCATCTCACAATTCTCACACCTGCTCCATATGTGGCCTCCTTTTTAAATCTCTAGCGGGTCTTAAATGTCACTTAAGATTATCGCATAATCTTTCATAACTGAATTAATTAAGCTGTCAGAAACATATGTGACAGGAACCAAAGAGTGGGAGTTCAATACCTGTTTAAGGCGGTGGAGAATTTGGAGAGGGGAATTAGCAGGAGATAACTGAGAACTGATATCTATTAGACATGGCACGTGGAACTAGAACAGTCTACCCCAGTGAGCGAAATAAAGGGTTCAGTTCGACATTCCAATCACACGAAGAAGGCCGGAGTGTACAAGGGCCGAAACGTTGTAATAAATATGGCGACAAAGATGAGGACAATAGTCCGAATAATGTAAATAGTAATCAAAAAAAGTGTTTTCTTTTTTCTTTTTCTTTTTTTTTTTTTTTTTTTTTGCAAGAATCTGAAATCACTTCTAACCTTTTTCCAAGAACTGCTTCTTGGCGGAAAAGTCTCTCATGTGAGTGTTTACCTAAACACTATAATCTTAACCTCTTCAAATCAAGCGTCAATTCTGATCTATCTTCATCATATTCACTTCCCCCCCTTTCCACGTAGAACCCTAACTCTAAGCTCATTAAGTATCCCTCTACCTTGAGTCGCTCTTCTGCCTTGTGTTGCGTGAACTTTACTTTGATACCTGAAATTGTAGAGTTTATCACTCTCAGTACGGAACCGAAATCCTTAAATCACCACCGAGAACTTTTTTGTTTTCCATAAGCATATGGCTGATGCTAACCACCAAGGGAACAACTATTTTGTTGCCTTCTTCTACTGACGTGAAGTGGAGTGACCATATTGAATCAATACACGGGACTCCTGTGAGGAAGTTTGGTTCAGACAATTTTTCCAGACCACTGAATAATTGCTGCCATATCTGGCCTGGTGCTCCGGTTATAATGTAAATGGATGCCAGTCTACTAGGGCGGCTTGCTAATCCCCATTATAGACACATTTCTGTTTGTTCACCAGTGCCCTGTGGGTTATGCTGCTCAAGCCCTCGGTCTCGATGACATGTGACTAGCACAACCACCGACGGCTTCCAAGGGTGCCGTCTACCCAATTTAACTCACAAGGATTGGGTCAACCAGTGGGTATGGTCTTCGGAGACATTCCAAAGGTGCCGTAATGATGGGATTGTCTCCTTCGGACAGGTAGCATCAAGTTACCTTCCTGGCAAATCGACCACGGGGATTCGAACCAAATCGGCCACGTTGATTAGAACCATACCGACCACGGTGATTAGAACCAAATCTACCACGGGGATTTGAACCAAATCGAACACAGGGATTCGAAACATATCGACCACGGGGATTCGAACCAAAACGACAACGGGGATTCGAACCAAATCGATCACGGCGTTTCGAAAGAAAGAACAGAAAGAAAAAATAAAAGAAAGAAAGGCTAGGATCAAATAGTAAAGAAAAAATAACTTCGATGGTGAAATGAGAAAGAAAGAAAGAAAGAAAGAAAGAAAGAAAGAAAGAAAGAAAGAAAGGCTAGGATCAAATAGTAAAAAAAAAGTAACTTCGGTGATTAAATGAGAAAGAAAGAAAGAAAGAAAGAAAGAAAGAAAGAAAGAAAGAAAGAAAGAAAGAAAGAAAAAACACAGTGAAAAAAATAAAAGAAAGAAAGACTAGGATCAAAT
This sequence comes from Acanthosepion lycidas, assembly GCA_963932145.1. Classification (NCBI taxonomy): domain Eukaryota; kingdom Metazoa; phylum Mollusca; class Cephalopoda; order Sepiida; family Sepiidae; genus Acanthosepion; species Acanthosepion lycidas. Next base: position 31,293,072 of record OZ010615.1, on the reverse strand, counting down.
AGTAAAGTAAAAGTAACTTCGATGGTTAAATGAGAAAGAAAGAAAGAAAGAAAGAAAGAACAGAAAGAAAGAAAGAAAGAAAGAAAGGAAGAAAGAAAGAAAGAAAGAAAGAAAGAAAGAAAGAAAGAAAGAAAGAAAAACACAATGAATAAAATAAAAGAAAGAAAGGCTAGGATCAAATAGTAAAGTAAAAGTAACTTCGATGGTTAAATGAGAAAGAAAGAAAGAAAGAAAGAAAGAAAGAAAGAAAAAAAGAAAAAAAGAAAAGAAAGAAAGGCTAGGATCAAATAGTAAAGAAAAAATAACTTCGATGGTTAAATGAGAAAGAAAGAAAGAAAGAACAGAAAGAAAGAAAAAAAGAAAGAAAGAAAGAACAGAAAGAAAAAAATTAAAGAACGAAAGGCTAGAATCAAATAGTAAAGAAAAAATAACTTCGATGGTTAAATGAGAAAGAAAGAAAGAAAGAAAGAAAGAAAGACAGAAAGAAAGTAAGAAAGAAGGAAAGAAAGAACAGAAGAACAGGAAGAACAGAAAGAAAGAAAGAAAAGAAAAAGAAAGAAAGAAGGCAAAAGAAATGTAAATAAATTAAAGGCGTATTAGAAAAATATGAAAAAGAAAAAAAAGAGATTACACTTTTGATAGAAACGATGAAAAATCGCACATGAAAATTATAAAAAAAAAAGTAAGCAAAACCAAAATGAAAAGTAAATAAACGAAATACGCTTGCTTTTTCGTCAATTGCGACATGCGTGTGTGTAAATCCATTTAAAAATGAATAAGGCAGATAGACTGAGAGAGAGAGACAGGGGGAAAGATAGAGAGAAAGTGAGCGTTAGATAAATAAGAAACGAAGGAAAGAAAAATATTAATAAACGAGAAAAGGAAAATGGTGGAGTTAAAAAAAAAAAAGAAAAACTTCGCTCGAAGCAAGGATCAATGTAAGGCGCATGCGCAAACGGAAATAAATGACTTTTAAAAATATACACATACGCATGAACACACACACACACATATATATATATATATGTGTGTGTGTGTGTGTGTGTGTGTGTGTGTTAGAGAGAGAGTGTGCGCGTGTGTGTCTGATTCCTGGTATTATTTCCTTTTGTCGTCACGAAGACAATCTAAATCGAAGACATTAATTCATATTTTGAATAAGGCATGCACTTCTGTAGGAGGATGGAGTCTTTATGAGACCAGAAAAGAAAGGACAATACAAAAGGAACGTTATTTCTCTCCGTGTTTATCTAAATCTGTTTGCGGCGAGATCGGAAGTGCAATATTTTTTTCAGGCAACTCTCCGTGTGCCTACACAGGTGAAGCTCTTAGAATTGCAGTAGGTGGCATAAAGTTTTGCATTGCAAATAAAAGAATCAAATCAGACAGACTGCCTCGTGATAATATTATACGTTTTTCCTACTATCAGTTGTCCCATAAAACGGTATGAAAAACAAAATTTTTATATAGATTTTTTTTATCTTTAGTTAGTAAGTACATCGTAATTGCTGCTATGTAGAAAGCAAAAGAAAGAGTTATTAGTCCCATCAAACTTTGCTTTTGGGACCTGGACATCGATGTTTTGATTGGCTGAATGATTGATATTTCGTTATTAATATCTCTATGGGTTAGTGACGAAATCTAGATATTTTTAACGCAATTGTATGCCTTCAACTACAGATAAAAATGCATTGTTGGTCATTTTGTTTAACGGCATATCAACATCTCTATGGGTTATTTAGTGCCAAAATCTAAATATTTTGAACACAATTTTATGGCTTCAACTAAATATATTTTGAACGCAATTGTATGCCTTCAACTACAGATAAAATATATTGTTGGCCATTTTGTTTAGCGGCATATCAACATCTGTATGGGTTATTTAATGCCGAAATCTAAATATTTGGAACACAATTTTATGGCTTCAACTAAATATATTTTGAACGCAATTTTATGCCTTCAACTACAGATAAAATGTATTGTTGGTCATTTTGTTTAGCGGCATATCAACATCTCTATGGGTCATTTAATGCCGAAACCTAAATATTTGGAACACAATTTTATGGCTTCAACTAAATATATTTGGAACGCAATTGTATGCCTTCAACTACAGATAAAATGTATTGTTGACCATTTTGTTTAGCGGCATATCAACATCTTTATGGGTCATTTAATGCCGAAATCTAAATATTTTGAACACAATTTTATGGCTTCAACTAAATATATTTTGAACGCAATTGTATGACTTCAACTACAGATAAAATGTATTGTTGGTCATTTTGTTTAGCGGCATATCAACATCTCTATGGGTCATTTAATGCCGAAAACTAAATATTTGGAACACAATTTTATGGCTTCAACTAAATATATTTTGAACGCAATTGTATGACTTCAACTACAGATAAAATGTATTGTTGGTCATTTTGTTTAGCGGCATATCAACATCTCTATGGGTCATTTAATGCCGAAACCTAAATATTTGGAACACAATTTTATGGCTTCAACTAAATATATTTGGAACGCAATTGTATGCCTTCAACTACAGATAAAATGTATTGTTGGTCATTTTGTTTAGCGGCATATCAACATCTTTATGGGTCATTTAATGCCGAAACCTAAATATTTGGAACACAATTTTATGGCTTCAACTAAATATATTTTGAACGCAATTGTATGACTTCAACTACAGATAAAATGTATTGTTGGTCATTTTGTTTAGCGGCATATCAACATCTCTATGGGTCATTTAATGCCGAAACCTAAATATTTGGAACACAATTTTATGGCTTCAACTAAATATATTTGGAACGCAATTGTATGCCTTCAACTACAGATAAAATGTATTGTTGGTCATTTTGTTTAGCGGCATATCAACATCTTTATGGGTCATTTAATGCCGAAACCTAAATATTTGGAACACAATTTTATGGCTTCAACTAAATATATTTTGAACGCAATTGTATGACTTCAACTACAGATAAAATGTATTGTTGGTCATTTTGTTTAGCGGCATATCAACATCTCTATGGGTCATTTAATGCCGAAATCTAAATATTTTGAACACAATTTTATGGCTTCAACTAAATATATTTTGAACGCAATTTTATGCCTTCAACTACAGATAAAATGTATTGTTGGTCATTTTGTTTAGCGGCATATCAACATCTCTATGGGTCATTTAATGCCGAAACCTAAATATTTGGAACACAATTTTATGGCTTCAACTAAATATATTTGGAACGCAATTGTATGCCTTCAACTACAGATAAAATGTATTGTTGGCCATTTTGTTTAGCGGCATATCAACATCTTTATGGGTCATTTAATGCCGAAACCTAAATATTTGGAACACAATTTTATGGCTTCAACTAAATATATTTTGAACGCAATTGTATGACTTCAACTACAGATAAAATGTATTGTTGGTCATTTTGTTTAGCGGCATATCAACATCTCTATGGGTCATTTAATGCCGAAATCTAAATATTTTGAACACAATTTTATGGCTTCAACTAAATATATTTTGAACGCAATTGTATGACTTCAACTACAGATAAAATGTATTGTTGGTCATTTTGTTTAGCGGCATATCAACATCTCTATGGGTCATTTAATGCCGAAATCTAAATATTTTGAACACAATTTTATGGCTTCAACTAAATATATTTTGAACGCAATTGTATGACTTCAACTACAGATAAAATGTATTGTTGGTCATTTTGTTTAGCGGCATATCAACATCTCTATGGGTCATTTAATGCCGAAATCTAAATATTTTGAACACAATTTTATGGCTTCAACTAAATATATTTTGAACGCAATTGTATGACTTCAACTACAGATAAAATGTATTGTTGGTCATTTTGTTTAGCGGCATATCAACATCTCTATGGGTCATTTAATGCCGAAATCTAAATATTTGGAACACAATTTTATGGCTTCAACTAAATATATTTTGAACGCAATTGTATGCCTTCAACTACAGATAAAGTGTATTGTTGGTCATTTTGTTTAGCGGCATATCAATCTCCTGGTAACAACAGCTGTTAAGATGTGGTTCAACTCTCCTGAAACCTACAATCTCCCTTACTGCCGGATGTACTTTATCGTCATACCCAAGACCATCGCTGTTTTGAAACTAACCTATTTTCCATTAAATTCCAGATTCGGTGCTGAGTTGCTGAAGGAGAATTTTCAAGAACTTTCCAGAAGTTTCAAGAACATTCGAGAAACTTCTAAATTTGTCAAGAATTTCTAGAACGTTCTTGCTAGGAAGGATCGTATAACAAAAACATGACGGGGGACTATATTTTGAGGAGTGATTCGTAAAAGTAATTTATAGTATAAGCGTAAATCACGAAAAACTACTCACTTCTAAATGTTTTTGTGGTCTCTCTTCTGTAATCCTAAAATAAATAAATAAATGCTAATTTTGAATCATATGCCGTTTTGTTCCTACTTTGAGTGAACGAGAATGTTCACATTCGCCAGATTTCCTAATGGGAATAGGGAAATTTCTGAGATATCATTATCCTGGTCAAAAAAGCAAAGTTTGAAGGAAATATTAGCCATTTTTCATACTTTTTTGAAGTAAGCACAAAGGAAATAATAGTTGCTATGGAAGGACAAAAATCGTGTTACACAGTTCTATGCAAATTCCACGGTTTATCGCATCCATTAAGAGACGTCAATACACTTCTTTGCATGTCAAAGAAAAAAAATATTAAAGATATAATTAATTTCGTTCTTGATTAACTTTAGTTTGCCTTTTCAGCTCGATGTTAATAGGGATTCTTATAGATGCCTGTGTTTTAATGAAAATGACAAGACCGCAAGAGAAAGGGCAATGTGTGTCTTAGTTTATAAAAACCAACTGGGACACACAGATCTAGCGGAATTATGTGTGTGTCTCTGTGTGTTTCGCTCTTTTCTGGATTGCAAATGAGAAAGGGAATTGTCTGTCATAGTTCATAGGAAACAACTGGGACACACAGGTCCAGCGGAATTATGAGTAATATCAATATTGTGATTTTCTTTCTTCGTTTAATGATAATGTTATTAAGCTTATCAGACGTTATGAAAAGAATTTACATAAAATAAATAGGCAACACTTGTCTATATTATTTAATGAAACATGTATGTATATATATATATATATATATATATATATATATATATATATATAGGTAACTAAACTTGTCTCGAAAAACCTTCGAATTTTTGATTTGCCAATAATCAAATCAATCTTGAAGGAAAAAAGGTTTTAAAAAAAAGAAAGAGCTAAAAACATGAAAGTCTGTCGAAAAAAAATCGCACAGATACAGGTTCAAAGCCCAAAGAAAAAAAAAACCGACACGAGTAAACAACTAACTAAAAAAAAGAGCTCAATACAACCGTGGAGCAGACCTAGATAAACCTAGTGAGCCAGACAAACCTACACAGATTTCACCTAAACGGATCGTCAGGGAAAGCTGGCTCTCTCTGAAGATCCGCTTAGGTGAAACCTGGGTAGGTTTTTCTGGCTCACTAGGTTTGACTATATATATATATATATATATATATATATATATATATGAGCTGAAGATCAAATATGTATGGGAATCCGAGAGAATGGTGAGATAAATAAGAATAGAAAAATTAGGAGTTTAAAGGTTAAGAGACGGAAACCATATATTAATTGCTGCTGACACCAGTTTCGCCTGACCAAGGCTGGTAAAACCTGTTAGGCTCCTAACTTTGACTCACAAAAAAACAAAAACATTAAGAAAATAAAAAAAATATATTTTATAGTAAAAATATATTTTTATAATAAGAATATATTTTTGCAACTATAATGTCAGTAGTATATTTTTATCTAAAAAAGTTGCCAAGTGAAATGACCAAGAATATATTTTTCAAGCAAAATGACCAGAACTAGATTTTAAAAAAGAATTACTAACAATAGATTTTCATAACAAAATGGCCAACAATATATTTTATCTGTAGTTGAAGGCATACAATTGCGTTCAAAATATATTTAGTTGAAGCCATAAAATAGTGTTCAAAATATTTAGATTTCAGCATTAAATAACCCATAGAGATATTGATATGCCGCTAAACAAAATGGCCAACAATACATTTTATTTGTAATTGAAGACATACAATTGCGTTCAAAATATATTTAGTTGAAGCCATAAAATTGTGTTCAAAATATTTAAATTTCAGCATTAAATAACCCATAGAGATGTTGATATGCCGCTAAAGAAAATGACAAACAATACATTTTATCTGTAGTTGAAGGCATACAATTGCGTTCAAAATATATTTAGTTGAAGCCATAAAATTGTGTTCAAAATATTTAGATTTCGGCATTAAATGACCCATAGAGATGTTGATATGCCGCTAAACAAAATGACCAACAATACAGTTGAAGGCATACAATTGCGTTCAAAATATCTTTAGTTGAAGCCATAAAATAGTGTTCAAAATATTTAGATTTCGCCATTAAATAACCCATAGAGATGTTGATATGCCGCTAAACAAAATGGCCAACAACACATTTTATCTGTAGTTGAAGGCATACAATTGCTTTCAAAATATATTTAAGTGAAGCTATAAAATTGTGTTCAAAATATTTAGATTTCGGCATAGAGTTTGATAGGCCTCTAAACAAAATGACCAAAAATACATGTCTTAGGTTGAAGGGATACCATTGCGTTTAAAATATATTTAGTTGAAGTCATAAAATTGTGTTTAAAATAATTAGATTACGGCATTAATTGACCCATAGGGTTGTTGACGTGCCGCTAAACAAAAAGACCAACAATACATTTTATCTGTAGTTGAAGGCATACAATTTCGTTCTAAAGATATTTAGTTGAAGTTATAAAAATTCATACAAAATATTTAGATTTCTTCTTTAAATAATCCATAGTGGTTGATCAAAAATCTATGAAACCAACTAAATTGAAACATGTTTGCTGGTAAATTCATTAAAAACTTAATATCATCAATCAATAATCAGGTGGATATAATTAGTGAATTCTGATTGAATGGAATTAATTTATTTGCAGCCATCTTTGATTTCTTTAAATTCATTTTTTCTCTCGTTTAGCTTTTCTTTCTATAGACTTGCCAAAAAATAATCACTTTAAAATAATAAATTATTATACATTGTTCGGAAATTTTATTAAAAATAAATCAGGCATTTATTTGATTGGTTAATTGGAATTTTTGAAGTAAGCCTCTCTTAAAAATGCTTCAAAGTAATTTGTAGTTGATCATTAAAACTGAAATTGTTTGTTGTTTAAAAAAACATCTTCTGGTGCAAAAAAAACACAACAATTTGGAACGCACGATTGGATTTCTTTTTTATTTTATTTTGCAGTTATTCGCCGCTAAAATTTATAGCGTTTTAATCTATATTGTTATTTACCAGGGCGCCCACAATAATGCAGATATGACAAAAGGCCGATGTTTAAAATCGTTTGAACAGCCATACCTCGCCAACATTCTCAAGGCCGTCGGGATTTAATCTATATAAATATTTACCAGGGCGCCCACAACGAAACCGGATTTATCACAACGTGGAAGCATCAAATAGTTTAAATGAGTATACCTCGCAAAAATTCCGGTATCTATAGATATTTACCAGTATGCCCACAACGATACCAGATGGGAAACAAGGTCGAGTTTTAAAATGGGTTGAACAGCCATACCTCGCAAATATTCTCAAGCCCAGCCGGGATTTAATCTATATAGGTATTTATCAGGCCGCCTACAACGCAAGCGGATGTGTCACAAGGTCAAGGTTTAAAATAGGTCGAACGACCATACCTTGCAAATATTTCGAAGCCTCATTGGGTTTTAATCTATATAAGCATTTACCGGGGAGCCCACAACGCAAGCGGATGTGTCACAAGGTCGATGTTTAAAATGGTTTGAACGGCAGTACCTCGTAAACATTCTCGAATATATCAGGGTGCCTACAACGCAAGCGGGTGTGTCACAAGGTCAAGGTTTAAAATAGGTCGAACGACCATACCTTGCAAATATTCCGAAGCCTCATTGGGTTTTAATCTATATAAGCATTTATCGGGGAGCCCACAACGCAAGCGGATGTGTCACAAGGTCGATGTTTAAAATGGTTTGAACGGCAGTACCTCGTAAACATTCTCGAACCCAGCCGGATTTTAATCTATATAGTTATTTCCCAGGGCAAACACAGCGAAACTGGACGTGAAATAAGATCGAATTTTAAAATGGTTTGAACGGCCATACCTCGCGAGCATTTTCAAGCACCTTATGGTTTTAATCTATATAGGTATTTACCAGGGCGTCGCAACACAACCAGATGTGACACAAGGTCTATGTATAAAACCGTCGATTTTTAACCTATATAGGTATCTACTATTTATTTAGGTGTTTTAATCTAAATACATTTTCACCAGGGCGCCAAACAACGCAACCAGATGTGACGCAAGATCAATGTTTAAAATGCGTTAAAACGGCCATGCCGCGCAAAAAATGCTGAAGCCCTGTCGGGTCTTAATATATATAAGCATTTACAAGGGCGTCTGCAATCCAACTGGATGTGACACAAGGTCAATGTTTAAAATGGGTTGGGGGGGGGGGGGCTTACCGCGCAGAAATTGTGAATCGCCGTCAAGTTTTAACCTATATAAGTATTTACCAGCGCGCCTAAAACACAAACGTATGCCTCAAAAGTTCCATGTTTAAAATGGCTTGAAGGACCTTACCACGCAGCTCCGAAGGTTTTAACCGATATTAGTATTTACCAGGGCGCCCATAACGCAACCGGATGTCGCACAAGTTCTATGTTTAAAACGGCCGGGCTTTAATCCATATAGGTATTTACTATTAG
>OZ010615.1:31274212-31276712 GCA_963932145.1 Acanthosepion lycidas | reverse complement strand
CTGCTCATGTCTGTTTATTCATCCTGCGACCGATCTATCTATCTATCTATCTATCTATCTATCTATCTATCTATCCCATTCTCTTCATATGTATATATCTATTTATCTCAGTCTTTTTACCTGTATCTATGTATCTTTTCATCTTAAATATCTATCTATCTATGTATCTATCTATCTATCTATTTACATACACACACACACACACACACACATATATATATATATATATATATATATATATATATATATATATATATATATATATATTTGGGAGATAAATGATTAAACGCAGACGGTTAGAAAATAATACGACGTGTGTTTCATTTAGTTTGCCCTTTCTGAACACAGATCAAAGACTGTTCGTTTATTGCCGACTTTTTATTTGACACTTCAGCTTGCAATTAAAATTCAGATGAAAACAAATTTCGCGGGAATGTGTACAAAGATACGACAGATTCTATTACCCAATACGCGTGTGTGTGTATATATATATATATATATATATATATATATATATATATATATATTAAATCTATGTATCGCTTTTTCTTTCTTTATATATACACACACATGTATATATATATATATATATATATATATATATATATATATATATATATATAGATAGATAGATAGATAGATAGATAGATAGATAGATAGATATTAGGCTGGTGAAAAAATAATGTCGTTTTCTCACATATGTTACTATGTGAGAAAACGACATTATGTTTGCACCAATCTAATAGAAAGCCACATTTATTAAAAGGGAAATTAACTGATTTAGGCATATCGAGACTTGCCAAAATGTAAAGTTGAGCCCCGGATCGTTTTCAAATATCCCCTTCTCTAAAAGAAAGAACATTTTCCCAAGCCATCACGTTATCTAAACAATTTGAAAATTAAAAGTAAACTCTTAAATAATAAAAAAACAAACTTAAAGCAAATAAATACGTAAAAAATTCATCCAATAAAATAAATTTAAATATTTAATTAGATTCATATAAAAAAAAATTAAATTCACTATATAAATAAATATAAAGAAATGAGAAAAATGTTAAAAATCCAACATTTGCGTCCTGGGTAAGACGATAAACTACATCCGCGTCCTGGGTAAGACGATAAACTACATCCACGTCCTGGGTATGACGATAAACTGCATCCGCGTCCTGGGTATGACGATAAACTACATCCGCGTCCTGGGTAAGACGATAAACTACATCCGCTTCCTGGGTATGACGATAAACTACATCCGCGTCCAACAGCATTGCCTCTGATCAGGAGGTTTTGAGGAGCACAGAACCACCTCTTTATTGCTGGTGTTCCCAGATCCACCCTGACCCGGGGTGGTAGCACCTGTTAGGGTCCTATCTATGGGCAAATAGTTAACACCCAGACTACATCTGCGTCCTGAGTAAGACAGTCAACTACTCCCGTGTCCTGGGTATGACGATAAGCAACATCGGCGTCCTGGGTATGTCTATAAACTACCTCCAGCAGCAAGGCCTCTGATCACAAGCTTTTGAAGAGTGTGGTACCACCTCTTAATTGCTGTGGGTAAAAAGTTATCCCCACAACCTGACTCAAAACACTATGAAAGTGTAAAAATAGATTTTAATACCAGAAATACTTTTTTTAAAAAATTAGTATCAGCAATAAATATTTGAAAAAAGTAAATATTAATAGAAATAAAAATCTTGTCAGCATTAAATAACCTATTGAGGTTAATATGCCACAAAACAAAACATACCTAACTATACATTTTTTTTTTAAATATTACCAGCTATACATTTTTGGAAAAAAAAAAGGAAATTTTGTCGGCATTAAATTACCTATACCTTTCTTCAAGTCTCTTCTTCATCTGTGAGGAGATTGTATAGCATTTACTGCCATATAGGAGGACTGATATTACATAACAGTTCAGTCCCTTCTTCATCTTTGTTTCTAACGATAGACTAGACTCATTAATTGAAGCTAGGAAAGACTGTTTACATTTTCATGAAGGACTTTCTATTATAGCCTTTTGTCAGATACAGGTCAACTGTGGAAATGCTAATCATTGGGCGTATGCTAAAATTGGCAAGATCTAGAAACGTTAGCTGAATGTCTTTTCATGGACGTCTTACCATTGTAGCATTGTGGTAAGCATTGGTTAGTTGTGGAAAATGTTTTCATCGAGTGTTAGGCATTGGTTAGGTGTGGAAAATATTTTCATCAAATGTTAGGCATTGGTTAGTTGTGGAAAATGTTTTCATTGTGTGTTAGGCATTGGTTAGTTGTTGAAAGTGTGTCTGTACTGAAATCAGGAAAATCTAGAACTGTTAATCGAATGCAGATAAGAAGTATTGTTTTTTATGGAAGTCTTTTTTGTTTGTTTTTTTCTCATCAATTCACCCCGCCCCAAATCAGGGCGATAAAGCCGCAAGGAGTTACTGGGATTGAAAGAGAATGAGAAGACTTCAGAAGGAACCGAAAACCCAATTCGAAACCGGAAACAGGTGAT
>OZ010615.1:31264212-31266712 GCA_963932145.1 Acanthosepion lycidas | reverse complement strand
CTTATAAACCTAGGTAACTGACATTTTTCCAGATCACAGACACAGATTGCAGATTGCAAAACCAAATTTTAAATATATGCGAAGTGTTTTAACAGTGGACCGATAGTGCGATAATGAAATCCAAAGACGCGTTGCGATTTGCGAAAGGTGTCTTCCAAAAGCTAAGTAAAGTATTAAGAAACGGAAATAGTTCATTAGAAACAAACAACTAAGTAAAGAATAGTTACGTAATATCATTCCTCCTATACGGCAATGAATATTGGACAATCTCCACACAGAAGGAGAAGTGACTTTAATTAATAAAAACAAAGAAAACATTACTGAACTGTTACGTAATATCAGTCATCCTATATGGCAGTGAATGCTGGACAATCTCCTCACAGATGAAGAAGAGACTTGAAGCAACCGAAACAAAGACAGTGTTTAATTGTTATGTAATATCAGTCCTATTATAAGGCGGAGAATGCTGGACAAACTCCTCACAGATGAAGAAGAGACTTGAGGCAGCCAAACACAGAAAAGAGTACTGTCACGTAATATCAGTCCTTCTATATGACAGTGAAGGGTAAACAATCGCCTTACAGATGAAGAAGAGACTTCACGCAAGAGAAACAAGGAAAAGAGTGGGGAATTGTTATATATATATATATATCAGTCCTCCTACATGGCAGTGAATGCTGGACAATCTCATCACAGATGAAGAAGAGACTTGAAGCAACAGAAACAAAGAAAAGTGTACTAGACTATTATGTAATATCAGCCCTCCTATATGGTAGTGAATTCTAGACAATCTCCTCACAGATGAAGAGGAGACTTGAAGCAACAGAAACAAAGAAAAGAGTGCAGAACTGCTTTGTAATATCAGTCCTCCTATATGGCCGTGAAGGCTGGATACTCTCCTCACGGATGAAGGATAGACTTAAAGCAACAGAAACAAAGAAAAGTGTACTGATTTAATGTCAGTACTCCTATATAGCTATTAATGCTGAACAATCTCTTCCCACATGGCACAGACTGACGTAACAGAAATGTGGTTCTACGAAAAAGATGCTAGGAATATCATAGACTGAACATGTGACAAAGAGGAAATTTCAGAGTGAATGTAAACCAAAAGAACACTTATACTTACATCATCAACGGACAGTTGAAACTTTTAGCGTACATAATGAGGAAAGAGGCACTAGAAAATTTGACACCCACAAGGACACATCGAAATCAGGATGGATAGGGATAAACAGCGCATAACCTACCTAGCTTGTGTAAATGTTTGACAGAAAAGGGGGATAGGATAGATAGCAAAAAATATAAATAGCTCTAAATGACTGGAAATCGTGGAGAGCTTTGATCGCCAACGTACTGACTTGACATAGAAGAAAAAAAAACGAGCTTGTGTAAATAGATGGCAGAACAGTGATTAGAAGTGATAGCGATAAGATAAACTATTAAGATCTACAAAGGGTAGGAAAATGTGGAGAGTCATGATCGCTCATAACCGGTAGAAACACGGATATAAATAAAAGAATGAACTTGTGAAAATGGTTGGCAGAACAGAGTGTAGAGGAGAGATAGCAAATAGACAAACTACTAAGGGCTACAAAGGATAGGAAGATGTGGAGAGTCATGATCTCTCATGACCGCTAGAGACACGGATATAAAAAAGAACGAACTTGTGAAAATGGTTGGTAGGACAGGGATTAGGAAAGACAGCAAAAAGATAAATTACTAAGAACTACAAAGGATAGGAAGATGTGGAGAGTCATGATCGACCACGACCGGTAGGGACACGGCTAACGAAAAAAGACTGAACTTGTGTAAATGGTTGACAAAGCAGGAGTTAGGAGAGATAAAAAAAAAATATTGATAGCTTTAAAGGATAGGAAATTGTGGAGGGCTATAACCGCCAATGTACTGACTGTACACAACGCATAGAAGAAGAAAAAACTAGCTTGTGTAAAAAAAAGAAAACTTGCTAAGTGCTACAAAGGACGGGAAATTGTGGAGGGCTATAACCGCCAACGTTTATGAAGGGACAAAGGCGAATATAAGATGAAATTGAAGAAGAGCCATTGGCCTCACAGCGGTAGTTATGATTTTTAAGTCTAACATAGTCTGGCACAGGGCAAAGGGAGCGCTGGACACGCAAGGCCATTTGAATGCCTTACAGTTATCCATTGCTCCTAGCGTTTCAGATCGGATGATTCGCTTTCGACGAGTCGTGTCCGCCAACGAGCATCATGTTCACGGCGAGGACTTGATCTGTCAATATAATGTCATTTTAATTCGGATCCGATAGCAAATTATGCAAATATGATGCGAACCATTAATCCTCTTTGGGGAGGGGTGTGTGGAATAGGCGGACATCGGTTAAACGGACCAAAGGATTTGAGATATTTATGGTTCCCCAGTCTTTATCGAGTGCCAGGAAAAAAAAATACAGATAGAGATAACTTTTCACAACCCCACCATGACCTACAGCTAGAACTGCTGCCCAGAGTTACGG
>OZ010615.1:31241712-31259212 GCA_963932145.1 Acanthosepion lycidas | reverse complement strand
CGTCTCGTTGAAAAAGGTCACAAGCGGTCAGAAAATTCCGACTTTAAAATCTTTCTTTTTTTTGCTTCAATTTAGTGACAATATCGTTGTAATTTTGGTGGTTTTTATTCCTCAAAATTCATAAATATATATAAAATATAATATCTATATCAAATTCAGTAACGTATATCGATCATGGTTCTTCACTATTTCCTGATCTTCATAGATCTTAATTAAGTTTTGTGTTTTTGCTTCCCTGCCATTCATTTCCTCAAGCTCGTCAATTATGTTACTCTCCTGTGAGTTTCAAATATTCCAAACATTGCTTGTTTATTGTGTGCCACAGAGATTTCAACTATCTCTTTCGGGTGTCAAGTATAAGTATCTTGCTTGTTTCCCTTTTCTGAAGAGATTGTCCAGCATTCACAGCCACATAAAAGGACTGAGATTACGTAACAGTTCAGTACTCTTTTCTTTCTTTCTGGAGCTTCAAATATCTTCTTCATCTGTGAAAAGATTTTCCAGCATTCACTGCCATATAGGATGGCTGATATTACATAATAGTCCAGTACTCTTTTCATTCTTTGTCTTGTTTCAAGTCTCTTCTTCATCTGTGAGGAGATTGTCCAGCATTCACTGCCTTATAGGTATACTGATATTACATAACAGTTCAGTACTCTTTTCTTTGTTTCTGTGGCTTCAAGTCGCTTCTTCACCCGTGAGAAGATTGTCCAGCATTCACTGCCATATAGAAGGACTGAGATTACGTAACAGTCCAGTACTCTTTTCATTCTTTGTCTTGTTTCAAGTCTCTTCTTCATCTGTGAGGAGATTGTCCAGCATCCACTGCCTTATAGGTATACTGATATTACATAACATTTCAGTACTCTTTTCTTTGTTTCTGTGGCTTCAAGTCGCTTCTTCACCCGTGAGAAGATTGTCCAGCATTCACTGCCATATAGAAGGACTGAGATTACGTAACAGTCCAGTACTCTTTTCATTCTTTGTCTTGTTTCAAGTCTCTTCTTCATCTGTGAGGAGATTGTCCAGCATCCACTGCCTTATAGGTATACTGATATTACATAACAGTTCAGTACTCTTTTCTTTGTTTCTGTGGCTTCAAGTCGCTTCTTCACCCGTGAGAAGATTGTCCAGCATTCACTGCCATATAGAAGGACTGAGATTACGTAACAGTCCAGTACTCTTTTCTTTGTTTCTGTGGCTTCAAGTCTCTTCTTCATCCGTGAGGAGATTGTCCAACATTCACTGCCATATAGGAGGACTGATATTACATAAGTACTCTTTTCTTTTATTCTATTGCTTCAAGTCTCTTCATCTGTGTAGAGATTTTCCAGCATTCAGTGCCATATAGGAGGGCTGATATTACGTAACAGTCCAGTACTCTTTTCATTCTTTGTCTTACTTCAAATCTCTTCTTCATCTCTGAAGAGATTGTCGTGCATTCACAGTAATATATGAGGAATAATATCTCATAGCATTTCAGTAGTCTTTTCTTTCTGTTGGTTCAAGTCACTTCTTCAACTGTGAGGAGATTGTCGAGTATTCATTGCCACATTAAAGGGCTGATATTACGTAAGTTTTAAAGACTCTTTTCTTTGTTTCTGTTGCTTCAAGTCTCTTCTTCAGCTGTGAGGAGATTGTCGAGCATTCACTGCCATATACAAGTACTGATATCCCATAACTCTCCAGTACCCTTTTCTTTGTTTCTAACGATATTTTCTGACTCTTAATACTCTGCTTAGCTTTTAGAATGCATCTTTGGCTATTCCAATCCGTAAAAAACCGAATGTCGGGGTGAAAATCATCTGTCACAGTTCTAATGGCGTGTGTACATTCGTATGTGTTTGAAAGAGAATGATAGCGTGTGTGTATGTGAGATGGGGATAGAGAGAGTGTGTGTGGGAGAGAGTGCGAGAGCGGACGAGTAAGTGTGTGTGTGTGTGTGTGTTGCTACAACTTGGACAGTCAATTGACAGGGAAATATAAATCTCTAATTCAAAGAATATCTTTTTTCTTTTTCAACTTCAAATCTTTCTGTTTATTAAACAAGTTCGGATTGAAAATGTGAAGAAAATCTTTTAATGACGTGTGTGGGTGTTGTTTTTGTGTGTGTGTGTGTGTGTGTGTGTGCTTGTTGTGTGCGTGTGTGTGTGTGTGTGCTTGTTGTGTGTGTGTGTGCGTGTGCTTGTTGTGTGTGCTTGTTGTGTGTGTGCTTGTTGTGTGTGTGTGTGTCTGCTTGTTGTATGTGTGTGTGTGCTTGTTGTGTGTGTGTGTGTCCGCTTGTTGTATGTGTGTGTGTGCTTGTTGTGTGTTGTGTGTGTGTATGTGCGCGCTTGTTGTGTGTGTGTGTGTGTGTGTGTGTGTGTGTGTGTGTGTGCGACTGTGTGCGACTGTGTGTGTTAATTCAGCCAGACAAGAAATAAGTCAAGAATGATGGTGACGAAAATATGTTAACACCGCTCGAGGTCGGTAATACAAAAAGGTAAAACGAGAATAGGACAGAGAGAGAGAGAGAAAAAAAGAGAAAGAGAGGGAGAGAATGATTGAGAGAGTGGGAATAGGTCTCCATGTATATTTAAATGAGGTCTAATTGAGCTATCGTCAGAAAGGTGTAACACTATTCGTAACATACTTGTTGACAACACTAATTTAATAGCATCAGCTACATGCAAAAAAAAAATGGCTAAAAATAATGGAAGCCTTATTAATAAAAACAAAGAAAACAACACTTAATAATATTAACTATGAACATGGACATAACATCTTGACCGTGTTTTTATAAAACATACATGCAACAATGATTGGTTGTTGTTTACTGGGGCAACTTATATAATGCACGTCCTAAAGCTAGTGGCAGATTTTGTTCTAGGTGCGGACCGAATACTGATCATATTCGGTCGGGTCGCCCATCGAAGAAGTCTGTTGTTTATTTAGACCCGAAACTTCTAGGGACATGGGAGCAACAACACTGACGACGCATCTAGATTTGGCATTTAAAAGTGTATTTTAATAAAAAAACAAAATATTTCTTATTTAACAGTTAAAATATTTCATCCTTGAAATTGGTTAAATGTATAGCCGAAAGCGCTCGTATAAAAAGAACATTCGGTCAGTTTTTAAATAATTTAAAACCAGAAAAAAAAAATAGATCGCATCAGAAATTCTATAAAAAGCTAAATGAATATACCTTGTCTGCCGTATTCAATGAAATGTGCATATATATATATATATATATATATATATATATATATATATATATATATATATATATATTTATTTATTTATCGCAAATATGTATTACCCTTTCCTTTTTCCGCTTATTATTAATATTTCCGTCCCTAATTCTTCCACACCCTGTAACCGATTTTTTTAGTGGTGATACCGATTATATATATATATATATATATATATATATATATATATATATTTACAATTATATGAAAAGATTACTTAAATTTTAAATCTCAATTTCATCCCGACTTCGAAGTTTCTTGGTAAAATTTTCTGTCTTCTATGGTTGTGCTTTTAAACGGTATTTTTTTCAATTTTGTAATTTGTTCTACGTTTTTTTCAATCCGATTTTTAATCCGTGACGTCCACATCCGTATAAATGAAGTTAAAGTCTTTCATTCTTTCAGCTGTAGATGTTTCTTCCAGTTGTAAAATTTTTCCTCGAAATTAAGTTTTTCTTCGAAATTGATTTGGTTTTTTTATGGTTTATATAAGAGGTGTTAGGTTATATTATTAAAAAAATTGTATTATTTGTTAATTTTTATTATTAATTAAATTATAATATTTTAGTTAATACTATTAATTAATATTTTAACTGATTTATTATGTTATTTTATTATTAAAGTAACCTAGTAAATATATGTTTATATGTCGGCATCGAATCATTATTTTATTCCTCTTTTATGGGTCGATAAATCCCGGTTAAAGCCCCCCCACCAAAAAAAAAAAATTCAAAGTCGGAATAAAACTGATATTTAAAGTTACATTATCTTTTCGTATATCATTAAAGTTCTATTTTCAATATTATTTTATTATTATTTAATATTGAGCACTATATAAAAAAATATCTGCTGTTTCTTAAAACTTACAAGAATTTTATTTTGCAGCAAAGAAAATTAAAAATGTTTTAGTTTTTAGAGAAATCAAATGTAAAAAACGTCCATCAATATTACGTGAGAATAAAGGAAAGTCAAGGTAAATTATGTAAATTATGAACGTTAAATGACATAATTTAATGTATATTAAAATATCAGTAAATATTTTTTGTTGAATTAATAATAAAATATCAAAAACGAAGTGAGTCATAAGCACAGACTGAGGGGAAAAAGGGAAGTAAATACGGCTGCGAAGGAAGAAGGGAAGGAAATGAAGGAAATGAAGGAAGGGAAGGAAAGGAAGGATGGGAAGGAAGGGATGTAATGAAAGGAAGGAAAGGAATGGAAGGGAGGGAAGGAAGGAAGGATAGGAAAGAAAGGAAGGAAGGGAAGGAAAGAAAGGAAGGGAAGGAATAGAAGGGAGGAAAGGAAAGGAAAGGAAGGAAGGGGAGGAAGGGTACAAAAGGAAGGAAAGGAAGGAAGGGAAGGAATGTAAGGGAGGGAAGGAAGGGATGTAATGGCAGGAAGGGAAGGAATGGAATGGAGGGAAGGAAGGGTAGGAAAGGAAGGAAGGGTAGGAAAGGAAGGAAGGTAAGGAATGGAAGTGAGAGAAGGAAAGGAAGGAAAGGAAGGAAGGAAGGAATTGAAGGGGAAGGGAAGGAATGGAAGGGAGGGAAATAAGGCATTTAATGGAAGAAGGGAAGGAATGGAAGGGAGGGGGGAAGGAAGGTGAGGAAAGGGAGGAAAGGAAGGAAGGGAAGGAAAGGAAGGAAGGGTAGGAAAGGAAGGAAGGAAGGGTAGGAAAGGGAGGAAAGGAAGGAAGGTAATGAATGGAAGGAAGGGAAGGGAGGGAAGGGAGGGAAGGGAGGGAAGGAATGGAAGGGAGGGAAGGAAGGAAATTCTTATGAAAAGAAAGAAATCACGAAACAATGGATGAACTGAACATGAATGAAAGAAGGAATGAGGGAATGAAAGAGAGAATGAAATGACTATGAAAAGAAAGAAAGAAAGAAAGGTTGAAATGTACCTATGAAAAGAAAGAAAGAAAGAAAGGTTGAAATGTACCTATGAAAAGAAAGAAAGGTTGAAATGTACCTATGAAAAGAAAGAAAGAAAGAAAGGTTGAAATGTACCTATGAAAAGAAAGAAAGGTTGAAATGTACCTATGAAAAGAAAGAAAGAAAGAAAGGTTGAAATGTACCTATGAAAAGGAAGAAAGAAAGAAAGGTTGAAATTTACCTATGAAAAGAAAGAAAGGTTGAAATGTACCTATGAAAACGAAGAAAGAAAGAAAGGTTGAAATGTACCTATGAAAAGGAAGAAAGAAAGGTTGAAATATACCTATGAAAAGAAAGAAAGGTTGAAATGTACCTATGAAAAGGAAGAAAGAAAGAAAGGTTGAAATGTACCTATGAAAACGAAGAAAGAAAGAAAGGTTGAAATGTACCTATGAAAAGAAAGAAAGAAAGAAAGGTTGAAATGTACCTATGAAAAGAAAGAAAGGTTGAAATGTACCTATGAAAAGGAAGAAAGAAAGAAAGGTTGAAATTTACCTATGAAAAGAAAGAAAGGTTGAAATGTACCTATGAAAACGAAGAAAGAAAGAAAGGTTGAAATGTACCTATGAAAAGGAAGAAAGAAAGAAAGGTTGAAATATACCTATGAAAAGAAAGAAAGAAAGAAAGGTTGAAATTTACCTATGAAAAGAAAGAAAGGTTGAAATGTACCTATGAAAAGGAAGAAAGAAAGAAAGGTTGAAATGTACCTATGAAAAGGAAGAAAGAAAGAAAGGTTGAAATGTACCTATGAAAAGAAAGAAAGAAAGAAAGGTTGAAATGTACCTATGAAAAGGAAGAAAGAAAGAAAGGTTGAAATATACCTATGAAAAGAAAGAAAGGTTGAAATGTACCTATGAAAAGAAAGAAAGAAAGAAAGGTTGAAATGTACCTATGAAAAGAAAGAAAGAAAGAAAGGTTGAAATTTACCTATGAAAAGAAAGAAAGGTTGAAATGTACCTATGAAAAGGAAGAAAGAAAGAAAGGTTGAAATGTACCTATGAAAAGAAAGAAAGGTTGAAATGTACCTATGAAAAGAAAGAAAGGTGGAAATGTACCTATGAAAAGGAAGAAAGAAAGAAAGGTTGAAATTTACCTATGAAAAGAAAGAAAGGTTGAAATGTACCTATGAAAACGAAGAAAGAAAGAAAGGTTGAAATGTACCTATGAAAAGAAAGGAAGAAAGAAAGGTTGAAATATACCTATGAAAAGAAAGAAAGAAAGAAAGGTTGAAATTTACCTATGAAAAGAAAGAAAGGTTGAAATGTACCTATGAAAAGGAAGAAAGAAAGAAAGAAAGGTTGAAATGTACCTATGAAAAGGAAGAAAGAAAGAAAGGTTGAAATGTACCTATGAAAAGGAAGAAAGAAAGAAAGGTTGAAATATACCTATAAAAGAAAGAAAGGTTGAAATGTACCTATGAAAAGGAAGAAAGAAAGAAAGGTTGAAATTTACCTATGAAAAGAAAGAAAGGTTGAAATGTACCTATGAAAAGAAAGAAAGAAAGAAACGTTGAAATTTACCTATGAAAAGAAAGAAAGAAAGATTAAAATGTACCTATGAAAAGAAAGGAAGAAAGAAAGAAAGAAAGAAAGTTTGAAATGTACCTATGAAAACGAAGAAAGAAAGAAAGGTTGAAATGTACCTATGAAAAGGAAGAAAGAAAGAAAGAAAGAAAGAAAGGTTGAAATATACCTATGAAAAGAAAGAAAGGTTGAAATGTACCTATGAAAAGGAAGAAAGAAAGAAAGGTTGAAATATACCTATGAAAAGAAAGAAAGAAAGAAAGGTTGAAATTTACCTATGAAAAGAAAGAAAGGTTGAAATGTACGTATGAAAAGAAAGAAAGGTTGAAATGTACCTATGAAAAGGAAGAAAGAAAGAAACGTTGAAATTTACCTATGAAAAGAAAGAAAGAAAGATTAAAATGTACCTATGAAAAGAAAGGAAGAAAGAAAGAAAGAAAGAAAGTTTGAAATGTACCTATGAAAACGAAGAAAGAAAGAAAGGTTGAAATGTACCCATGAAAAGAAGGAAAGGAAGTTAGAAATCCCAACGACCTGGAAAAGACCGGAAAATGCAACGACCGAAACGTTGTGAATATGGCAATGAAGAAGAGGATAACAGTCCGAATAATGTAAGTAATGTAAGTAATCATAATACCTCATTTCAGAGATATAGAAGCCAAAATGCTGTGAATATGGCAATGAAGATAAGGATAACAGTCTGAATAATGTAAATAATGCAAGTATTCATAATACCTCATTTCACAGATATAGACAGGTACGAGTTCTTTACTAAAACATTTCGTTCGTTTATATCATGTTCCAAACTTTCCTAAAGAGAAAACAATTCCCTATTTAGTGTAGAAATGCAATTTTTGTATACGCTAGTATTTAGTCAATAACTTTCCACACACGGAAACCAAAATAAGATAGATAAATTTCGATATAGATGTTGACATTTGGTAATTTAGTCTGGAACCATTTGAAGTGGACGAACTTTGGGGAGTGTATGGAAGCAGGGTAAGATGGAATGTGTTTGAAAATTAAACAAAAGATGGAAGGGTCGACTAATACAAGATTTATACTGTTTTGAAAATGGCGAACGGGGAAAAGTAAAGAAATTTGATTGATGGGGGTTTAGAGAAAGAAAACATATGAACATTAAGAAAGAAAGAACGAAGAAAACAAACAGCATTTTACAAAGAAAGAAAGAAAGAAAGAAAGAAAGAAAAAAAAAGAAAGAAAGAAAAAGAAAGAAAGAAAGGTTGGTAAAGAGTAATAAAAAGTAAGGGAGGAAGGCCAATAGGATAGTAGAATGAAAGAATGAAATGCTTATGAAAAAAAGAGTGAAAGGAACAAATGTCTAAGAAAGGAAGAAAGAATAAAACAAAGGTTGAAAAGCTTAGAAAAAAAGAGATAAAAGTTGCAATGCATATGAAAAAAAAGAAAGAAAGAAATACGAAATGCCCATGAAAAGAAGGAAAAGATCAAATGCCAATGTAAAGAAAGAAAGAAAGAAAGGTAAAACGCCTATGAAAGAAAGAAAGGACGAAATGCTTATGAAATGTAAGAAAGACTGAATAACAGAAGGAAAGGGTGAAATGTCTATGAGAAAGGAAGGGATAAATGAATATGAAAAATGACTGAAAGGAAGGCTGGAATGCCTTTGAAAAAAAGACAGAAAAGACTAAATGCCTATGAAAAGAAAGAAAGAATAAAAAGCCTATGAAAAGTAACGAAGAAAGAAAGAAAGAAGGAAATGATGAAGAAAGAACGAAATGCCTATAAAAAGAAGAGAAAGAAAGAAATAATGAAATATCTATGAAAAGAAAGAATGAAAGAAATTACAGAAAACCTATGAGAAGAAAGAAAGAATGAAAAAAATGATAAAATGCCTATGAAAAGAAAGAGAGAAATAATGAAATGCCTGTGAAAAGAAAGAGAAAAGAATGAAATGTCTATGAAAAAAAAAAACGAGAAAGGATGAAATTCCTATGAAAAGAAAGCGAAAAAAAATGAAATACCTATGAAAAGAAGGAGAGAAAGAACGAAATGCCTATGAAACGAAAGAAAGAAAGAATGAAATGCCTATGAAAAGAAAGCGAAAAAGAATGAAATGCCTATGAAACAAAGTGAAAAAGGATGAAATGCCTATGAAAAGAATGAGAGAAAGAATGAAATGCCTATGAAAAGAAAGAGAGAAGGGATGAAATGCCTATGAAAAGAAAAAGAGAAAGAACGAAATGCCTATGAAACAAAAGAGAGAAAGAATGAAATGCCTATGAAAAGAAAGAGAAAAGAATGAAATGCATATGAAAAGAAAGAGAGAAAAATGAAATGCCTATGAAAAGAAAGAGAGAAAAATGAAATTCCTATGAAAAGAAAGCGAGAAAGGATGAAATGCTTATGAAAAAGAAGAAAAAAAGATGGAAAGATTGAAAGGATGAAAAGTCTACGAAAAGAAGAAGAAGAAAAAAGGACCAAATGCTTATTACAAGAAAGAAATGACTTAATGCCTGTAAAAAGAAAGAAAGAAATGACGTAATGCCTGTAAAAAGAAAGAAAGAAATGACGTAATGCCTGTAAAAAGAAAGAAAGAAGGTCGTAATGCCTGTGAAAACGTAAAAGTAAGGATGAAAAGCCTTTGAAAGAAAGAAGGAAAGAAAGAAAGGATGCATATGAAAAGAAAGGACGAAATTCCTATGAAATGAAAGAAAGAAGGAAATGCCTATGGGAAGAAAAGAGAGAAAGAAAGAACAAAAGAACTAAATACCTGTGAAAGGAAAGATAAAAAGAATGAATGAAAGGAAGAATATGCATTTGTAGATTAACTTAAATTCTGCGTAACACTTTAATTTCTAATAAGTAAATATTATTAATGAATTTTAAAAATAACTCTCCTCAAATAAGCATTTCTTTTTAAAACATTACACATGCTTATTATCTCTAGCTTTTTAAAATAAATATTTTTTTTAAAATATATAATTAATTCGAGAATTACACTTCAGTCAACTTGGTATCAACCAAATTTGGTATGCAGATCAATGTTAAATTGATTTATGTTAACCTTGACTGTCACGAAAGATCAAAAAATAAAACAAAAATTCTTCCTCAGCAAAGTTACATATATCTTCCCATGTAAAATAGAGTTGTAAAGGGAGGTAAATCTATTTTGGTAATAAATATGTGGTTACTTCCCTTTGTCATTTTAATAATCTATACCAGTGTTTCTCAACTTATTTTATTCCATGTTGAATAACTAAAAGTCTTGGACGAGCTTTAAATTTTAATATGGAAGAAATAGTCTTGGAATTTGAAAACAGGAAGATGATAAAGAAATAATCATTTATTTTTTAAAATTTACATTGAATATATTTACGTCTGCTTGTGTGATACTTGTGTTTGATGTGTATTGGGATTTTTTTTTTATGTGAGGCCTTATCTGTTCAGAAATAAATGGATGGGTATGTAACTATAAAAAAATAAAAAGCAAAGCAAAAATGGAAAGAGGAAAGAAACAAATGACGTGTACAAAAGAAAGAAAGAAAGAAAGAAAGAAAGAAAGATTGGTAGTGAGTAATAGAGAAGGAATGGAGGAAGGCGAAAAGGACATTAGAAAGAAAGAAAGATTGAATACTAGTGAAAGAATGGAGGTACGCGAATAGAAAGAAAGAAAGAAAGAAAGAAAGAAAGAAAGAAAGAAAGAAAGAAAGATGAGTAATGAGTAATTGATAAGGAATGGAGATAGGCGAATAGGATAGTAGAATGAAAGAAAGAAAGAAAGTAATAGTAAAGAAAGAAGAACTTCAATGGTTAAATAAGAAAGAAAGAAAGAAAGAACAGAAAGAAAAAATAAAAGAAAGAAAGCCTGGGATCAAATAGTAAAGAAAAAATAACTTCGATAATTAAATGAGAAAGAAAGAAAGAAAGAAAGAAAGAAAGAAAGAAAGAACAGAAAGAAAAAATAAAAGAAAGAAAGGCTAGGATCAAATAGTAAAGAAAAAAGGACTTCAATGGTTAAATGAGAAAGAAAGAAAGAAAGAAAGAAAGAAAGAAAGAAAGAAAGAAAGAAAGAAAGAAAGATGAGTAATGAGTAATTGATAAGGAATGGAGGTTAGCGAATAGGATAGTAGAACGAAAGAAAGAAAGAAAGAAAGAAAGAAAGAATGAATGAATGAAAGAAAGAAAAAAAGAAAGGCCTTATCTGTTATGCGTTGAAAAATGCAAATGTGAAAGATTAAAGTATTTTCTTAATCAATCCTCCTCCCAAGCAAAGTGATAACGCCATTAAGATGCAAGGGGTTACTGTAAGTCAAAAAGAAGAAAAAGACTTCAGAAGGAACCGGAAACTCAATCCAAAACAGGAAACATGCGATAAACCTCTAATCCTGTTCGAAAGACCGAGGAGGGTGAGTGTGAACCGGATTATAGTTCAACATATCTATTCCTAGCATCCAGTTGAAAATATCAAATGGCAAAGACTTGAGTTAGACATGGAAGTCATAAGCTTGGTGTCTCAAGCATTTTTAAGAATAAAGATTTTTTTTTTTTTTAAATATAAAATTCACTTGGGGCTTACTGCTTATATTTCAGTGTGCACTATTGCGCCAGGATGCACCGGTTGAGAAAGGCTACCCTTTCACTCCTTTTCTATTGCCTCAAGTATCCTTTTCATTTGTGAGGAAGTTGTTTAGTATTCATATTCCATATAGAATGATTTATGTTACATAACAGTTTGGAAATATTTCTTCGCTTCTAATTACAATATCAATTCTTCTCTACGGTAGTAAACGCTACCGTAGAAGAGATTGATTGATTGATTGTTTTGTTTAACGGCATCTCAACCTTAGTGGTCATTTTATGCCGGAAATGATTTTGAGTGACTTTAAAAGTCAAAAACGCATAGTTGGCAACACCATTGTTTCAAAAACGTACAGCTGGCAA
This sequence comes from Acanthosepion lycidas, assembly GCA_963932145.1. Lineage (NCBI taxonomy): Eukaryota > Metazoa > Mollusca > Cephalopoda > Sepiida > Sepiidae > Acanthosepion > Acanthosepion lycidas. The sequence continues at coordinate 31,247,602 of OZ010615.1, read as the reverse complement.
CATTATTGCTTCAAAAACGTACAGCTGGCAACATTGTTTTGTTTTTTTTTTATATAAAACGTATAGCGGGCAACATTGTTTCAAAAACGTATAGCTGGCAACATTATGGTTTTAAAACATATAGCTGGCAACATTATTTTTTACAAAAAGCGTATAGCTGGCAACATTGTTTCAAAAACGTATAGCTTGCAGCATTATGGTTTCAAAAACGTATAGCTGGCAACATTATTGTTTCAAAAATGTATAGCTGGCAACATTATTGTTTCAAAAACGGATAGCTGGCAACATTATTGTTTCAAAAACCTTTATCTGGGGCCTTACTGTTAGATGTAGTTTATCGTCATACCCGAGACGCGGATGTAGTTTATCGTGATACCCGGGACGCGGATGTAGTTTATCGCCATACCCAAGACGCGGATGTAGTTTATTGTCATACCCAGGACGTGGGTGAGAGCTGAGGCCTTGCTGTTGGATGTAGTTTATCGCCATACCCGGGACGCGGGTGTAGTTTATTGTCATACCCAGGACGTGGGTGAGAGCTGAGGCCTTGCTGTTGGATGTAGTTTATCGCTATACCCGGGACGCGGATGTAGTTTATTGTCATACCCAGGACGTCGTAGAAGAGAATTGATATTGTAATTATATAGCTTCCAAAGCACTAGTTAATTTATTTATTTTGTTAGAATGTCTTTTTGATGTACGACCAAGAATATCTCAACACTTTCTCCTAAATATATAATATAAAAGTTACTGGGTCTCTTGTAAGAGCAAGGCCACGCAATGTTGAATCTGGTCAGCCCGTAGACGGATGGCCAATCTTGGTACATTAGGTAGTGAGAGATCATCATGGCCTTATACCAAACTCGATAATTCAACGCAGTGATAGAGATATGCTAGTTAACAAAATAAGAAAATATATGTTAAGTAAAGTAAAATAGTGGAAGCTAGAGAGAGTGAAATCATGCTGGATAAAATGAAGGAAAGAGAAAGAAAGAGAATCGGATGAAAGAGGAAGAAGGAAAGAGAACTGGATGAAAGAGAACGATAAAAAAAAGAATAAAGGAAAGAAAATTGGTTGTATGAGAATTAAAGAAAGAGGAAGAAGGAAAGAGAATCGAGCGAAAGAAGGAAGGAAAGAGAATAAGATGAAAGAAGATGGAGGAAAAGAATGAAAGAAAGAGAATGAAGTAAAGGTAATCGAATGAAAGAGAATGAAAGAAAGAGAATGAAATAAAGAAAATGGAATGAAAGAGAATGAAAGAAAGAGAATGAGTAATAAAGTATCAAATGAAAGAGAATGAAGGAGCGAATTAAAGAAAAAGAAAAACATAGTAATTATGAAGATTAGCCCAAAATGCAGATTCTGTGATAAATATTCATAAACAATTGATCATCTTGTATCAGGATGCACGATATTGGCACCCACTGAATATAAAACCCGGCAAGACAGAGTGGGCCAATATCTGCACTGGAAAATCTGCAACTTGTACGGGAAGTAAACTGAAAGAAAATGGTATGAACACCACCCTTAACCAACATAGGACATGTTACAATTTTTTGGCACTTTACAATCCATAGAGACAGAAAAATCAAAGCTAATCGCCCTGATATCATGATTAGAAACCGTAAACAAAAAAAATTGCCTACTTATTGAAATGGCAGTCCTTGCGGACTGCAATGTATCTTTGAAGTTCTTCAAAAAGCTATCAAAATACAAGGACGTTCAAATCGAAATCTCAAAAAGAATGAAGGAAAGAAAACAATCCCTGTTGTAGTTGGGGCCCTAAGATTGGTTGGAAAAGATTCCAGTAGACTAATTGAAGGGATTCCTGGAAGCCCATGCCTCAAAGAAATACCAAAAATTGTTCTCACGAATACAGCCTACATCTTACGAAAGGATTTATCTTTGTAAAATATGTGTTTTTTTGTTTGTTTTTTTTGTTTCGCTTTTTTTAATTGCTCAGTGGAAAGTGTCATGATGCCATTTCTGACCTTAGGTCTCTGGTTGGGACCCGGAAAGAAATGAGTAGACACCAGAAACCAAAGGAAATAATAATAATAATAATAATAATAATAATAGTAATAATAACCGGAGCTCTGGGCCTCATGAGAAAAGGAATGAAGATTTTACTAACAATGTACTGGGTAACATCAACATACAATTTACCCAGAAGATCACCCTACTATGTACATCTCATATATTAAGAAAACTGTTGTCAATTAAATGACAATTCTCTTATAGGGCGTAAGGACCATAATTTGAACCCGGCTCTACAGGATACAAATCAGGCAGTATAACACACAAATAATAATAATAATAATAATTTTTTTTTCTGTCAGTGGAAAATGTCATGATGCCATTTCTAACTTTAGGTCCCTGGGCCGGACTCGGAAAGAAATGTGTAAACGCCAGAAATCAAAAGAAATAAAAGTAATAATAATAATATAGACCTTCAAGTCGAAATCTCAAAAATGTGGCACATGGGAACATCAACAATCCCTGTTGTAGTTGGAGCCCTAGGATTGGTTGGAAAATATTCTAGTAGACTAATTGAAGGGATTCCTGGAAGTCCATGCCTCAAAGAAATACAAAAAATTAATCTCACAAGTACAGCACACTCATTACGAAGGGCTTTATCTATGTAATTTTTTTTTTTTTTTTTGTCAGTGGAAAGTGTCATGATGCCATTTCTAACCTTAGGTCTCTGGTTGGGACCCGGAAAGAAATGAGTAGACACCAGAAACCAAAGGAAATAAAACAATGATAATATCAATTAAATGACAATTCTTCTATAGGGCTTAAGGACCATAGTTTGGACCCGGCTCTACAGGATGCAAAGCAGGAAACAACATACGGAAACAATAATAATAATATTCAACAATCACTGTTGTAGCAGGAGCTCTAGGACTGGTTGGAAAAGATTCTAGCAGACTACTTGAAAGAGATTTCTGGAGACCCGTGCCTCAAGGAAACACAAAAAATTGTTCTCACAAGTACAGACCACACTTTACGAAGGGCTTTATCCACGTAAATTTTTTTTTTTTTTTTTTGTCAGTGGAAAGTGTCATGATGCCATTTCTAACCTTAGGTCTCTGGGCGAAACCTGGAAAGAAATGAGTAGACGCCAGACACTATACTAGCTGCGCAGGACCAATGCTTGTTAACTAGGAATTATCAAGCACATATACTAAAATACTGTGTCAGCCCAAAATGCAGATTCTGTGATAAATATCCAGAAACGATTGATCGTCTTGTATCAGGTTGCACGATGTTAGCACCCACTTAATATAAAACCCGGCATGTCAGAGTGGGCCAATATCTGCACTGGAAAATATGCAACTTCTACGCGAAGGAAACTGAAAGAAACTGGTATGAACACCACCCAGAGCCGGTTAGGGAGATAGGACCTGTTACAATTCTATGGGACTACACAATTCACACTGACAGAACAATCAAGGCCAACCGCCCAGATATTGTTATTAAAGACCACAAACAAAAACGGTGCCTCCTTATTCATATGGCAGTCCCTGCTGACTGCAATGTATCTTTGAAGATATTCAAAAAGCTGTCAACATACAAGGACCTTGAAATAGAAATCTCGAAAATATGGCATATGGGAACATCAACAATCCCTGTTGTAGTTGGAGCCGTATGACTGGTTGGAAAAGATTGCAGTAGACTAATTGCAGGGATTCCTGGAAGCCCATGCCTCAAGGAGATACAAAAAATTGTTCTGACAAGTACAGCCCACACTTTACGAAGGGCTTTATCTATGTAATTTCTTTTTTTTTTTTTGTCAGTGGAAAGTGTCATGATGCCATTTCTAACCTTAGGTCCCTGGGCGAGACCCGGAAAGAAATGTGTAAACGCCAGAAATCAAAGAAAATAAAAAATAAAAATAATAATGATTTAACTGTAAATGCAGATTCTGTGATAAACATCCAGAAACAGTTGACCATCTTATATCACGATTCACGGTTTTAGCATCAACTGAATATAAAACTCGGCATGATAGAGTGGCCGAATATCTGCACTGGAAATCTGCAACATTTACGGGAAGGAAATTCAAAGAAACTGGTATGAACCCCACCCAGACCAGGTTACAGACGTAGAACCTGTAACAATGTTATGGACGTTACAATACACACAGACAGAACAAGCAAAGCTAATCGCCCAGACATCGTGGCCGCTGACCACAAAAAACAGAATGTGCTTTCTTATTGACATTGCAGTTCATGCAGGTTATAATGTATCTTTGAATCTCTGAAAGTACAAGGATCCTGAAGTGGAAAGTGGCACCTGAGGACAGCGATAATTCTAATTGTAGCTGGAGTTTCGAATTGAATGGAAAAGATTCCAATAGAATCATTAAGGGGATTCCTGGTAGCCCATCACAAGTACAGCTCACACATTAGGAAGAGTTTATCCATGTAAAATGTGTGATCTTACACTATTTACATTATTCGGACTATTGTCCTCATCTTTGTCGCCATATTTATCCGATCCTTCAGTATCTGTCGATATTTCAGAGATGAGGTATTATGTACACTATTTACATTATTCGGACTATTGTTCTCATCTTTGTTGCCATATGTATCCAATCCTTCAGTATCTGTCTATATTTCTGAGATGAGGTATTATGTACACTATTTACATTATTCCGACTATTGCCCTCATCTTTGTCGCCATATTTATCCGATCCTTCAGTATCTGTCTATATTTCTGGGATGAGGTATTATGTACACTATTTACATTATTCCGACTATTGTCCTCATCTTTGTCGCCATATTTATTACAATATTTCCGCCGTTGTACGCTCCGGCCTTCTTCAGGTGGTTGGAATGTCCAACTGAACCCTTTATTTCGCTCACTAGGGTAGACTGTTCTAGTTCCACGTGCCATGCCTAATGGATGTCAGTTATCAGTTATCTCCCGTTAATTCCCCTCTGAAAGTTCTCCACTGCCGGAGCGTACAACGGCCGAAACGTTGTAATAAATATAGCGACAAAGAGGACAATAGTCGGAATAATGTAAATAGTATACATAATACCTCATCTCCGAAATATAGACAGATGCTGAAGGATCGGATAAATATGGCAACAAAGATGAGGACAATAGTCCGAATAATGTAAATAGTGTACATAATAGCTCCTCCCAGAAATATAAACAGATACTGAAGGATCGGATAAATATGGCAACAAAGATGAGGACAATAGTCCGAATAATGTAAATAGTGTACATAATAGCTCATCCCAGAAATATAGACAGATACTGAAGGATTGGATAAATATGACAACAAAGATGAGGACAATAGTCCGAATAATGTAAATAGTGTACATAATACCTCATCTCATAAATATAGACAGATACTGAAGGATCGGATAAATATGGCGACAAAGACGAGGACAATAGTCGGAATAATGTAAATAGCGTACATAATACCTCATCTCAGAAATATAGACAGATACTGAAGGATCGGATAAATATGGCAACAAAGATGAGGGCAATAGACCGAATAATGTAAATAGTGTACATAATACCTCATCTCAGAAATATAGACAGATTGGATCTTAGTTTTTATTTATTTATTTATTTTACAAAAAATGATCAGTAGAAAATGCCATGAAGCCATTTCTGACTATAGGTCTCTGGTTGGGACCCGGAAGGAAATGTGTATATAACAGAAATCAGAGAAAATAATAATAATAATAATAATAATAATAATAATAATAATAATAATAATAATCCCCTAGAAAAGAATCTATAAAAACGAAGGAAACGAAAGGAGAAAATAAGAAAAAAAATCGGTTTCAAAAAGGAAGATAGAAAAAGCGTAAAGAATGTGGAAATAAAAAAAGCGACAGAGAAAGAGAGAACGAAAGAATGATT
>OZ010615.1:31224212-31236712 GCA_963932145.1 Acanthosepion lycidas | reverse complement strand
TTTGCATTTCCCATCGATAGTGGAAATAATCGAGATTTTCATGCTTCTATGGCAGTTTTCATGTAATTTGCGGCCATTTTCTACTGGCCAGAGTGAGAGCCTATGGCTGGCTGCCACGAATAGGCAGGAAGATTCTATTGGCCAGTGTGGGAGCCAACAGATGACTGACACGAATGTTAACTAGCATGCTAGCATGCAAAAAAATCGATAGCTGCATTCGTCACAAGTGGGAAAATTTTAAATCTACATGGCACTTTACTCCAATTGGTTCATTTTCTTGCTTAAACTCAACGTTAATTCTGATTCCGCAGAACTGGATTGGATGTGAAAAAGTATTTGTTCTTAACATTCTTTTTTCATTCGTTTTTTTCTAGTTACGAGTCCTTTTTTAAAGGTGATCATTTTGTGTTCATTTTGTTTAGTTCTTTTTTTTTCGCAACTGATTTAATGTTTAGTATAGAGCTTAGAAAAAATTCGCAGTATGAGATAGGCAAGAAGTAAGGCATGTAGCAACATCAGCACGGCAAAGGGCACTCCTTTAAAGGCAAGGAAGGGCAAAAATATTTTAAGTCAAGTGATAGCGATTGCTGTATGAGTCGTACGTTTTTTTTTAATCAAGCACGGGCAACGCCGGGTCATGCTGCTAGTAACCAAATAAATGTCGGCATATCGTAAAAATTAGCCTGTCTAGCCTCTATATATTTTGCCATTGTTTCGTACTTCCACTGAGGTTATCATTATTATTATTATTATTATTATTATTATTATTATTATTATTATTTCTTTTGATTTCTGGCGTTTACACATTTCTTTCCTGGTCCCGCTCAGAAACCTAACCATAATGACAATTTTCACTGAAAAAATAATTACAGAGGCAAAGTCCGTCGTAAAGTGTGGGCTGTACTTGTGAGAACAATTTTTGTGTCTCTTTGAGGTATGGACTTCCAGGAATCCCTTCAATTAGTCTACTGGGATCTTTTCCAACCAGTCCTCGGGCTCCAGCTACAACAGGGATTGTTGATGTTCCCATGTGCCACATTTTTGAGATTTCTATTTCAAGGTTGTTATTATTATTATTATTATTATTATTATTTTCTTTGATTTCTGGCGTCTACACATTTCTTTCCGGGTCCCGCCCAGAGACCTAAGGTTAGAAATGGCATCGTGACATCTTCCACTGAACAATTAAAAAAAAAACACATATTTTACATAGATAAAGCCTTTCGTACGGTGTGGGCTATACTCGTAAGAATTATTCGTTTTATTTCTTTAAGGCATGGACTTCCAGGAATCCCTTCAATTAGTCTACCGGAATCTTTTCCAAACAATCAGAGGGCTCCATCTACAACAGGGATTGCTGATGTTTCCATGTGCCACATTTTTGAGATTTCTATTTCAAGGTCCTTGTATTTTGACAGTTTTTTGAATATCTTCAAAGATACATTGCAGTCTGGAGGCATTTTTTTTGTTTGCGGTCTCTAATAACAATGTGTGGGCGTTTGGATTTGATTGTTCTGTCTGTGTGTATTGTGCAATACAATACCATGAAATTTTTACAGGTCCTATCTCCGTAACCTGGTCTGGGTGGTGTTCATACCAATTATTATTATTATTATTATTATTATTATTATTATTATTATTATTATTATTTCCTTTGATTTCTGTTGTATACATATTTCCTTCCGGGTCCCAACCAGAGACCTAAGGTTAGAAATGGCATCATGGCATTTTTCATTGATCATTTAAAAAACAACAATATTATTATTATTATTATTATTATTATTATTATTATTATTTCCTTTGATTTCTCTTGTATACATATTTTCTTCTGGGTCCCAACCAGAGACCTAAGGTTAGAAATAGCTTCATGATATTTTCCACTGATCACTCTTGTAAAAAAAAAAACAAAAAAAACGTAAAGTAACACACATTTAAATAAATACAGCTCTTCGTAATGTGTGCTGTATTTGTGAGTAAAATGTTTTGTATTTCTTTAAGGCATAGGCGACTAGGAATCCCTTCCAATCAATTCGAAAGCTCCAGTGACAAATAAAATTATTGATCTCCTCATGTGCCAGATTTTTTTTTTTTAGATTTCTACTTCAAAGTCCTTGTATTTTGAAGATCTTCCAAGATATATTACAATACTTTCAATAAGAAAACATTCAATTTTGTTGTCTTTGATCACGATGTGTGGGCGATTAGCTTTGATTGTTCTGTCTGTATAAATTGCAAAGTCCCATGAAATTGTTACAGGTCCTGTATCGATAAACGAGTCTGGCTGATGTTCATACCAGTATCTTGCCGTTTCCTTTCCTTAAAAGTTGCAGATTTTCCAGTGTAGATATTGGCAGAGTTTTATATTCACTGGGTGCCAACACTGTGCAACCTGATTAAAGATGGTGAATTGTTTCTGGATATTTGGCACAAAAATTTTGAGTTAACATAAATTTCAGGATATGTGCTTTGTAATTTCTAGTTAGTAAGCATTGTTCCTTTTCAGGAAGAATAAAACCTTCGGTTTCAGCTTTAAATGCACTATGTAAAAACTGATGAGCACGAAGTTTGTCTATATCAGCTTGTCTGATACGGGCAGAATATTGAAAATATTCCATTTTGAATTTGTTGGCTTCCTTTATTACGGAATAAAGATTCTTACTTCTTTCGTGTTCTTTGACACAGATCATCATCCAGTCTTCTGTACTTTCCAGGTATCTTTGAAGACCGATTTTTGTAGTTTTGTAAGACAGTTCTAGTGTTCTAGTTGAACTAATCCTCTGCCTGCTTCGGGTCTGGACACACACAGACGATCAACATCAGCCTTGGGATGATGAATGCTGTAGTAATTAATAAACGTTCTCCTTTTGTCAGCTATGGTTCAAATAACAATGTTGAAAGTGTAGTGTACAAGAGGGTCAACGTGTTTATGGCTGATATTCTGTTTTGTGAATTCAACATTAATTTTTTTTTACTTTCTCCTTCATTTTCAGTACGTGTACTTGGTAATTTCTAGTTAGCAAACATTGGTCCTGTGCAGCAAGAATAAAACCTTCAGGTTCAAATTTAACCCTGCACTAGGTAACCAATGATGGGTACGTAGGTTGTCTATATCGGCTTGCCTGGTACGAGCATAAGAAGCTTATCTTGTCATTGTTTCTGCATTTGCATTCTTTTTTTATGGTCTTTGCCGCTACAGTAGGTGTATCATGGTTTATTTACACTTCTTCATCCACTTGAAAATCCCCTTTTGAATTTATTGACTTTCTTTATTACTGAATAAAGTTTCTTATTTCTTTCATATTCTTTGACACAGATCATCATCCAGTCTTCTGTACTTTCCAGGTATCTTTGAAGACCGAATGCATACGTATTGTTGTAGTTTTCTAAGACTGTTCTAGTTGAACTAATCCTCTGCCTCCTTTGGATCTGGACAAATACAGACGATCAACATCTGATGATGAATGCGTTGAGAAGCTTAATGTCAGCTATGGTCCAATTAAGGATGTTGAAACTGTGTTTGACCACAGGGTCAGCCAAAGTGTTTATGGCCGATATTCTGCTTTGTGAATTCAACTCGGCACTTAACACCAGACGCACGCTCTTATAGTATTAATTTATTTTTACTTTCTCCTTCATTTGGGTATGCTGTATTCCATCTTCGCCGGCACCTAGGGATTTATAGGCTTCTTCTTGTCCCAGTTCCCTAATCTTTGTGATACAATCTCGATCTATTGAGTTTATTTCCGTAATTCTCCCTTTCTTGAATGTTACTTTTTAACATTTATCTAATCCAAAATCCATATCAATGTTTGGTTTGGTTTGTTTTACGGCATATCAACACTCCAATGGGTTATTTAATGCCGACAAAATTTTCATTGCCGGTAATATTTTGTTTTGTCAAAAATCTATTTCTGGTAATAATTTATTTTTTTTTTTTTTTTCAAAAATGGGTTTCTGTAATAATTTTTTTTTTCAGAAAACTATTGCTAATAATATTTTTTCCTTAAAAAAAATATTAGGTTGGTGCAAAAATAATGACGTATTTTTTAACGTCTTAAAACCGTCATTATTTTTGCACCAACTTAATAGTAACAGTTGTAATAATTTTTTTTTTTTTTTCCTTCTTCAAAAATTATTGCTTGAAATAATTTTTTTTACAAATTATTTCCGGTATTAAGACCCGTTTTTACACTTTTGTGGTGTTTTTACACAAGTTTTGGAGCTAACTATTTGCCCATAGCTGGGATCCTAACAGGTGCTACCACCCCGGGTCAAGGTGAACCTGGGAACACCAGCAATTAAGAGGTGGTTCCACACTCCTGATCAGAGGCCTTGCTGTTGGACGTAGTTTATCGTCTTACCCAGGACGCGGATGTAGTTTATCGCCATACCCAGGATGGCCATACCAATGTCATCAAGGATACATTTTATGGTATTGAGCAGACACTTAAACACATTGCCGTCTTTGGTAAAGAATTTGATATCATGCATGTAGAAGAGGTGATTAAACTCTTCTTTTTTTTTTCTTTTTTTTATCCATTGTTATTGGTGCTTAGTTTATGCGATGGTGGGATTAAGCAAAGACAAAACAGAAAGAGTAACAGGGATTCTCCTTAAAAAGATTCCTCCTCGGATATTCAAACACTTGAAAGTAGCAGTACCTTTGGTCTGATTTATGTAGAATGTGGTTTACCAAAGTTTTCATGCTATATTTAAGCAAAATTTACTATCGCCCACGATCACGACGGTTTTTAAGTGACTAAAATCAAGATACTGGGTCAGGATCGATTACATTACTAACATTCCTTTTTTGGGGGTCAGTAACTCTCGTAGCGTGACATGAAACAAAAGGAGTCATATAGTTATCTAGATACAAGTCAATATTTGAATGACTTACGAATTTTTACTAATATTAGAATCATTGAATAAATTACAAAAGAAAAATGCTTACATTTTATAAACGAAGCTTAGATATAAGTTTTAAAATGAGAAAATAAAACAGAAATCAATTCATCTGTGAAAGATCATAGGCTGACTTGATCTTAACCGATGAAGTAAGTACAAACTTTAGTTTGTTTGTTCCCACTCAGCGCAAGGCTGATTTAAGCACGGCGATTTTAACCGCTCATATCCTTACTTACTTTTGGAAAAAGACAATAAAAGAACAGGTTTCAGGAAGACAGAAGAAGGCGATTACTGTTTCCTTTAAATTTTTAAAGATTGTAGTTATCAGGGAAGCAAGAAATCGGAAGGGAGTTAAACAGGTGAGAAATGTGAGACGAGAAACTATTAGAATACAACAGACGGTTGCATCTAACTACTTCAACAGTGTCGCAACTTGGTAAGGGGGTTGGTAGTAACAACGTCAATGTAATTTCAGCTTCTGCCCGCCGAAGTAATACGCCAGCTCTTTTATTCATACATAAACAATATGGCCGATACGGTACTTCCGTTTCTGAACAATAGCTGAAATAGTACTTCCGTTTCCTTAATTCCCGGGTTGCAACAAACAGTAGAACTGTTGTATCCTTAAAAAGGTTACAGACAGGCAAAGGTGGTACTCGAGTGGAAGGAAAAGTGACAGGGGAGTGAGAGGTTTATTGTAAAAGAGAATACACTATTGAAAGACAGGGAGTCGACTAACATTTCCTGTAACCAGTCAGCCAGACAGATAGACAGACAGATAGACAGACAGTCAGACTCTGGTATGTTCTGTGCGCACTGCAAATATTACTGACATAGTCCACAATAGGTAATAGGGAGAGTGGACCATTCCATTACAACAAAAACGGTGAGACCTAGTTGTTAATTTAGTAGCACGCTTAAATTCGTGCAATCGAGGCACTAAGGATAAAAGCTCATCAGAATAATGGTTGGTACCTTTTGCCCGCCGTAATAATACTACAGCTCTTTTATTCCTTCATATACAATATGGCCGACACGGTTCTTCTGTATCTAAACAATAACTGAAATAGTGTTTCCGTTTTCTTAATTCTTGGTTACAACTGTTGTATCTTTAAAAAGGTTACAAACAGACAAGGGTGGTACTCGAGTGGAAGGAACAACAACGCGACCGTAGATGGAAGAAACAGGGGTTTATTGTAAAAGAGAATACACTAAACAAAGACAGGGAGTCGACTAACACACTGATAGACAGACTCTGGTATGTCCAGTGCACACTACAAATATTACTGATATAGTCCATAATAGTTAATAGGGAGAGTGTAACATTCCATTACAATAAAAACGGTGAAACCTAGTTGCCAATTTAGTAGCACGCTTAAATTCGTGCAGTCGAGTCACTAAGAAGAAGAGCTCATCAGAATAATTGTCATGAAAATATTTGTAGAAAAAAACAGAAGAGAGCTACGTCACGACGGTTTTTAAGTGACTAAAGTCAGGATACCGGGTCAGGATCGATTACATTACGAACATTCATTTTTTTTGTGTCGTAGCGTGACAAAACACAAAGGCATTTCATTTAAATTTTTAAAGATTGTCTCACCGAAGAGACTTTGCTCATTTCTGGTGAGACGAAAAACTTCTAGGAAGAGGAAAAAAAAGTCAAACAGTTATGTCGTGACCACAAAATGAAAAGGTATTGAGCAAAATTTCATGGTAAAATTAGCTCGGGGTAAGTGTTGTAATAGAATATTCCACACTTCCTATCACCTATTGTGGACTGCCTATATAAGTATATATATATATATAGTGTGCACAGGATATGCCAGTGTCTGTCTGTCTGACTGACATCGAGAAATGTTAGTCGACTCCCTGTCTTTCAGTAGTGTATCCTCTTTTACAATAAATCTCTCTTCTTTCATCTACGTCCGTATTGCTGTTCCTTTCACTCGAGTACCACCTTTTCTGTCTGTAACCTTTTTAAGGATACAACAGTTTTACTGTTTGTTGTAACCGGGAATTAAGGAAACGGAAGCACCATTTCAGCCATTGTTCAGACACGGAAGTGCCGTATCGGCCATATTGTTTATGTATGAATAAAAGAGCTGGAATATTACTTTGGCGGGCAGAAGGTACCAACCATTATTCTGATGAGTTTTTCTCCTTAGTGCCTCGTTTGCAAGAATTCAAGCGTGCTACTAAATTAGCAACTAGGTCGTCTCACCGTTTTTGCTACAATGGAATGGTCCACTCTCCCTATTACCTATTGTGGACTATGTCAGTAATATATGTAGTGTGCACAGGAGATGCCAAAGTTTGACTGTCTGTCTGACTGTCTATCTATTTGTCTATCTATCTGTCTATCTATCTGTCTGACTGACTGGTTACGGGAAGTTTTATTTGACTCCCTGTCTTTCTGTAGTGTATTCTCTTTTACAATAAACCTCTCATTCTTTCATCTACGCCCTTGTTGCTGTTTCTTTCACTCGAGTACCACCTTTGTCTGTTTGTAACCTTTTTAAGGATACAACCGCTTCCAAATTCTTAAGGATCCAAGAGTGTGGCAGACTTTGAAATACATCACGGTATTCTATTCAATTTGTGCTGACATTTCTACCAGTTTTCCTGAAATTTTCTTCGTTAGTAGTTTATTTTTGTAAACATATGAAACCCTTCGACATCACTTCTTTTCCAGAAGAAAAATATCGATTATTATTATTATTATTATTATTATTATTATTATTATTATTATTATTATTATCTTTTTTATTATTATTATTATTATTATTATTGTTAGTGTTATAATTATTATCACTTTAATTTGGTTTTCCATTGCTTGTACAGGTTCAAACTTTCTTTCTACTTTTGGTTTTCCATGTTTTTGGACGTCTCCGGAAATCCTACTGTAAAGAAAAAGCAGACGAACGTTTAGGCTTGCAGAGAAGCTTTATTCAATGTAATTTGACAAATGCCCGTAAGTGAGCTTCGATCATTTCTTTTATAGTCGAGTGGTTCTAAGGGGAGACAACTTTGGTTGCCTTCACTACAGGTATATAGAAGAAAAAAGGCGAGGAGAGGAATAAAGAAAAAAAAAGAAAGAAAGATTAGACATAGAAGATAAAAGTAGAGGAGAGTAATAATTAAAAAGGGAGTAGAGAAAGAGAGAGAGAAAAGGAAAAAAGAGAGGGAGAAAATGTAGGAGATGAGAAATAAATAAAGAAAAAGGGAGAAAGAAAGGAACATAGAAGAGAAAAAGGAGAGCGAGGAAAAGAAGAAATAAAAAAAAGGAAACAGAAGAAAGAAAGAAATTATAGAGAAAAAGCAGACGAACGTTTAAGCTTGCAATTTGATATTTTTTTCCATACGGGAGCTTTGGCCATTTCTTTTATAGTCAAGTAGATCTAGTGGGAGACAACAGTGCTAGCCTTCAACACACTGACGTTAATCTCGACCGTGTGTTACATTCTGTGCAAAGTGGGCTCAACTGGTTAAATCCATAATTTTGCTTTTTATTGCATTTTTCCTTTCTTTTTTTTTCTTTCATTCTTTCTTTCTTTATTTATTTGATTATTAGTTTTCCTATCCTTCTTTGAAACCTCTGTCTGTCAGCCCGTTCTTTTTTACCCACATTTGTTAGTTGATATCTTCCTTTGAGACCCCCAACTATTAGTACTTTCTTTCTTTCTTTCTCTTTCTTTCTTTCTTTCTCTTTCTTTCTTCCTCCCCTCTGTTATTTTTTTTGTCTTTCTTTGCAACCTCCCTCTGTTATTTATTTCTTTCTTTTTTAAGGCCTAAAAGAGGAGCGTTAAAAAGAAAGACTAGAAAATGCTAATAGAAAGAAAGAAAGAAAGAAAGAACAGAAAGAAAGAAAGAACAGAAAGAAAAAATAAAAGAAAGAAAGGCTAGGATCAAATAGTAAAGAAAAAAGAATTTCGATGGTTAAATAAGAAAGAAAGAAAGAAAGAAAGAAAGAAAGAAAGAAAGAAAGAAAGAACAGAAAGAACAGAAAGAAAAAAAGAAAAGAAAGAAAGGCTAGGATTAAATAGTAAAGAAAAAAGAACTTCAATGGTTAAATGAGAAAGAAAGAAAGAAAGAAAGAAAGAAAGAAAGAAAGAAAGAAGAAAAGAAAAGAAAGAAAGGCTAGGATCAAATAGTAAAGAAAAAAGAACTTCAATGGTTAAATGAGAAAGAAAGAAAGAAAGAAAGAAAGAAAGAAAGAAAGAAAGAAAGAAAGAACAGAAAGAACAGAAAGAAAAAAAGAAAAGAAAGAAAGGCTAGGATCAAATAGTAAAGAAAAAATAACTTCGATGGTTAAATGAGAAAGAAAGAAAGAAAGAAAGAAAGAAAGAAAGAAAGAAAGAAAGAACAGAACAGAAAAAAGAAAAGAAAAAGAAAGGCTAGGATCAAATAGTAAAGAAAAAAGAATTTCGATGGTTAAATAAGAAAGAAAGAAAGAAAGAAAGAAAGAAAGAAAGAAAGAAAGAAAGAAAGAAAGAAAGAAAGGCTAGGATCAAATAGTAAAGAAAAAAGAATTTCGATGGTTAAATAAGAAAGAAAGAAAGAACAGAAAGAAAAAAAGAAAAGAAAGAAAGGCTAGGATCAAATAGTAAAGAAAAAAGAACTTCGATGGTTAAATGAGAAAGAAAGAAAGAAAGAACAGAAAGAAAGAAAGAAAGAAAGAAAGAAAGAAAGAAAGAAAGTGAGGTTCTCTGTGGTGATAAAATGAACGTATAGTTTTGTTGCGGAGGCGTTAAAAATTTGGAAGCCATTACTTGCTCCATTTAACCAATGATTTGTGGTGCTATTCAGATGCTTTTGTCAGAACGATCGGCCTTGCTACTAAGAAAGGAGTAAATAGTTACGTCATCTGCATAAATCCCTACTTAGGAACTGATGACAAGGTCGTCAATGAAGATCCTAAGCAGCGTAATTCCAAGGATGGAGCCCTGACGGACTTCGCATTAGCATGAAATGATCTACAAGCGTGCCCGCTCAACTAGGGCTTTATGATACGATTTGTGACAAACGATTGGATTAAGCTAAATATATGTCCTACGACGCCATTACCCTTGAACCTCGTCCTAGGGGACACATCGGGTAAAGATACTTCCGATGGGTCGAGAGTGGACTTGGAAGATAATGTCCAAGCAAACCTTTATCTGAACTAGATGTCAGATTGATTGAAGAGGGGGAGGGCTGAGGTTTGGCTTTTGTTCAGCACGCACTTTCAGAGCTGCCTGTAATCTCTAGAACTTGTGAGAGGCTATAGGCTGTCTCATTTCTATCAGCAAACAGTGATTTATGCTACTTTTAGGAGAAGCTTGCACTCTTTACGGATAGTGACAAAGAGACCTCCGCTATAATCGCCTCTCTTACTCTGGTATCGTCTGAAGAAGTGATTCTTGTGCGCTACAGCAGCAGAACAGGCGGGAGAGAAGCAGGAAGAAGATTGCGGTATTTCCGTACTGATACTAACGCTTCGATGCCCGGTTTACTCGGGAAGCGTCCTCAGTGGCATATTCCTCAATGGGACTATTAAAAATAGCTTTTCAAGGGGCATCGCGAAGAAGATCCAATATGCGTCACAATCAGTGCGTTGATAGCAGGAAGGTAGTCTGTTAACAAGCGGTTCTTGACTGATGGTAGAGCGGAAAGTCATATCTATAGACACTATAGTATGTTCGGAGATGCGAAGAGGACAGAGCTGCAGAGCACGACATGAGTCCGGAGAAGAGTTTGGATGCTAACGATCACAGTAGCATTAGAATGATTAAGCCACTTGACATGATGGTCATTGAAGTCGCCGAACACAATATTTTCAGATGGGTGTAGAGAGAGGGTCGTATCCATACTATCAGAAATTCTATCTGTCAAGGAACAGTCATGGGAGGAAGAAGAACGATAGAGTAAAAGATATCTGGCTCAGTTTAGTAGTAAAAATCAGAAGCACCTGTAAGCACCTGTCTGTATTTCTTTAAATTATTAGCTCTGAATTTACATTGAGTTCTCAGGATTTCATCCTCCTTGGGACTACCCATACGGATTACCAAGGTTTTCGTTACTTATATATATATATATATATATATATATATATATATATATATATATATATATATATAATTTATTCCAAAATTATAACATAAATATGTTATGAAATCACCTATAATTTTATAGTTTTCGAATAAATTATATTTCCTCTGCTGTATTGAGTACTCTTTAAAGAATAGTATTTTTTGACTATTGGATTTTATTCCATATACACCAATCCTATACTTGGAGAATTATGGTTATGTTGGGTGGGGTTTGATGGTAGTGGGAGGAAAATTATTATAATATATAATATATAATAAGTACCACGCATATATAATATATAAATAATATATATATATATATATATATATATATATATATATATATATATATATATATATATATATATGTATGTATATGTGTATATATCTATATATATATATATATATATATATATATATATATATATATATATATACAGAGAGAGAGAGGGAGAGAGAGAGAAAGACATAGATGTGTGCGATGGATAAATTATTGTCTAAATTATACAAAAATGAAAATAACACTGACATCTCATTTTAACAGATATATTTACCAAAATTACACAAAAATGTCTTGAAATACTAAAGAGTAAATTTGTTCAATAAAATCGCCATTGGCTTCAACCACGGGCTCCAGACGACTTCCGATTTTCCTGCAACTCTTTTGAATGTTTTCCTTGTTTAAATGGATGAATGCTGCCATAATACTTGCCTTCAGTTCATATTTGGTTTTACAAAGAGTTTTGTTGATCTCTCGCTCAGCTGCGTCCCACACATAATAATCAAGTGGGTTTTAGTCTGGGGAGTTAAGTGGCCAGATGTAAAAGTCCTGCAGATATCCATATGTGTAGTGAAAAACAAAAAACAAAAGAAGAAAGAAAGCATTTATATGTATCAATATCACAATACTGTTTGGAAAAAAAAAAAAAACAAGCCAGGGGTGAAAATGTGAAGCGTCTGACTTAGGATTTGGGCGTCGGAACAACCACAATTTACGGCCTAAGGAAACAGAAGGAGAAATCATTGTGTCCTGTAAGGGGTGAAAAGAAATTAATGAAAAGTACGAAAAACACGAAGCCAAAATGATAATCTCGATCGTGTATAGATGGAGTGAATTCTTCAGCGTCTGCATAAAGATATGACGCTGATCATGAAACAGGCGAAAATCTATCACGACGAACTGAATATTTAGCAGGCTGGTTCCAGAAATTTAAGAAAAGGCATGGAATTAGATATTGAATGGTATGTTGCGATAAAGCATCTGCTGATATAGAATTGCATTCAGGATATATGCCTTGGTTCTTTTATAAAATCTAAAGAGATATTGTGCTTATGCATAGCCGACATTCCCAAGCTGTCTGCTTTTATAGATATTAGATACAAATTAAATATCCTGCATTCCAAAAATAATCTGAAACCCAAAGCACTTCCTGTCTCAAAGACTTCGGTTAAATGTTTCTCAACCTGTAATAAATTTTCTTTTAAGACAAATGTTATTAATGACAGTCATTTTGTGTCGATTCATTT
>OZ010615.1:31199212-31219212 GCA_963932145.1 Acanthosepion lycidas | reverse complement strand
AAAAAACGACATTATTTTTGCAACAACCTAATATATATATATATATATATATATATATATATATATATATATATCAGTAATGCGTGCTCAAGAAAGAACAAAATGTTGCGTGCTGAAAAACCGTCGGCCCGACCTACTTCCCCAAATCTAACTAGATGCCTAAACATTAGACCTTGTTTTAGAACTCCTTCTTGGTTTATCCCGAGAAAAATTTCAGCCCCTCTTAGGATATAAAGGATTCGATTTTGCTTGCTGTTTCAGATCCCTCGGATCCTACTTCCCGCGGATAAGTGGGGATATTATTTGCTTCCTTGTAAGCGCAAATATAACCCAAAAGTCTGTTTCATGTGTACCTAATGCGCGTATATGGATGTGTGTATGCGTATGTATGTGATGTGTGTGTGTGTGTTTGACTGTTTGGATGTTTGGACAACTGTTACTAGAATCGTTACAAAAAAAAAAGAAAAGAAAAGCAACAAGTTTCGCAAATAAACACCGGAAGAAGTCATCTTTACCAATTTCCGTTGCCCGAGGTAGCGTTCTAATCGGCGCTCACAAACACAATTACAAGACACCTTTCAAACCCGCACTCCCCGCAGATGGCTAGCTAGCCGCGACAACAACAGCAACACTATAGGGTTTCTTTCATTTTGACATCCAATCTAGCATGGGCGTGTCTGACCCACGAGCAAAAAAATTCTGCTCGGAATGAGTTGAAACCAAGCGACAAAAAAAAAAAAAAAAAAAATTTTGAAAGATTCAAACGATTTCCTCCATTTTTTTTTTTTTTTTTTTTTTTTTTTGAATTTTGAATTTTGTTTATATTTTTAAACCTGTGGAAACAACATGAAATGAATAAATCTTTGAATGAAAGTTTAAAACTGTAAAAACATTCATTAAATTCGTTCAAGCATGCAGTTTATTTTCTGCTGGGGAAAACAATTTTTCTTTTTTTTTTAATTTCCCATGCCGAAAAGAAAAGGAGAATTTGTTTTTCTTTAGCAAATTTCCAGATAGACATATAAAGTTAAAATCTTATGTGTCTTGGCTTGAAATAAATTTTTGTGACCTTGACAGATCCCGACATTTATCAGAGAGATGAAATTTAAATTTTTATTATTGCATTATGCCAAAATTTTCGCACCTCGTCAGATAGCTATTAACATCAACAATTGAGTACAAATAATTATTAATTAAAAAAAATAAGTAATTAATGTATGATATTATTCATAATTACATCTACAAGAATGTCGTTTTTGATAAAGGTTAAAAAAATAACCACAAATACGTAAAAAATGCATATATTGTCGAAAATTCCTTTTTCCACAATATAGCTATTTGTGCGATGTCATAATGCTTATTACCTGGGCGCCTCGAAGTGGGTTAATTATTCGCAAGCTTCTCTCGCTAGAACAATTACGACAGAGTTCGATCCTCACTCGGTGCCCCATACTTTCGGCCTTGTGCCACATCTGAGCTATGCTTGGAAAATCGCTATAATGCTTATTACCTAAACACTATTAATACTGAATAATTTTTTAAACATTAAAATATATTTAATCACATCTTTTTAATAACTGTTGCGATCTGTGAAACGAATTTCTTGTGTGACTTGACTTGAAATAATTTTATATATGTATGTTTGTTTATGTGTGCATATATATATATATATATATATATATATATATATATATATATATATATATATATTGAACAGTACCTATAATCGAAATTAAAATAACTGATCGAACGTGCAACTTTCGGATAATAAGTGTGAAATTCCAGTAATTATTGAACAATATAGTTCATGCCACATGGACGGAAAACCTACCAGTTCAAAAGAATTCTCTTATTGCTATATTTGTACAAGAACGCACAACCTTAAAATTTAAAATTCAAACTCAGCGTTGCGACCGCACGTTCCAAAATAATAACACATTTCTCATAGCATTTTTTCGGATTACATCTCTATTTTCGTTGTCCTCTTATAACCAAGAAGTAAAAAACAAGAACAAATCTATTTCCATACCTGAAGATGTCTGTAGGAACAGACGAAAGCTTGTAAAAACTAAAAAAGACCTTATGAAACTGGAATTTATAAACAGGGATCATATCATTCATATACAGGTTCGGGGTTAGTGCATCTTATTTAAATTGTTTGCGAAGATGTATTCTCGCCATTTAAATCATTAACCTCTATATTTGTTTTTTTGTATGAAGGATTCATGTAATTATAAATCGAACTGCACCTATAATCAAAATATATATATATATATAAACTTAAAATTTTGTGAGTCTTAGCTCGAAATCTTGAAACTTAATTATTTATCAAATGTTTCTTATCTATTTGTGTATTTGTGTGTGTCAGTGTGTATATGTATGTGTGTGTTTAGAAGACTTGAAAATTATTTATAAAATGTTTCTTATCCATTTCTGTGTGTGCATGTGTGCATGTGTGCGTTTGTGTGTATGTGCCTGTGTCCATGTATGGGGGTAGGTACGTCTGTGTGTGCATGTATGCATGTTTATGTACGTATGTGTGTCTCGATTGCAACCTTGAAAATTAATCATTCATAAAATCTTTCTTATCCATTTGCGTGTGTATACGTGTGTATGCACGCGTATGCGCGTGTCTGCGTTTATGCGCGTGTATGTGTGAATATGTGCGTGCGTGTCTGTGCAAATATTACTCAAAACTCTTGACATCGAATTTTTTAACACACAGACACACACACACACACACACACATATATATATATATATATATATATATATATATATATATATATATATATATAAAGAAAGAACAGTAAGATATGGTTAGAACTGTGTAGCGGAAAAACCATATTTTAAATAAATTAATTTTTAATATATATATATATATATATATATATATATATATATATATATATATATATATATATATATATATATTTGAATAAAAACAGACCACTTTAAGGTTTCATGTAATAAGGTATTTCACCACATCCCTTTTAAAGGGCTCTGGATCATCAGACTTTATTTCCAAAGGTTGAAATGAAAAATAAAAAAAAATTTACACATTTTTGACGGGCCTTATTAAGCATATGTAAATTAACGAAGTGAGGGAGTGAGGGGGGAGAGAAAACATGAGTGAGTTAGATGTACCATTTCAATTCTTTATCCTTAAGCTCCCTTGGTGTGGGCCAGACATCGCTTAACTTAACGTATGTTATCTCTAGATATGGATGGGTAAGGGGTGAAGAAGAAAACCGACATAAAAGGAAGAAGATACAATAAACTAAATCATGATCATGAGAGAAGGTTTCACTCAATTTCTTGGACACTGTTATTTCGCATTACTTTAAAGGGTATATTTGGGGGTTACCGTTTGATATAAATCTAAATGTCTAAACAATCTACGAAGAATTTAATTTGATGTTTGTTGGAGTTTTGGGTATTTTCTATGAAATAGTCGATTGGAAAAAATTCCTAGAAAGTGTATTGAAAGAATGAATTACTTTTACATCTAGTAATCTTTTTTCTTTTTCTTTTTTTTTTTTTTGCTTAAACTTTTTTCTTGTTGATTATTAAGTTGACATAAAGGTGCGATGGATAAATTGTCGTTTAAATTTACGCCCTACACATAATAATTAAGGGGGTTGCAAGTCTGGGAAGTTAGGTGTCCAGCTGTAAGGGGGTGATGTTCTCTGACATTCATGACTGCGTTCTCCTGGTTGTGTGGCATGGTGCAGAGGCCTGTTGCCAGATATAAGGTCTTCCAGCAGCTAACCTCTTGATCCAGGGCAGCACTACTTCCTCAAGACTTCCATGTTGAATCTGAAGCCTTGCTGGAAGATTATAACGTAGCCATCACCAGCGACCATTCCAAATACCTTCGTAATCACCATTACTTATTATTCAACTCTTTCCGAATCCTCTGCATTGACGACCAAATCCTTTGAAATGTTCGTATTGGATCATCCGGTGCGAATGCCAAGTGGTACGGCATGCTGTTTCGAAATTTCTGGCGAAGTAAACTACGCCATATGTTCTTTTTCTCAAAGACGGTGACAAAATGAGCCTACTATATTGTGCTCTTGACAAAATGCAAAACAAAGAACACGCATGCACGAAATTAGAATTATGAAATGAAGACAATTTCCCCATCGCACGCTCTCTTTTCTCTCTCTCTCTCTCGGCCTATACATTCATACACACACACACACACACAAACACACACACACACACACACACACATATATATATATATATATATATATATATATATATATATATAATTAAGTTATGAAGAACTTGGTAATCCGTATGGGATGAAATCCTGAGAGCTCAATGTAAATCCAGAACTAATATTTAAAAGACAAACAGACCACTTTAAGGTACCATTATAATAATTTATTTCACCAGAGTCCTTTTAAAGGACGCCGGATCATCAGAAAGCACTTCCATAAATGAAATGAAACGAAAAATGAAATTAAAATTGATATATATATATATATATATATATATATATATATATATATATATATATATATATATATATTTAAAAAGTAAGATCAGCCAATCAACCTTTCGGTATCCGCAGGCGATCGAGACCAACTATTTTATCGAAACTTTGAAACAAAGTTATTGTGATTGGGTGATATCCTGTTTTTAAATTTGAAAATCTGCATGTTAATTTTTAATTTTAATTTTTATGTGTATTGAGCACTTTTTAATACAACTGTTTCCTTGTCTAAATCGACGGTTACCAATATTTGTTTTATATATATATATATATATATATATATATATATATATATATAATTATTTATTTAAAAATTATAACATAAATATGTTATTTTCGATAAAAGTTAATATAAAAAGTTATGTATTTTTGTTTTTTTATATATATATGCGTGTATTTGTATATGAATTTGTATATATGTATGTTTAAGATTATATATGGATATATATATATGCATACATATATTTATGTATGTGTGTGTATATATATATATATATGTATATGTATGTATGTGAATGTGTGTGTGTGTTATATATTTGGTTTGTTGACTTTTTTAAGTTGCTGTGTAGGTTGATATTTATATTTATATTTATGCTTGCTTCTGCATGTGTATGCGTATGTGTATGTGTGTATATGTGTGTGTATATATGTATGTGTGTGTGTGTATGCGTATGTCTATGTCTGTATATGTGTATATATATATATATATATATATGTGTGTGTGTATGTGTGTATGCGTATGTGTATGTCTGTATATGTGTGTGTATATATATATATATGTGTGTGTGTGTGTGTATGCGTATGTGTATGTCTGTATATGTGTATATATATATATATATATATATATATATATGTGTGTGTGTGTGTGTGTATGCGTATGTGTATGTCTGTATATGTGTGTGTATATATATATATATATATATATATATATATATATGTGTGTGTGTGTGTGTGTGTATGGGTATTTGTATGTCTGTATATGTGTATATATATATATATATATATATATATATATATATGTGTGTGTGTGTGTGTGTGTGTGTGTATGCGTGTATATGTATATATGTGTGTATATGTTTGTCTGTAAGTTGGCTTTTCTGTACTTCCGTCTGTAGTGATGAATTTTTGTACACTGTACACATATATTTGAAGGTGGTTCATATTTTCTTTCACCTAATGTACAATAAGGCGTACATGTCTGTTTGGAATTTTCGTTTTTTATAAATTAGATGGTCTTATTTTTATACGTATATATATATATATATATATCTATTTTAATGTCCTTTCTTTATCTATTGTTCGTTTCTCTGTTCTATTTACCCATTTTTATCTATGTATATTTGCCCGAATAAGTTATATTTTAATAAGTGGTTAGAATTCGTTTAATAACACTTTCACTCTTGAATATTTCATGCGTGTTATATCAGAGTGTCTATGTCAATGTATGTGGGTAGATGTACGAGTCTTTTTCGATGTCTGTGTATAGTAACTTGCATGCATATTTTATTGTGTATATGTGTGGTTTAATTTTTTTCTTTTTTGTAAAAGGTCGTGCAAATATTTCCTGTCTCGTCACTTTTTGTGTGTGTATATATCTAAATATGTCTGCGTGCTTACGTATTATAATCTGATTGTGTTTATATTGTCTTTCGCAAGATGTCATAATCCCATGTCTACACTTGCATTTCATAAAGTTAAGGGCAGTCGATCTTAACGTTTATTCCAAGGTAATTTCAATAGAAACTAAATGAATTGAAAAATATATGAATTTTTTCTTTTTTCCTCAATAATTTCAAAATTTTACACTCAATATAGATTAAATTTGCATTTCTGAAATGGGTAGTTTTTAATTTTAATTTCAAATTTTATCTTACAATTTAATACTTATTAGTTAGAATAAATTCTATTTTAGTATAAACCTGACTTTAAAGCATTTAATAGTTATTATAAACTGACTTCGTTGTCAAGTTTTTTGAATTCTCCTATCCTTGTATTTTGATTGGTTATTTCAGCTCATGTAACAGCGTTTCCCCTTACGAGGGCTGGTTAATTAAAACCTTTATTATTTTATTTTTAAAACCTTTATTCTACAATCTACATTCAACCTCATTATTTGATAAGACACCAGAGGTGTTGAAACAAAATGGTTATTTTTGTAGTGATTTTATAACATATTTATATTATAATTTTTAAATGAATTATTATTTTCGCTCTACTCCGTATTGAGCACTCTTTTAAGAATAGTAATTGTTGGTTACTGGAATTTATTCCGTATACACCAATCGTATACTTGGGTATATATATATATATATATATATATATATATATATATATATATATGTATATATGTATATATATATATATATATATATATATATATATATATATATATACATATATATATATATATATATATACACACACATATATATATATATATATATATATATATATATATATATATGTAATGAAAAACAAACCACTTTAAGGTACCATTACGATAATTTATTTCACCTAAATCCTTTTTTAAGGATTCAGGATCATCAGGTAAAACTTCCTGATGATCCTGAATCCTTAAAAAAGGATTTAGGTGAAATAAATTATCGTAATGGTACCTTAAAGTGGTTTGTTTTTCATTACATATTAGCTCTGTCCTCACATTGAGCTCTCAGGATTTCATCCTCTTTGGATTTACCAATTCGGTTTACCAAGTTCCTTATAACTTAAAAAATTATATATATATATATATATATATATATATATATATATATATATATATATATGTACATACATTCATATATATATATATATATATATATATATATATATATATATATATATATATATATGTATGTATGTATGTATGTATGTATATATATATATTTATATATATATTTATATATATGTTTATATATATTTAGACAGCATTTTTTCATTGATGCAAGTTTCATTAAATAATATAGACAAGTGTTGATTATTTATTTTATGTAAAGTCTTTTCATATTATCCAATAAGCTTAATAACATTATCATTAAACGAAGAAAGAAAATCAAAATATTCATACATATTTTTTAATCCAATATAAGCTTTCGGCTTACAAAAGCCATTATCAATTTAAATTAAATGATCGAGCAGCCCAGAAAACTATCAACACTTGGATTTATAAATGTAGCCTTGTGAAAAGACAAATTGAAATAGCCAAGGAAGAATTGAACATCCTTAACAGCAAAAAACAGGACATCTGCTTAATATATTGTAATGTAATTGTCATCTTTGATAATGGCTTATGTAAGTCGAAAGCTTAGATTGGATTAAAAAAATATGAATCAATAAATGTGATTTTCTTTCTTCGTTTAATGATAATGTCATTAAGCTTATCAGATGTTATGAAAAGAATTTACATAAAATAGAAAAAACTTGTCTATATTATTTAATGAAACAGGCATCAATATATATATATATATATATATATATATATATATATAATTTACCATCGCCTGAAGAGGTACAACTTAGTACCAAAACACGAAAGCAATTATGCTATGGACAGTGTAATTATACTCTATTTGGTCTCATCTTATAGCTGGATGTATATATATATATATATATATATATATATATATATATATATATATATATATATATATATATATATATATATATATATATATATATTATTATTATTATTAATAATAATAATATTTATTAAAGAAAATGAAATACTCAAATCCCAGTTACAGGTAATAATCTTTATTAAGATTTAAAGTGTTTGATATTATTACGTATGGGATTGTAAATGTTTGATATTCTTTAAATAATGATAATTTTGCTCTCTCTTTTGACATAGAGCTCTCCCTGGACCTATATCCTTCTGGAAATTACATACGGAATATACATCGTAATTCCTGTGTAGAGATGGAACCTTATTTTTAAATTAGTAAATTTATAATGTTTCTAATATATATATATAAATATATATATATATATATATATATATATATATATATATATATATATATATATATATATATGTTTGTGTGTGTGTGTGTATGCACATATATATATATATATATATATATATATATATATATATATATATATATATATATATATATATATATATATATATGTGCATATATATATATATATATATATGAGGCACAGTGGAGTAATGTATGAGTAATGTATGAGTAATGAATATCGGCTCGGATTGAGGAATCGGAGAGCCGAGTTCGAATTCCAGTCGAATCCATTACATTACCCTTGGGAAAGGTATGAATCCTCTTCTTCTCCCTCCAGCTATGGGTAAAAAAGCAGGACAGACTGGGTTATATAGCCTTGGATGGCAACTGGTCTAGGAGAAGAACAACTCTGAATTCAAAACCTGCGGAGGGTCGTTTGGGAACCTTGTGGCATTCGGTGCACCAGGTCTCTGTATTCGTCCCTCCAAAAAGTGTGGATGGTCCTGCACGAGGCCTTCACCACTATAATCAAATCTCATGTGCCGGTGTTGGGTTGTCGGTTTCCTGGAAACTGATCTGCTTGACCCTCATACGTCGAATCTCGACGGGAGAGTCGATTATATATATATGTATATATATGTTTATATATATATATATATATATATATATATATATATATATATATATATGCACATTTCATTAAAAGCGACAGACAAGGTGCTTTTATTTAGTTTTTTATACAATTTCTCATTTCAAACAAAAAAATGAAAACATTTTATAAAACACATACAACAAACTATTTCTAATTTTCACAATTAAAATACAATCCTTGAAAATGGCTAAATGTATAGCCGAAAGCGTTCGGATAAAAAGAACATTCGGACAGTTTTATATAATTTATCATCCGAAAAGAAAAAAATTATTAGATCGCATGAGAAATTGTACAAAAAGAAACTAAATAAAAGCAACTTGTCTGTCGTTTTCAATGAAATGTGCATTAAAGAACGATTGCTGCCTAAGTACACGAATATATATATATATATATATATATATATATATATATATATATATATATATATATATATATATATATTTATATATATATATATATATTTATATATATATATATATATATATATATATATATATATAGGTAACTATACTCGTCTTGAAAAACCTTCGATTTTTTGATTTGCCAATAATCAAATCAATCACGAAGGAAAAAAAAGGTTTTAAAAAAGAAAGAGCTAGAAACATGAAAGTCTGTCGAAAAAAATCGCACAGATACGGTTTCAAAGCCCAAAGAAAAAACCCCGACACAAGTAAACAACTGACTAAAAAGAGCTCAATACAACCGTAGAGCAGACCTAGATAAACCTAGTGAGCCAGACAAACCTACCCAGGTTTCACCTAAGCGTGTATGTGTATATATATATATATATATATATATATATATATACTATCCTTCACCCAATAAAAACCTCGTAATCATTCACGGTTGCATGTTATATAATGAGACATTTTTAAAGAGAAGTAGTGAATAGAAAAACGTGCATATCATGGCAATATGTCGGGTAGATAACGGTTTACCCTAAACATGAAGACAACCAGGTTCTAGTGATCGAGGAAGCATCCTTTCGGGTGTCTGTACCACAAAATGAAAATTCTCCTGAAGAAACCACCTGAGTGACAATTCCTTCACGCCAAAAGCATAAGGAATAGGCATGAATCGACCCCGTGTACTTGGTGCAGCGTGTCGTAGACGTGAAGGTCTGAACTGGCAGAATTATCTAATATTACTAAGATTTTTTTTCTTCTAGCCAGAATCCATCTTATACATTATAAGTCTATAGTTTTTTTTTAATCTTAATTCCTGGGATGAGGATTTATAATTAGTTACGCTATTTATACTCGGTCTGTTGTCCTCATCTTTGTTGTTTTTATCCCTACATACCGGTCGTTGTACCTTCCGGCCTTTCTCAGGTGTATATCAATCTCGGTCACTGATGTAATAAATATGCATACACTTGGGTTCCCACTCACAGTAATATGATTGGCTGGTGTCCGCCATAAATACAGATTGATGTGAAGGTACAGTGACGACGCCTATTGCCTACCACTAAGACGAGGACCAGTCCATTACTCTTACCTGCTAGATTGTCCTACTCGGTTACAGTAGTCCAAAACCACTTTGCTATTTCGAACAAATATATCCCTTTCCGGGACATACCAGTAACCTACAGAGAATTCTGAACTGAATACTTTATTCAATCTACGAGGCTAAACTTCAGTCTAGGGCTATTTTTATTTTGCATTGTTCATTTATTGCTCTTTGGTTTCCACTGAGTGCAAGTCCACACTGCCCGACCCAAGGATTGAACTCTCAACCACTATGTTCTACAGGACAATGACCTCGTGGAAAAAAGCGTTAGCTTATCAATTATCATTGAATTTATATATTACATACTTTAAATATTAAAAGTTCTAGAATTTAACATTTTTTTCATTTGTAAATGTTTTTATAGTCATGTATGTTGACCTGGAAAAGAAGTATTAAAAAAAAATCCATCAGAGGACGAAACGCGTCGGTTAAGATAAGTTTTTCGTCTGTCGTTATTCATATTTTTATTTATTTTTGTCTGAATTTCTGGGATGAGGAGTTATCATTATTTATACTATTTATATTCGGAGTGTTATCCTCATCTTTGTTGTTTTTATTCCTACGTGTCGGTCGTTATGCCTTCCGGCCTTTTTCAGGTCTATATCGATCTGGGAATCCTGAACTGTACACTTTATTAAATCTATGAGCGTAAACTTCTCATTTCACGGTCTAGAGATATCGTCTATCTCTTATATTTATTTAGTATTGTTCAGTTATTGTTCGTCCCTTCCCACTCAGTGCAAGTACACACTGCTCGATCCCGGGACTGAACTCACAACCACTCTGTCGCCAAATTCACAAACGCTATTATCTACTAGAAGCAGACGAACAGTAACTCTCTGAGAAAAAACATTCTTTTATCATTTTTTTATTTACTAGAAAGGAATTTAGGAAAATTCGGTAATGGATGATTCCGTCCGGGAAGATTCGGTAACAGAAAATTCGCTAATTTTTTACTATTATGTTGGTGCAGAAATAATGACGTAATAATGTCGTTTTTTGACGTATTTTTTAAGGTCAAAAAACGACATTATTACGTCATTATTTTTGCACCAACCTAATAGGTAAGAAAATTTGGTAGCTATGAAATAAAAGTCGATCAAAAATCGATTTTAGGTCCGTTATGGTGTAAGAGCTTGGGGACTAAGCACCTCCTCTATATTCTTAAATAACTGAAAATCGTGGAGCCAATATAAAACTCTTCTACAACAATACCAACTTGCAGGATACGGACCGTATCCCGTTAATCTCGATCTGCAGGTCTTTGTATTTGGACAATTTCTCGATAATTTTCATGGAGGTCCTTCTCTCTCAGATGGTGCTGCTATGCCAATAAACATACAATTCCTGAATTTCTTGTCTTTTATGATAATATCAGGTCGTTTGGCTTTTATTTCCCAGTCAGTTTGAATTGGCATATCCCAGAGGATAGTTACATCGTTATTTTGGGTAATTGTGTCTGGTTGCTGGTCATACCATCTCTCAGTGGTTTCGATTTTGTGCTTCTTGCATATCTTCCAGTGCACATATGTCGGTACCTTATTATTATTATTATTATTTCCCTTCAGTTTCTGTTGTATACACATTTCCCAACCAGAGAACTATGTTAAAAAATGCCATCATATTTTCCACTGACCATTTTTGTAGAAAATAAAATAAAAAATAAGATTGCACACATTTTACATAGATAAAGCCCATCGTAATGTGTAAGCTGTACTTGTGAGCACAATTATTATTATTATTATTATTATTATTATTATTATTATTATTATTATTTCCTTTGATTTCTGTTGTATACATATTTCCTTCCGGGTCCCGACCAGAGACCTAAGGTTAGAAATGGCATCATGGCATTTTCCACTTGAAAAAAAAATTACATAGACAAAGCTCTTCGTAAGCTGTGGGGTGTACTCGTGAGAACAATTTTTTGTATCTCCTTGAGGCATGGGCTTCCAGGAATCCCTTCAATTAGTCTACTGCAGTCTTTTCCAACCGATCCTAAGGCTCCAACTACAACAGGGATTGTTGATGTTCCCATAGGCCACATTTTTGAGATTTCTATTTCAAGGTTCTTGTATTTTGATAGCTTTTTGAAGATCTTCAAAGATACATTGAAGTCTGCGTGGACTGCCATATCAATAAGGAGGAACCTTTGAGTGTGCGATCTCTTATTATTATCATTTGCTTTTGCTTTTGGTAGTGCTGCTAGACCCCAAGTCTTATGAAGAGACTTCAAGAAGCAACAGGTTGTTTGCATCCGAAGATTCAAACAGATGGGGTGTGCCATGGGATCGATGACAAAAATAAATGCGGAGACAAAAGGCAAGACAGAACTCGAAGCAAGATGTCCGAAGTGCCCATGCGTAGCATGTTTTTGCAATTCGCATATTATAGCTCTGCCAGGAAACTGTTCCAAATATTTGTCTGCTCCTTCTGAGATACTATTCCCAAAGACCCAACAACAACAGGACATCCTGCTGTCTTCAGATGTCATATTCTACTGATCTTAATCTCAATGCCCTTGTATTTTCTTGGTTTCATAAACGTTTGCAAAATCGTGTTCTTGTCTGCGAGCATTTATCAGAAAGCAGGTTAGTTTTTTTTATTTCAACAATATTTTTTTCCTAATTATGTCTTCTTGATTTGTCTGAAACGAGGCAGGACGTTTGGCCGACGGACGTTTAACCGAAAAATTACTTGTAAAAATAGTAACAAAAAATAAGTATTTTAATTACCAGTGCATTAAAATAGAACAGGACTACTAATTACTACTAAATTTCAAGTGAATTAAATTACTAAATTCTAAATTTCAAGTGAAAATTTTCTTATTTCAATATTTGTTTATTGAAATTAGTATTTTAAAAATTATTTGAATATATTTGGGTAAAAAGTAGCACTTAATTATTTAAATTCGTATTTAAGAATAAGATAAAAGCTAGTTCATGCCTTTAAGATCATTAAACGCGAAATTGAAAGATCTTTTATATCGTAAAAGCTTAAGATTTTTGCTGTAGTAAAATGTACTTTTTCTCAAAATACTTATTATCTTACAGTAATATTTGCAATAAAATATAATATATACAGAATAGATTTTTAAAAAAGCCTGTCAAAAAACGAAAAATTATAAATTAATACAGTAGATAAATATACATATATGTCGCACATTACGATAAAGTGTGTGACGCACATGTAAATATGCCTCTATACTAATGGATAAATGTCCATTCAGTTTAAATGTCCATCGGTTAAATGTTCGTCGGCCAAATGTACTTTGGCCAAATGCCAGAGTTGCGTCTGAAAGGCTAAAATTCCGGAGGACGGTAACCTCCTCATTGTGTACAACTTATTATTAACGTCTTCTCGTCACTGGTATGTCAGGATAAGAAATGCCGAGGTCGAGACAAGTCAAAGGAGAAATTTTCTAACTAACCGTTATCGTATTATTCTGCTTATAAAACGTATTGTTTTTCCTGATAAATTATCTCCAAAACCCACCCTGCATCCTACAAATCGAATGTCGGTGACGGGAGTTATAAGTTTAGCGTGTGGGTTCAGCGTCAGCTCCCTATTTGCACCCGATTCAGAGCCGTTGAAATTAAAACAAGTGCAAAGTTTCAAAATTAAATTAACAAAGTTTCGGGAAGCCATTTATGCATTTTGGATAAACTTGTGACGATTACTGGATTTTATGCTATAAGGCGATTTACTTGCTAATTCCACGGAGTCAAGTTGTGAGACAAGGTCGGTTTAACGTGAGAACCCGGGTGCGTGCACGTGGGCTAAGGACAAAAATTCCCCCAGCCCCCTCAACCGTCGGTTGCACTGGACTTGGTGCAAACACCGATCCTTCTCACTAGTGCAATGAGAATGTGCAGCCTCGAGCATTTGTTCCACAGGGCTGGGCACCTCACTGTGTGATTTTCCATCAGTTGCGCCTCTGTCAACCGATGGAGCCGCAACCGAGTGGCTCTCTGCCCGAAGCCAAAGAGGCAACTGGAAGATGATAAATAAAACTTACCGACCAGTACCAGGATTTCCAGCTATATCACTATAATACAGATCCAGCAGTCCGCTAAAGAGTACCGTATATTTACATTACACATAAATCAAACTTAACGTTATTTTTGAATCCAAGTTAACATATATTTAATTTAAAACTAGTACCCCTTCCTGGATTAGTGAGGATTTCAGGCTGCAATAAGGTTACGTTTCAGTGGTATTATGCATTCTAACATCCCTTCTAATGATTACAGTGTGGATAGTTACCATAAATTTGGCAATTCTTTTCGGTCTGTGATGAATTTGTCAGGTTTTCATGTTGAAATATATTATTCAGTGGGTAAAATTAGGGATAGTGTTCAGAATCAATCTATCTATCTATCTATCTATCTATCTATCTATCTATCTATCTATCTATCTATCTATCTCAGTCTGTTCATATCTATCTATCTATCTATCTATCTATCTATCTATCTATCTCAGTGTCTTCATTATCTATTTATTAGGTTGGTGCAAAAATAATGACGTAATAATGTCGTTTTTGACATTATTACGTTAAAAAATACGTCAAAAAACATTATTACGTCATTATTTTTGCACCAACCTAATATCTATCTATCTATCTATCTATCTATCTATCTATCTATCTATCTATCTATCTTCATTATCTATCTATCTATCTATCTATCTATCTAATTAACTATCTATCTCAGTCTCTTCATTATCTATCTATCTATCTATCTATCTATCTATCTCATTCTCTTCATTATCTATCTATCTATCTATCTATCTATCTATCTCATTCTCTTCATTATCTAGCTAGCTAGCTAGCTAGCTAGATAGATAGATAGATAGTGCATGTATTTTTGGTGTGAGCTCAAATTAAAACAGATCCATTATCAGGGCCCATACCAACTTGAAACGTCGAAATGAATAGCTTATTTTTCTGCAGTTAAATAATTGCTTACTTTGTGAGCAAATATGCAGCATTTTTCTATACATTATATATCAAATTCTCAATGAGCCCTTATTCTGGAAAAGTAGTTTACGGTCAGCCGATTTCACTGCGAACGAGACTAGCGCAATAGGAGAGACTGTTTATAAATTTTAACAAATATCATTTTTCCGTAAGCAAGTCATGTATGGCATTTGCCGGGAAAGTTTAAAATTAATATTAGCTCAAGCACCAGGGGTCCTCCACCCCCACAGACAGTCTCCTCCTTTGGGAGGGGGACTGGAGTCATTACCCGGCGCCTGAGATGTCTCCCACAGGCGACGTACCGAGGGGGTCTTGAGAAATTTTTTCCACGGTATTGCCGTCAAATTCCCTTTAAACCTCGACCTCCACCTAAACAAGTCAAGTTAATTTCGAATCAAATCAATCGGTATGCTTTAGGCAGCTTCAATGATCGGCGTGTTGACTTGCCTGTTCATCATAAGGCAAAAATCTCCACAAGATATTGTATTGGGCTGGTGCATAATTTATCAGGCGTTTTTATACGCGAGTTATTTCTTAATAAAAATTTTGTTTAATTTTTATCTTAAAAATATTTTATTTTCAGGTTATAAAAATGCGTGTCGATAATCATACGCTCTGGAATAATCATTTAAAGATGTTATTGTTGAATTATGTTTCTTTCTTCATAATAAATATTGTTTTAAAAACGCCTGATAATTATGCACCAAACTAATAAGTGCCCATACAAACTTGAAATACTGAAATGAATACGTTGTTTTCTTTCTGCAGTTGAATAATAGTTTCTTTTGTCAGAACATTTACTAATATTTAATTTTTTTTTTTTTTTTTTCCACTTGTTATCTATCATTTCTCAATGAGCCCTCATATGGGAAAAGTTTGCAGACTACCAATGTAACCGAAAACCAAATTACAAGTCAGAGACTGTTTATAAATTTTGATAAATATCATTTTTCTCTAAGCAAAAGAACTTCATTTTTAGACTAAATGAAATCAAAATAGATTCTTTAGACATCTCCTGCTTATTAACTTGCTTGTTTATCATAGGGCAAGGGGTCTGCACAAGATTTTATCTCATCCACACTCATTTGAAAGATTGAAATAAATAGCTGGTTTTGCTGCTGTTAAATAACTGATTGTCAGTGCATTTGCTCATATTCAACACTGCTTCTTGATTTCTTCCCTTTTTGTTTTTTTTTTTAATTATTATATACATTGTTTCTCAATGTCTTGAATATAAGAGGTGAAACCTCATGCTGAAAAGTCTGTAGTCACCTGATGCAAAGCAAAATCCAAGTAGAGCAGCAAGAGACTTTATAAATTTTGACCCTAGACCAGAAGTTAATTTTGGGGTCTCCAAATCAAATTGAAATCAATACTTTAGGCATCTTCAATGGCCAGCTTTTTAAATTGTTAGTGTATCATAGTAAACAAACATCCACAAGATTTTTTATCCAACTTAAAATGTTGAAATGATTGATTTGTTTTCTATGGTTTATCAACCCTTTGCAGTTTATTTAAAGCTAGAAAATATTTTTAGATTCTAAGAATATATATAACTTTTTTTTCTTTTTTTTTTTTTAGACAATGGTTTTAGCGATAAAAATCTAACTAATTAACCCACAGCGGAGGGGAAAAAGAAGTGGTGGATTCATACCTAATCAGAATTTGATAAACAAGAAAACATGTCATGCGATCTAATAATTTTTTTCTTTTCGGATGATAAATTATATAAAACACTGTCCGAATGTTTTTTTTTTATTCCGAGCGCTTTCGGCTATACATTTAGCCATTTTCAAGGATGAAATATTTTAACTGTTAAATAAGAAATAGTTTGTTGCATGTATGTTTTATTTCATTGTAATTCACATTATTATTATATAATCACTCCAAAATGGTGAGAAAAAACAGATTTAAAAAGCGTACGTTTGTTTTCGGTCATTCCTGACACTATTTCATGTCTGATTCTGGTTCATGCTTGACAGTGGTTCATGCCTGACTCATGTTCATACCTAGCACTGGTTCATGTTTGACAACGATTCAAGCCTGACACCAGTTCATGCCTAACTCTGGTTCATGCCTGACAATGGTTCATGCCTGACACCTGATCATGCCTGACCCTAGTTCATGCTTGACAACGGCTCATGCCTGACACCGGTCCATGGCTGAGTCCGGTTCAACCATGAATCCAGTGCACTCCTGACACCAGTTCATGCTTGGCTGCGGTTCATACTCAACTCTGATTCATGCCCGACTCTGGTCCCTGCTTGACACCAGTTCATACCTGGATCCAGTTCATGCTTGACACAATTCGTGCCTGACTATGGTTCATGCCTGACACCGGTTCATATCTGACTCCAGTCCATGCTTGACACAGGTTCTTGCCTGACTAATGTTCATGCTTGACTACGTTTCATACCTGACTCTGGTTCATGCTTGACTCTGGTGCATGCCTGACTCTGGTTCATACCTGACACCGGTTCATGCTTGAAAACAGTTCATGCCTAACCCTGATCCTGTTTGACACCGATTCATGCCTGACTACAGTTCATCCCTGACCACGGCAGTTCCTTTACCCTTGGCTATGTAACGGAGAATTATAAGATAAATTTATGCCAGTAAATGCAAAGAATATGATAAGTAAAAATAAGTATAAACAGAGGAAGACGGAATAAGGAACATAACTGATAAATATACAGCATATATATATATATATATATATATATATATATATATATATATATTGCTAAGTGTGCTGTGCTATATTAATTTGCTCTTAGGTGTGCCGTTGTTTAAAAAGGTTGAGAAACA
The DNA here is from genome assembly GCA_963932145.1 of Acanthosepion lycidas. Classification (NCBI taxonomy): domain Eukaryota; kingdom Metazoa; phylum Mollusca; class Cephalopoda; order Sepiida; family Sepiidae; genus Acanthosepion; species Acanthosepion lycidas. The sequence goes on along the minus strand of OZ010615.1, from coordinate 31,200,796 downwards.
CTGATATACGGTCTAGATACGTATCGGTCAAAAGAGGTAGCGTTGGAAAAGCGACACTTCAACGATGTAAACGCGTGCGAATTAAGATGAACGCAAATTGGAGAAAGGGAAAAATACATTGCAAATTTCTTCATTTATATAAGGCAAATTGTAGATTTGAAACGGGTCACATATTGAATGACGTTCTGCTGTTCATGTAGCAACAGAAAGAAAGAATCTAGGCTACTGTAGGCAGGTTAAGGAAGCTGACCTGTACCGTTAATGTTGGCCAAAGTTTCTGTGAATGCGTAGGTCTAGAAGGTAGGTCACTGTCACCTAAAATGCATGAATTTTAACCCCTCCAAAAAAAAAAAAAAAAAAAAAAAAAAAAACAAATCTACCTGTGTATAGCACAAACGGTTACCGAAAATGCATGATTTGTATCTCTTCAATAAATTACCTGTGTATAGTGTAACCGATCACCAAAAATGCAGGATTTTTAACCTCATCAAAAAAAAAAAAAAATAAAAAAATACTGTTTACATTATTCAGACAATTGTCCTCATCTTTGTCGCCATATTTATTGCAACGTTTCGGCCGTTGTACGCTCCGGCCTTCTTCGGGTGGTTGGAATGTCGAACTGAACCCTTTATTTCGCTCACTGGTAGACTGTTCTAGTTCCACATGCCATGTCTAATGGATGTCAGTTATCAGTTATCTCCCGTTAATTCCCCTCTCCAATTTCTCCACTGTCTTAACTGACACTCTTTGGGTCCTGTCACTGGATCTAACCGACGCTTTATCCACTGCGCCATGTGTCCTTGACGACCCCTGTCTTTTAATTTCTGGGTGTTATAAACTTAATATTTTCAGCAAAAATTTTTTTACTGGTGCTCGTATTGCAATTTTTGCTCTTATTATCGCTTTTATCTGGCACTCCTTATTACTGGTTCCTATATTGTTCATAATACCTCATCTCAGAAATATAGACAAAAAAAGACCTGTGTATAGAGAGACCCCTTATGTTTTGCACAATAGTCGTGTATATGCGGGATTTAGTCCTGTTCGGTGGTCCCTCTTTTACCACTGAGTCTTTGTCTGCATACACCAGCTAAGTATTATTACAATTACAATTTCAGTGAATTGTTAATACAGAAATCAAATAGATGCAGCAATTTAGGTATCTGGGAAACGTATTAACAGAGGTCCGAAGGCGCATGGGGGATAGCGAAAGGTGCCTTTCAAAAGCTAAGCAAAGTATTTAGAAGCAAAAAAATATCGTTCTGGGAAAAAAAAAAAAAGAAAAGAGTACAAAACATATTTACGTAATACCGGTCCCTGTCTAAGGGAGTGAATGCTCGACAATTTTCTCACAGATGAAGCACATACTCGAAGCAACAGACATGTGGTTCTACAGAAGGATGCTGAGAATACCATGAACCAAACATGTGAGCAATGACGAAGTTCTACAGTCAATGGCAGAAAAAGAAACTTTTTCTAAATATCGGGAACAGACAGTTGATATTTTTAAGGCACATATTGAGGAAAGTGGGCTTGGAAAATCTGATACTCACGGGACGGATTGAAGGCAAGAAGGACAGAGGA
>OZ010615.1:31191712-31194212 GCA_963932145.1 Acanthosepion lycidas | reverse complement strand
TCTATCTATCTATCTATCAGCCTGTTCAAATATATCTATTACAGTTTGTTTTCTTTCTATCTATCTATCTATCTATCTATCTATCTATCTATCTATCTATCTCAGTCTGTTCAAAATCTATCTATCTATCGATCTATCTATCTATCTATCTATCTATCTATCTATCTATCTATCTTTTCGCATCTGTTTCTATCTATGTCAGTTTTTTTTTTAATTTCTCTTTCTGTCTTTCTCTTTTTACTATCTATCTATTCTGTCTGTCCCATTCAATTTATATATGTGTTTTTCGTCTCTCTCTCTTTCTCTCTCATTCCCTTGATCTATCTATCTATCTATCTATCTATCTATCTATCTATCTATCTATCTATCTATCTATCTATCTCAATAGGTTCATATCTGGTGAAATGTTGTAAGAGCCCAAGTGCAACCGAAAATTTTTCCACATTTTTTCATAGATTTTTCAGCAAAATTGTTCTTTCTATATAAAAACTTTTTAAATTCGGGGTTTGTTAGCCAGATGCCTCTCTGTAGCTGAATGGTACAGCACGTCAGATCATAGCAATAAAGCTTCAATTCCTGTCGGAGAACGCATATCTTCTACGAAATTTCTGGAACACTTAAGCCGATAAATATAATTAAAACTGTTATATATATATATACATACACACACACACACACACATATAACACTATTACTATATTAATAACAGCATTATATATATATATATATATATATATACATATATATATATATATATGTGCGTGTGTGTGTAAAACCAAGACATATATATGTACATATATATTTTTGTGAGATTTCATTATTTGTTCCATTTTTATTTAAATTTTAATTAGTTTATTTATTTATATTTTTGAATAGAATTTCAGCATTATTGCAAATTTCTGAATATCATGCCATTTGTAATATTAAAATTATCGATTATTTGTATGTTTATTTTCAAATTGTCATGATCTGTCCCTTAAACGTCCCTTAAGATGATCTGTCCCTTAAACGTCCCTTAAGATGATCTGTCCCTTAAACGTTCAATGTATGACCGATAATATTGTATACTTAGCGAGGATCCTTGGGAATTTCGTTTTTAATTAATTGAATTTATTTTTTATTTAATTATTTTATCGTTTTGATTTTCGGCAAATATCAAATTTATGAGATTAAAATGTAATGAAATGTAATCGTATATTAAATATTTTATTTATATTTATTTTGCTGTAATTTACACATGCACACACTCACATACACACAAACACATACACACACACACACATATATATATATATGTATAAAGGTAAAAGACAATAGGAAAACTGTATGTTTAACCGACGCGTTTCGTGCAATGTGAATTTTTTCAACGCAAAAACGAAATGAATTTATTAAAAACAAAATAACTCAATAACAACAAAACAAAATCTCCTTAGCAACTAGATGTAAGAAAAACGCTATTGATTTCATATTGTCGCCTGAAAAGTACGTCGTGTACTATCAGTTGACAATATGAATACCATAGCATTTTTTTAATCTCCCATCATAACAGCATTATATTAAATAAATATATTTCATAACAAAGACAACGTAAATTCTTCTAAAGATAAATGCAACTGCCGAAAAAAGATGATCTGTCCTTTAAACGTTCAATGTATGACCGATAATATTGTATACTTAGCGAGGATACATTCCAGTATCGATGTTAAATTTTATTTTGGTTCCACTGAAAATCCTTGGGAATTTCGTTTTTAGCATCATTGAATGACCTTAGGTAATATAAAATACAAAAACAGCACTGTTCTCTCAAAATATTTCTGGCAATTAAAGAAAGATGGCATCTCACCTTCAAACAAGTGGGAAATTATATCTAGAACTAAATCTCTATAACGGAAAAAGAAAATAACAGTAACATTATGTCTTGTTGAAAAATTAGTTATCTTAAAACACTCAAATAACCCTAGTTTATCAACAAGAGAAATAAATTGCTGGTTAAATGTAGATATAAAAATAAATATCTGCTTAAATACGTTGATCCCGATTAACTTCTAATTTTTAATGTAAATTACGGTTTATTTTCAATTGATAATTACTATATATTTGAATATGTTTTGTTTTGTTTATTTTAATAAGAACACGTAATCTTCCTCTAATTAAAAAAAATTAAATTTTAAAATGAATATTCACTATTCAAAGATAATTTTATTCATTTTTTAATCCTTTAATTTTCTTTGTCTTTTCTTGCATACCTATATAAAAAAACGCTTATTATAATTAACAAATATATTTTTTAAAATTAAAATACTATAATCCCTGCGTAATAGATAATTACAACATTGTTGTAATCAGATATATTAAAATTCAAATTGCGTAACAGTCAGTCTGTACATATATATATGTGTGTGTGTGTGTGTGTGTATTTGGTTGGATTGATGTGGGTTTGTGACCCTGGGTTTCACGCTTTTGCGATCATCAGTCTGTCTGTTGATTATCTTATTTGATA
>OZ010615.1:31144212-31184212 GCA_963932145.1 Acanthosepion lycidas | reverse complement strand
GCTCTGTTTTTAATAAACAGAATTAAACAACATTTACCGGCTTGAATGTCCGATAAATTTTCATAAAAAATATTCATCCCCCGACAGGAATCGAACCTGTTATCCTATACGGAGCCGTCATATACCCTAACGTCATTTGTTTAAATTTAGATAGGCATTGTGCAGATATGAATGTACGTGAGAGAATCATGGAAGATTGTAAAGACAGTAAAATCGACCTTGCTAACCGAACGCTCCTCTGTGGCCTAATCGGTTAAAGACACGTCAGGCTATATAACACACACACACACACACACACACACCGACACACACACACACACACACACACACACACACACACATCTACATCTACATATCCTTTCAAACATTATTATACTGGACTCTTCTGAAAATGGACATCAATTTTCATTAATTAAACAGAATTGAACTGGGCAGCCCTGAAAATTTATTAAAGTCAATGTGTTCTTTGGTGGGGATAATTTCTTTACGAATTTTTCTTAAATGTGCAAGCCGAGAGACGTAAAATACACTGCTCTATAAATAAAAATGGGACGTCCATTTCTAATACGAAATACCCACTCTAATAATATTTGGAATAATAAAAAAATGTTTAATTAATATATATATATATATATATATATATTTTGAGGGAAAGGAATATTCGTTCACAATGAATTTTTTTATTGAACATAGATTTTATAAAAGAATTTTATGATCCATATAATGGTTGTATACAATGGCATAATGTTGTAATATGCAAAAAATTCAGAAAAAATTTCTTATATTAATGAAATTGTATGAAATTAAAAAATTTGGAGGCAAAAAAAGTATTTGTACAACAATATAATACCTATTCGATACTTTAAAACATATCCCTTATACAATTCAACAGCAATCAGTCTCTTTCTATAGCTTTTAATCAATGATTTGCAAATTTTCCATTGGTATTTTACTCCATTCTTCTTTGCATATTCATTTTAGGTCCCGGATGTTTTTCAGAGCTCTTTTATTAATTTGTATTTTTAATAAACGTCACAAATTCTCTATTAGATTCAAGTCTGGAGACTGTAATAGCCATTTGAGTGCATTGACATTATTTTCAATAAGCCATTTTTTCGTAGATTTAGCTGTATGTTTATGGTCATTATCTTGTTGCAAAACCCATTCATTTGGGAGTCTAAGCTTTGCTACTGACTCAAACAAATTAGAGTCCAAAACATCTTGACATATTTTTGAATACATTCTACTACCTATTATCTATAAATTACCCGTAATATTAGCAGAAACAGATCACCAAAACATGATATTGCCACCACCAAATTTTACTGTTGGGATTGTGTTCTTCAGTGGAAAGGCTTTGCTGTCTTTTCTCCAAACATGAATCTTTGAATTACACCTAAACAGTTCAATTTTTGCTCCATCTGTCCATAAAACACTTTTTCAAAAAGATTCCGGTTTATTCTTATGCTCACAAACAAATTTTATCTGGGCATCACAATGTTTATTCTAAAGTATTGGAGTATTTTTTCTTGGAGAATGCGATCTTAGTTGATTTCTATAAAGTTCCTTGCTTATTGTTCGCTTAGTAGTTAAAATACCTGATGCTTTTAATTCTTCCTGTATTTCTCTTTGAGTAGTCATTGAATTTTCTTGAATTTTATGCTGATTTCTTCTCATTGATCTGAGAGAAATCTTGTATGGTACACCAGATCTCGATTTGTTCTCAACAGTTTTCACCTTTTTATACTTAGCAATAACAGAACTAATAGTAGTAAATGGTATATTCAGGATATCTGCTATTTTCCTAGAGCTTTTGCTTTCCTTCCAATGTTTGAGGATCAATTTTTTGTGTGAATTTGATAGTACATTGCCTTTCCCTATGATAATAATTATTGTGTATGATTTGTGTGCAGAAATAACCTTATATAAGAAATGAATTACAGAATTTCTAGATTGTTTCGGTAATAGGATAATTGGAAGAGTCTGGGGAAAAAATCTTGCAAAAAATTATGTAAATAGAAGTAATTTGCGCATTTTGATATTAAAGACATTTTGTACGAATACTTTTTTGCCTTGACTTTTTCTAAATAGCACATAATTTAATTTATCACAAACTTTTCTATTTTTTTTTTTTTTTTTTTGCATATTGCAGCATTATGCAATGGCGCAGAAATACTGTATGGATTTTAAATTTTTTCATAAGTTATAAATATGTTAATAAAAAAAAATAATGCGGTACGAATATTTAATTTCCCCTACTGTATATATATATATATATATATATATATATATATATATATATATATATATATATGTATGTATGTATGTGTGTGTGTGTGTGTGTACATATACAGATATGAATAAAATAAAATATATCTGTAAAAAGACAATATATAAATAAAGACAAAAGGAAACTTTTATTTACCAACGCGTTTCGTCCCCTGCGATAACTTATAAGGGGACAAAACGTGTTTGTAAAGAAAAGTTTTCCTTTTGTCATTATTCGCGCACAGAGTAATTGCTCGAGAGTCCGTCTACGAAACTCTGGAGTCGGGATGATGAAGATATCTCCATCATCCCGATCCCGTCCATATATATATATATATATATATATATATATATATATATATATATATATATACATATATATATATATATATATATACATATATATATATATATATATATATATATATATATATACATATATATATATATATATATATACGAATATTTAATTTCCCCTACTGTATATATATATATATATATATATATATATATATATATATATATATATATATATATATATATATATACAAGTGTGTGTGTGTGTGTGTGTTTCTGTGTATAAATTGAAAAATTAGGAGATCAGTCGATTCCGTAACCATGGTTTTAACTTTTGGTATCGTCAGGCAGTTTGTATTAATTGATTGCCCAACGCTTAATTTTTTTTTTTTTAATTATTAATGAACACTTTATTATTTTTTTTAAATAAATAAACAAAGCTCGACGTTGGGTGTGACAGCAAGGGAGGCGGAAGGGGTGAAGAAGAAGGAGAAAAACGAGAATGAGGAAAGAAAGAAAGAAAGGGTATTGTAAATGTTATGGGACCTTACCTATAATAACATAATGGACTATTCCATACGTAATAAATACTGCACTTCAAGACGAAGCAGGGAGTTCAGAGTTCAGTCTGTTTATGGTTTGTGGGGGTTTTTATTACTAACACAGTTTTGTTTAGTTTTCATTGTAATTACTTAAGTCATATTGTAAATACTCATTTGGGGATCTTTTAAAAGTTGTTGTTTTATTGACCCTCCCCCCACAGACAATATTTGTATATAAGGGGACTAGTTAGGACTTCATAGAGAATTTGAGGCATTACGGTGGACGTAGTAAGAAAGGTAGGAGTGAATGTGTTGTTTTGGTGATTGGAATATTGTTAGTTTGTTTGGGTCCGTGTCTGGGACTAGCTAAGTTTAGATTTAAGACAGAAGAAGACCGTCATTCCCCATCCCCCTTTTAGGCCTTGTGCCACATTTTATACACATTTGTATCAATAAATATCGTTCAGAGTTCAGTCTGAAGTCGGGCGAACGGCTGACCGGCTGATCGGTTGAACTCTCTGCCTCCGGGCCGGGAGGAACCCGAACGAGGCTACGCCGAAGGGTGGAGTCTCTTTCGGGGAGGTAAACCAAACTTGAACCCGTGTATACGGGTTCAAAAGGCATATGTTTGGCCGAGCCCACGGGCTCGGAAATCCCACGGGGTCGGAAATCCCACGGGCTCGGAAATCCCACGGTAAACCGGCCTTGTACCACATGATGCCCTCGTGGGGGGTGACTAAATACCGTTCAGAGTTCAGTCTGAGGTCTGGAGTGAAGTCCATCAGGAATCTGTCAGTCAGTCGAGTCGCGTTCAGACAATTACTACTAAACCTGATTGTTCGTACTAACACTTTCTACTTCTCTGTATATATTCCTGTTTGTAATATATCTGTGTTATTCCATATCCGTGTTTGAGTTCTTCTTTATTGGTTCTAACTTGGACTATCACCGTGGCTCAAGGAACCGGACCATAACACTAACACTTTCTACTTCTCTGTATATATTCCTGTTTGTAATATATCTGTGTTATTCCATATCCGTGTTCGAGTTCTTCTTTATTGGTTCTACCTTGGACTATCACCGTGGTACAAGGAACCGGACCATAACACTAACACTTTCTACTTCTCTGTATATATTCCTGTTTGTAATATATCTGTGTTATTCCATATCCGTGTTCGAGTTCTTCTTTATTGGTTCTACCTTGGACTATCACCGTGGTACAAGGAACCGGACCATAACACTAACACTTTCTACTTCTCTGTATATATTCCTGTTTGTAATATATCTGTGTTATTCCATATCCGTGTTTGATATCTTCTTTATTGGTTCTACCTTGGACTATCATCGTGGGACAAGGAACCGGACCATAACACTAACACTTTCTACTTCTCTGTATATATTCCTGTTTGTAATATATCTGTGTTATTCCATATCCGTGTTTGATATCTTCTTTATTGGTTCTACCTTGGACTATCATCGTGGGACAAGGAACCGGACCATAACACTAACACTTTCTACTTCTCTGTATATATTCCTGTTTGTAATATATCTGTGTTATTCCATATCCGTGTTTGATATCTTCTTTATTGGTTCTACCTTGGACTATCATCGTGGGACAAGGAACCGGACCATAACACTAACACTTTCTACTTCTCTGTATATATTCCTGTTTGTAATATATCTGTGTTATTCCATATCCGTGTTTGATATCTTCTTTATTGGTTCTACCTTGGACTATCATCGTGGGACAAGGAACCGGACCATAACACTAACACTTTCTACTTCTCTGTATATATTCCTGTTTGTAATATATCTGTGTTATTCCATATCCGTGTTTGATATCTTCTTTATTGGTTCTACCTTGGACTATTACCGTGGGACAAGGAACCGGACCATAACACTAACACTTTCTACTTCTCTGTATATATTCCTGTTTGTAATATATCTGTGTTATTCCATATCCGTGTTTGATATCTTCTTTATTGGTTCTACCTTGGACTATCATCGTGGGACAAGGAACCGGACCATAACACTAACACTTTCTACTTCTCTGTATATATTCCTGTTTGTAATATATCTGTGTTATTCCATATCCGTGTTTGATATCTTCTTTATTGGTTCTACCTTGGACTATCACCGTGGGACAAGGAACCGGACCATAACACTAACACATTCTACTTCTCTGTATATATTCCTGTTTGTAATATATCTGTGTTATTCCATATCCGTGTTTGATATCTTCTTTATTGGTTCTACCTTGGACTATCATCGTGGGACAAGGAACCGGACCATAACACTAACACTTTCTACTTCTCTGTATATATTCCTGTTTGTAATATATCTGTGTTATTCCATATCCGTGTTTGATATCTTCTTTATTGGTTCTACCTTGGACTATCACCGTGGTACAAGGAACCGGACCATAACACTAACACTTTCTACTTCTCTGTATATATTCCTGTTTGTAATATATCTGTGTTATTCCATATCCGTGTTTGATATCTTCTTTATTGGTTCTACCTTGGACTATTACCGTGGGACAAGGAACCGGACCATAACACTAACACTTTCTACTTCTCTGTATATATTCCTGTTTGTAATATATCTGTGTTATTCCATATCCGTGTTTGATATCTTCTTTATTGGTTCTACCTTGGACTATCATCGTGGGACAAGGAACCGGACCATAACACTAACACTTTCTACTTCTCTGTATATATTCCTGTTTGTAATATATCTGTGTTATTCCATATCCGTGTTTGATATCTTCTTTATTGGTTCTACCTTGGACTATCACCGTGGGACAAGGAACCGGACCATAACACTAACACTTTCTACTTCTCTGTACATATTCCTGTTTGTAATATATCTGTGTTATTCCATATCCGTGTTTGATATCTTCTTTATTGGTTCTACCTTGGACTATCATCGTGGGACAAGGAACCGGACCATAACACTAACACTTTCTACTTCTCTGTATATATTCCTGTTTGTAATATATCTGTGTTATTCCATATCCGTGTTTGATATCTTCTTTATTGGTTCTACCTTGGACTATCATCGTGGGACAAGGAACCGGACCATAACACTAACACTTTCTACTTCTCTGTATATATTCCTGTTTGTAATATATCTGTGTTATTCCATATCCGTGTTTGATATCTTCTTTATTGGTTCTACCTTGGACTATCATCGTGGGACAAGGAACCGGACCATAACACTAACACTTTCTACTTCTCTGTATATATTCCTGTTTGTAATATATCTGTGTTATTCCATATCCGTGTTTGATATCTTCTTTATTGGTTCTACCTTGGACTATCATCGTGGGACAAGGAACCGGACCATAACACTAACACTTTCTACTTCTCTGTATATATTCCTGTTTGTAATATATCTGTGTTATTCCATATCCGTGTTTGATATCTTCTTTATTGGTTCTACCTTGGACTATCATCGTGGGACAAGGAACCGGACCATAACACTAACACTTTCTACTTCTCTGTATATATTCCTGTTTGTAATATATCTGTGTTATTCCATATCCGTGTTTGATATCTTCTTTATTGGTTCTACCTTGGACTATCACCGTGGGACAAGGAACCGGACCATAACACTAACACTTTCTACTTCTCTGTATATATTCCTGTTTGTAATATATCTGTGTTATTCCATATCCGTGTTTGATATCTTCTTTATTGGTTCTACCTTGGACTATCATCGTGGGACAAGGAACCGGACCATAACACTAACACTTTCTACTTCTCTGTATATATTCCTGTTTGTAATATATCTGTGTTATTCCATATCCGTGTTTGATATCTTCTTTATTGGTTCTACCTTGGACTATCATCGTGGGACAAGGAACCGGACCATAACACTAACACTTTCTACTTCTCTGTATATATTCCTGTTTGTAATATATCTGTGTTATTCCATATCCGTGTTTGATATCTTCTTTATTGGTTCTACCTTGGACTATCACCGTGGTACAAGGAACCGGACCATAACACTAACACTTTCTACTTCTCTGTATATATTTCTGTTTGTAATATATCTGTGTTATTTCATATCTGTGTTCGAGTTCTTCATAATTGGTTCTACCTTGGACTATCACCGTGGTACAAGGAACCGGACCATAACACTAACACTTTCTACCTCTCTGTATATATTCCTGTTTGTAATATATCTGTGTTATTCCATATCCGTGTTCGAGTTCTTTATTGGTTCTACCTTGGACTATCACCGTGGTACAAGGAACCGGACCATAACACTAACACTTTCTACTTCTCTGTATATATTCCTGTTTGTAATATATCTGTGTTATTCCATATCCGTGTTTGAGTTCTTCTTTATTGGTTCTACCTTGGACTATCATCGTGGGACAAGGAACCGGACCATAACACTAACACTTTCTACTTCTCTGTATATATTCCTGTTTGTAATATATCTGTGTTATTCCATATCCGTGTTTGAGTTCTTCTTTATTGGTTCTACCTTGGACTATCATCGTGGGACAAGGAACCGGACCATAACACTAACACTTTCTACTTCTCTGTATATATTCCTGTTTGTAATATATCTGTGTTATTCCATATCCGTGTTTGAGTTCTTCTTTATTGGTTCTACCTTGGACTATCACCGTGGTACAAGGAACCGGACCATAACACTAACACTTTCTACCTCTCTGTATATATTCCTGTTTGTAATATATCTGTGTTATTCCATATCCGTGTTCGAGTTCTTTATTGGTTCTACCTTGGACTATCACCGTGGTACAAGGAACCGGACCATAACACTAACACTTTCTACTTCTCTGTATATATTCCTGTTTGTAATATATCTGTGTTATTCCATATCCGTGTTTGAGTTCTTCTTTATTGGTTCTACCTTGGACTATCATCGTGGGACAAGGAACCGGACCATAACACTAACACTTTCTACTTCTCTGTATATATTCCTGTTTGTAATATATCTGTGTTATTCCATATCCGTGTTTGAGTTCTTCTTTATTGGTTCTACCTTGGACTATCACCCTGGTACAAGGAACCGGACCATAACACTAACACTTTCTACCTCTCTGTATATATTCCTGTTTGTAATATATCTGTGTTATTCCATATCCGTGTTCGAGTTCTTTATTGGTTCTACCTTGGACTATCACCGTGGTACAAGGAACCGGACCATAACACTAACACTTTCTACTTCTCTGTATATATTCCTGTTTGTAATATATCTGTGTTATTCCATATCCGTGTTTGAGTTCTTCTTTATTGGTTCTACCTTGGACTATCACCGTGGTACAAGGAACCGGACCATAACACTAACACTTTCTACTTCTCTGTATATATTCCTGTTTGTAATATATCTGTGTTATTCCATATCCGTGTTTGAGTTCTTCTTTATTGGTTCTACCTTGGACTATCACCGTGGTACAAGGAACCGGACCATAACACTAACATTTTCTACCTCTCTGTATATATTCCTGTTTGTAATATATCTGTGTTATTCCATATCCGTGTTCGAGTTCTTCTTTATTGGTTCTACCTTGGACTATCAACGTGGGACAAGGAACCGGACCATAACACTAACACTTTCTACTTCTCTGTATATATTCCTGTTTGTAATATATCTGTGTTATTCCATATCCGTGTTCGAGTTCTTCTTTATTGGTTCTACCTTGGACTATCATCGTGGGACAAGGAACCGGACCATAACACTAACACTTTCTACTTCTCTGTATATATTCCTGTTTGTAATATATCTGTGTTATTCCATATCCGTGTTTGAGTTCTTCTTTATTGGTTCTAACTTGGACTATCACCGTGGCTCAAGGAACCGGACCATAACACTAACACTTTCTACCTCTCTGTATATATTCCTGTTTGTAATATATCTGTGTTATTCCATATCCGTGTTCGAGATCTTCATAATTGGTTCTACCTTGGACTATCATCGTGGGACAAGGAACCGGACCATAACACTAACACTTTCTACTTCTCTGTATATATTCCTGTTTGTAATATATCTGTGTTATTCCATATCCGTGTTTGAGTTCTTCTTTATTGGTTCTACCTTGGACTATCACCGTGGTACAAAGAACCGGACCATAACACTAACACTTTCTACCTCTCTGTATATATTCCTGTTTGTAATATATCTGTGTTATTCCATATCCGTGTTCGAGTTCTTCTTTATTGGTTCTACCTTGGACTATCACCGTGGGACAAGGAACCGGACCATAACACTAACACTTTCTACTTCTCTGTATATATTCCTGTTTGTAATATATCTGTGTTATTCCATATACGTGTTCGAGTTCTTCTTTATTGGTTCTACCTTGGACTATTACCGTGGTACAAGGAACCGGACCATAACACTAACACTTTCTACTTCTCTGTATATATTCCTGTTTGTAATATATCTGTGTTATTCCATATCCGTGTTCGAGTTCTTCTTTATTGGTTCTACCTTGGACTATCACCGTGGGACAAGGAACCGGACCATAACACTAACACTTTCTACTTCTCTGTATATATTCCTGTTTGTAATATATCTGTGTTATTCCATATTCGTGTTCGAGTTCTTCTTTATTGGTTCTACCTTTGACTATCACCGTGGTACAAGGAACCGGACCATAACATTAACACTTTCTACTTCTCTGTATATATTCCTGTTTGTAATATATCTGTGTTATTCCATATCCGTGTTCGAGTTCTTCTTTATTGGTTCTACCTTGGACTATCACCGTGGGACAAGGAACCGGACCATAACACTAACACTTTCTACTTCTCTGTATATATTCCTGTTTGTAATATATCTGTGTTATTCCATATTCGTGTTCGAGTTCTTCTTTATTGGTTCTACCTTTGACTATCACCGTGGTACAAGGAACCGGACCATAACACTAACACTTTCTACTTCTCTGTATATATTCCTGTTTGTAATATATCTGTGTTATTCCATATCCGTGTTTGAGTTCTTCTTTATTGGTTCTAACTTGGACTATCACCGTGGTACAAGGAACCGGACCATAACACTAACACTTTCTACTTCTCTGTATATATTCCTGTTTGTAATATATCTGTGTTATTCCATATCCGTGTTTGAGTTCTTCTTTATTGGTTCTAACTTGGACTATCACCGTGGTACAAGGAAACGGACCATAACACTAACACTTTCTACTTCTCTGTATATATTCCTGTTTGTAATATATCTGTGTTATTCCATATCCGTGTTTGAGTTCTTCTTTATTGGTTCTAACTTGGACTATCACCGTGGTACAAGGAACCGGACCATAACACTAACACTTTCTACTTCTCTGTATATATTCCTGTTTGTAATATATCTGTGTTATTCCATATCCGTGTTTGAGTTCTTCTTTATTGGTTCTAACTTGGACTATCACCGTGGTACAAGGAACCGGACCATAACACTAACACTTTCTACTTCTCTGTATATATTCCTGTTTGTAATATATCTGTGTTATTCCATATCCGTGTTTGAGTTCTTCTTTATTGGTTCTAACTTGGACTATCACCGTGGTACAAGGAACCGGACCATAACACTAACACTTTCTACTTCTCTGTATATATTCCTGTTTGTAATATATCTGTGTTATTCCATATCCGTGTTTGAGTTCTTCTTTATTGGTTCTAACTTGGACTATCACCGTGGTACAAGGAACCGGACCATAACACTAACACTTTCTACTTCTCTGTATATATTCCTGTTTGTAATATATCTGTGTTATTCCATATCCGTGTTTGATATCTTCTTTATTGGTTCTACCTTGGACTATCATCGTGGGACAAGGAACCGGACCATAACACTAACACTTTCTACTTCTCTGTATATATTCCTGTTTGTAATATATCTGTGTTATTCCATATCCGTGTTTGATATCTTCTTTATTGGTTCTACCTTGGACTATCATCGTGGGACAAGGAACCGGACCATAACACTAACACTTTCTACTTCTCTGTATATATTCCTGTTTGTAATATATCTGTGTTATTCCATATCCGTGTTTGATATCTTCTTTATTGGTTCTACCTTGGACTATCATCGTGGGACAAGGAACCGGACCATAACACTAACACTTTCTACTTCTCTGTATATATTCCTGTTTGTAATATATCTGTGTTATTCCATATCCGTGTTTGATATCTTCTTTATTGGTTCTACCTTGGACTATCACCGTGGGACAAGGAACCGGACCATAACACTAACACTTTCTACTTCTCTGTATATATTCCTGTTTGTAATATATCTGTGTTATTCCATATCCGTGTTTGATATCTTCTTTATTGGTTCTACCTTGGACTATCATCGTGGGACAAGGAACCGGACCATAACACTAACACTTTCTACTTCTCTGTATATATTCCTGTTTGTAATATATCTGTGTTATTCCATATCCGTGTTTGATATCTTCTTTATTGGTTCTACCTTGGACTATCATCGTGGGACAAGGAACCGGACCATAACACTAACACTTTCTACTTCTCTGTATATATTCCTGTTTGTAATATATCTGTGTTATTCCATATCCGTGTTTGATATCTTCTTTATTGGTTCTACCTTGGACTATCACCGTGGTACAAGGAACCGGACCATAACACTAACACTTTCTACTTCTCTGTATATATTTCTGTTTGTAATATATCTGTGTTATTTCATATCTGTGTTCGAGTTCTTCATAATTGGTTCTACCTTGGACTATCACCGTGGTACAAGGAACCGGACCATAACACTAACACTTTCTACCTCTCTGTATATATTCCTGTTTGTAATATATCTGTGTTATTCCATATCCGTGTTCGAGTTCTTTATTGGTTCTACCTTGGACTATCACCGTGGTACAAGGAACCGGACCATAACACTAACACTTTCTACTTCTCTGTATATATTCCTGTTTGTAATATATCTGTGTTATTCCATATCCGTGTTTGAGTTCTTCTTTATTGGTTCTACCTTGGACTATCATCGTGGGACAAGGAACCGGACCATAACACTAACACTTTCTACTTCTCTGTATATATTCCTGTTTGTAATATATCTGTGTTATTCCATATCCGTGTTTGAGTTCTTCTTTATTGGTTCTACCTTGGACTATCATCGTGGGACAAGGAACCGGACCATAACACTAACACTTTCTACTTCTCTGTATATATTCCTGTTTGTAATATATCTGTGTTATTCCATATCCGTGTTTGAGTTCTTCTTTATTGGTTCTACCTTGGACTATCACCGTGGTACAAGGAACCGGACCATAACACTAACACTTTCTACCTCTCTGTATATATTCCTGTTTGTAATATATCTGTGTTATTCCATATCCGTGTTCGAGTTCTTTATTGGTTCTACCTTGGACTATCACCGTGGTACAAGGAACCGGACCATAACACTAACACTTTCTACTTCTCTGTATATATTCCTGTTTGTAATATATCTGTGTTATTCCATATCCGTGTTTGAGTTCTTCTTTATTGGTTCTACCTTGGACTATCATCGTGGGACAAGGAACCGGACCATAACACTAACACTTTCTACTTCTCTGTATATATTCCTGTTTGTAATATATCTGTGTTATTCCATATCCGTGTTTGAGTTCTTCTTTATTGGTTCTACCTTGGACTATCACCCTGGTACAAGGAACCGGACCATAACACTAACACTTTCTACCTCTCTGTATATATTCCTGTTTGTAATATATCTGTGTTATTCCATATCCGTGTTCGAGTTCTTTATTGGTTCTACCTTGGACTATCACCGTGGTACAAGGAACCGGACCATAACACTAACACTTTCTACTTCTCTGTATATATTCCTGTTTGTAATATATCTGTGTTATTCCATATCCGTGTTTGAGTTCTTCTTTATTGGTTCTACCTTGGACTATCACCGTGGTACAAGGAACCGGACCATAACACTAACACTTTCTACTTCTCTGTATATATTCCTGTTTGTAATATATCTGTGTTATTCCATATCCGTGTTTGAGTTCTTCTTTATTGGTTCTACCTTGGACTATCACCGTGGTACAAGGAACCGGACCATAACACTAACATTTTCTACCTCTCTGTATATATTCCTGTTTGTAATATATCTGTGTTATTCCATATCCGTGTTCGAGTTCTTCTTTATTGGTTCTACCTTGGACTATCACCGTGGGACAAGGAACCGGACCATAACACTAACACTTTCTACTTCTCTGTATATATTCCTGTTTGTAATATATCTGTGTTATTCCATATCCGTGTTCGAGTTCTTCTTTATTGGTTCTACCTTGGACTATCATCGTGGGACAAGGAACCGGACCATAACACTAACACTTTCTACTTCTCTGTATATATTCCTGTTTGTAATATATCTGTGTTATTCCATATCCGTGTTTGAGTTCTTCTTTATTGGTTCTAACTTGGACTATCACCGTGGCTCAAGGAACCGGACCATAACACTAACACTTTCTACCTCTCTGTATATATTCCTGTTTGTAATATATCTGTGTTATTCCATATCCGTGTTCGAGATCTTCATAATTGGTTCTACCTTGGACTATCATCGTGGGACAAGGAACCGGACCATAACACTAACACTTTCTACTTCTCTGTATATATTCCTGTTTGTAATATATCTGTGTTATTCCATATCCGTGTTTGAGTTCTTCTTTATTGGTTCTACCTTGGACTATCACCGTGGTACAAAGAACCGGACCATAACACTAACACTTTCTACCTCTCTGTATATATTCCTGTTTGTAATATATCTGTGTTATTCCATATCCGTGTTCGAGTTCTTCTTTATTGGTTCTACCTTGGACTATCACCGTGGGACAAGGAACCGGACCATAACACTAACACTTTCTACTTCTCTGTATATATTCCTGTTTGTAATATATCTGTGTTATTCCATATACGTGTTCGAGTTCTTCTTTATTGGTTCTACCTTGGACTATTACCGTGGTACAAGGAACCGGACCATAACACTAACACTTTCTACTTCTCTGTATATATTCCTGTTTGTAATATATCTGTGTTATTCCATATCCGTGTTCGAGTTCTTCTTTATTGGTTCTACCTTGGACTATCACCGTGGGACAAGGAACCGGACCATAACACTAACACTTTCTACTTCTCTGTATATATTCCTGTTTGTAATATATCTGTGTTATTCCATATTCGTGTTCGAGTTCTTCTTTATTGGTTCTACCTTTGACTATCACCGTGGTACAAGGAACCGGACCATAACATTAACACTTTCTACTTCTCTGTATATATTCCTGTTTGTAATATATCTGTGTTATTCCATATCCGTGTTCGAGTTCTTCTTTATTGGTTCTACCTTGGACTATCACCGTGGGACAAGGAACCGGACCATAACACTAACACTTTCTACTTCTCTGTATATATTCCTGTTTGTAATATATCTGTGTTATTCCATATTCGTGTTCGAGTTCTTCTTTATTGGTTCTACCTTTGACTATCACCGTGGTACAAGGAACCGGACCATAACACTAACACTTTCTACTTCTCTGTATATATTCCTGTTTGTAATATATCTGTGTTATTCCATATCCGTGTTTGAGTTCTTCTTTATTGGTTCTAACTTGGACTATCACCGTGGTACAAGGAACCGGACCATAACACTAACACTTTCTACTTCTCTGTATATATTCCTGTTTGTAATATATCTGTGTTATTCCATATCCGTGTTTGAGTTCTTCTTTATTGGTTCTAACTTGGACTATCACCGTGGTACAAGGAAACGGACCATAACACTAACACTTTCTACTTCTCTGTATATATTCCTGTTTGTAATATATCTGTGTTATTCCATATCCGTGTTTGAGTTCTTCTTTATTGGTTCTAACTTGGACTATCACCGTGGTACAAGGAACCGGACCATAACACTAACACTTTCTACTTCTCTGTATATATTCCTGTTTGTAATATATCTGTGTTATTCCATATCCGTGTTTGAGTTCTTCTTTATTGGTTCTAACTTGGACTATCACCGTGGTACAAGGAACCGGACCATAACACTAACACTTTCTACTTCTCTGTATATATTCCTGTTTGTAATATATCTGTGTTATTCCATATCCGTGTTTGAGTTCTTCTTTATTGGTTCTAACTTGGACTATCACCGTGGTACAAGGAACCGGACCATAACACTAACACTTTCTACTTCTCTGTATATATTCCTGTTTGTAATATATCTGTGTTATTCCATATCCGTGTTTGAGTTCTTCTTTATTGGTTCTAACTTGGACTATCACCGTGGTACAAGGAACCGGACCATAACACTAACACTTTCTACTTCTCTGTATATATTCCTGTTTGTAATATATCTGTGTTATTCCATATCCGTGTTTGAGTTCTTCTTTATTGGTTCTAACTTGGACTTTCACCGTGGCTCAAGGAACCGGACCATAACACTAACACTTTCTACCTCTCTGTATATATTCCTGTTTGTAATATATCTGTGTTATTCCATATCCGTGTTCGAGTTCTTCATAATTGGTTCTACCTTGGACTATCATCGTGGGACAAGGAACCGGACCATAACACTAACACTTTCTACTTCTCTGTATATATTCCTGTTTGTAATATATCTGTGTTATTCCATATCCGTGTTTGAGTTCTTCTTTATTGGTTCTAACTTGGACTATGACCGTGGCTCAAGGAACCGGACCATAACACTAACACTTTCTACCTCTCTGTATATATTCCTGTTTGTAATATATCTGTGTTATTCCATATCCGTGTTCGAGTTCTTCATAATTGGTTCTACCTTGGACTATCATCGTGGGACAAGGAACCGGACCATAACACTAACACTTTCTACTTCTCTGTATATATTCCTGTTTGTAATATATCTGTGTTATTCAATATCCGTGTTCGAGTTCTTCATAATTGGTTCTACCTTGGACTATCACCGGGGTACAAGGAACCGGACCATAACACTAACACTTTCTACTTCTCTGTATATATTCCTGTTTGTAATATATCTGTGTTATTCCATATCCGTGTTTGAGTTCTTCTTTATTGGTTCTAACTTGGACTATCACCGTGGCTCAAGGAACCGGACCATAACACTAACACTTTCTACCTCTCTGTATATATTCCTGTTTGTAATATATCTGTGTTATTCCATATCCGTGTTCGAGTTCTTCATAATTGGTTCTACCTTGGACTATCATCGTGGGACAAGGAACCGGACCATAACACTAACACTTTCTACTTCTCTGTATATATTCCTGTTTGTAATATATCTGTGTTATTCCATATCCGTGTTTGAGTTCTTCTTTATTGGTTCTAACTTGGACTATCACCGTGGCTCAAGGAACCGGACCATAACACTAACACTTTCTACCTCTCTGTATATATTCCTGTTTGTAATATATCTGTGTTATTCCATATCCGTGTTCGAGTTCTTCATAATTGGTTCTACCTTGGACTATCACCGTGGTACAAGGAACCGGACCATAACACTAACACTTTCTACTTCTCTGTATATATTCCTGTTTGTAATATATCTGTGTTATTCCATATCCGTGTTTGATATCTTCTTTATTGGTTCTACCTTGGACTAACATCGTGGGACAAGGAACCGGACCATAACACTAACACTTTCTACTTCTCTGTATATATTCCTGTTTGTAATATATCTGTGTTATTCCATATCCGTGTTTGATATCTTCTTTATTGGTTCTACCTTGGACTATCATCGTGGGACAAGGAACCGGACCATAACACTAACACTTTCTACTTCTCTGTATATATTCCTGTTTGTAATATATCTGTGTTATTCCATATCCGTGTTTGATATCTTCTTTATTGGTTCTACCTTGGACTATCATCGTGGGACAAGGAACCGGACCATAACACTAACACTTTCTACTTCTCTGTATATATTCCTGTTTGTAATATATCTGTGTTATTCCATATCCGTGTTTGATATCTTCTTTATTGGTTCTACCTTGGACTATCATCGTGGGACAAGGAACCGGACCATAACACTAACACTTTCTACTTCTCTGTATATATTCCTGTTTGTAATATATCTGTGTTATTCCATATCCGTGTTTGATATCTTCTTTATTGGTTCTACCTTGGACTATTACCGTGGGACAAGGAACCGGACCATAACACTAACACTTTCTACTTCTCTGTATATATTCCTGTTTGTAATATATCTGTGTTATTCCATATCCGTGTTTGATATCTTCTTTATTGGTTCTACCTTGGACTATCATCGTGGGACAAGGAACCGGACCATAACACTAACACTTTCTACTTCTCTGTATATATTCCTGTTTGTAATATATCTGTGTTATTCCATATCCGTGTTTGATATCTTCTTTATTGGTTCTACCTTGGACTATCATCGTGGGACAAGGAACCGGACCATAACACTAACACTTTCTACTTCTCTGTATATATTCCTGTTTGTAATATATCTGTGTTATTCCATATCCGTGTTTGATATCTTCTTTATTGGTTCTACCTTGGACTATCACCGTGGTACAAGGAACCGGACCATAACACTAACACTTTCTACTTCTCTGTATATATTCCTGTTTGTAATATATCTGTGTTATTCCATATCCGTGTTTGATATCTTCTTTATTGGTTCTACCTTGGACTATTACCGTGGGACAAGGAACCGGACCATAACACTAACACTTTCTACTTCTCTGTATATATTCCTGTTTGTAATATATCTGTGTTATTCCATATCCGTGTTTGATATCTTCTTTATTGGTTCTACCTTGGACTATCATCGTGGGATAAGGAACCGGACCATAACACTAACACTTTCTACTTCTCTGTATATATTCCTGTTTGTAATATATCTGTGTTATTCCATATCCGTGTTTGATATCTTCTTTATTGGTTCTACCTTGGACTATCACCGTGGGACAAGGAACCGGACCATAACACTAACACTTTCTACTTCTCTGTATATATTCCTGTTTGTAATATATCTGTG
This sequence comes from Acanthosepion lycidas, assembly GCA_963932145.1. Classification (NCBI taxonomy): domain Eukaryota; kingdom Metazoa; phylum Mollusca; class Cephalopoda; order Sepiida; family Sepiidae; genus Acanthosepion; species Acanthosepion lycidas. Next base: position 31,166,105 of record OZ010615.1, on the reverse strand, counting down.
TTATTCCATATCCGTGTTTGATATCTTCTTTATTGGTTCTACCTTGGACTATCATCGTGGGACAAGGAACCGGACCATAACACTAACACTTTCTACTTCTCTGTATATATTCCTGTTTGTAATATATCTGTGTTATTCCATATCCGTGTTTGATATCTTCTTTATTGGTTCTACCTTGGACTATCATCGTGGGACAAGGAACCGGACCATAACACTAACACTTTCTACTTCTCTGTATATATTCCTGTTTGTAATATATCTGTGTTATTCCATATCCGTGTTTGATATCTTCTTTATTGGTTGTACCTTGGACTATCACCGTGGTACAAGGAACCGGACCATAACACTAACACTTTCTACTTCTCTGTATATATTTCTGTTTGTAATATATCTGTGTTATTTCATATCTGTGTTCGAGTTCTTCATAATTGGTTCTACCTTGGACTATCACCGTGGTACAAGGAACCGGACCATAACACTAACACTTTCTACCTCTCTGTATATATTCCTGTTTGTAATATATCTGTGTTATTCCATATCCGTGTTTGATATCTTCTTTATTGGTTCTACCTTGGACTATCATCGTGGGACAAGGAACCGGACCATAACACTAACACTTTCTACTTCTCTGTATATATTCCTGTTTGTAATATATCTGTGTTATTCCATATCCGTGTTTGATATCTTCTTTATTGGTTCTACCTTGGACTATCACCGTGGGACAAGGAACCGGACCATAACACTAACACTTTCTACTTCTCTGTATATATTCCTGTTTGTAATATATCTGTGTTATTCCATATCCGTGTTTGATATCTTCTTTATTGGTTCTACCTTGGACTATCATCGTGGGACAAGGAACCGGACCATAACACTAACACTTTCTACTTCTCTGTATATATTCCTGTTTGTAATATATCTGTGTTATTCCATATCCGTGTTTGATATCTTCTTTATTGGTTCTACCTTGGACTATCATCGTGGGACAAGGAACCGGACCATAACACTAACACTTTCTACTTCTCTGTATATATTCCTGTTTGTAATATATCTGTGTTATTCCATATCCGTGTTTGATATCTTCTTTATTGGTTCTACCTTGGACTATCACCGTGGTACAAGGAACCGGACCATAACACTAACACTTTCTACTTCTCTGTATATATTTCTGTTTGTAATATATCTGTGTTATTTCATATCTGTGTTCGAGTTCTTCATAATTGGTTCTACCTTGGACTATCACCGTGGTACAAGGAACCGGACCATAACACTAACACTTTCTACCTGTCTGTATATATTACTGTTTGTAATATATCTGTGTTATTCCATATCCGTGTTCGAGTTCTTTATTGGTTCTACCTTGGACTATCACCGTGGTACAAGGAACCGGACCATAACACTAACACTTTCTACTTCTCTGTATATATTCCTGTTTGTAATATATCTGTGTTATTCCATATCCGTGTTTGAGTTCTTCTTTATTGGTTCTACCTTGGACTATCATCGTGGGACAAGGAACCGGACCATAACACTAACACTTTCTACTTCTCTGTATATATTCCTGTTTGTAATATATCTGTGTTATTCCATATCCGTGTTTGAGTTCTTCTTTATTGGTTCTACCTTGGACTATCATCGTGGGACAAGGAACCGGACCATAACACTAACACTTTCTACTTCTCTGTATATATTCCTGTTTGTAATATATCTGTGTTATTCCATATCCGTGTTTGAGTTCTTCTTTATTGGTTCTACCTTGGACTATCACCGTGGTACAAGGAACCGGACCATAACACTAACACTTTCTACCTCTCTGTATATATTCCTGTTTGTAATATATCTGTGTTATTCCATATCCGTGTTCGAGTTCTTTATTGGTTCTACCTTGGACTATCACCGTGGTACAAGGAACCGGACCATAACACTAACACTTTCTACTTCTCTGTATATATTCCTGTTTGTAATATATCTGTGTTATTCCATATCCGTGTTTGAGTTCTTCTTTATTGGTTCTACCTTGGACTATCATCGTGGGACAAGGAACCGGACCATAACACTAACACTTTCTACTTCTCTGTATATATTCCTGTTTGTAATATATCTGTGTTATTCCATATCCGTGTTTGAGTTCTTCTTTATTGGTTCTAACTTGGACTTTCACCGTGGCTCAAGGAACCGGACCATAACACTAACACTTTCTACCTCTCTGTATATATTCCTGTTTGTAATATATCTGTGTTATTCCATATCCGTGTTCGAGTTCTTCATAATTGGTTCTACCTTGGACTATCATCGTGGGACAAGGAACCGGACCATAACACTAACACTTTCTACTTCTCTGTATATATTCCTGTTTGTAATATATCTGTGTTATTCCATATCCGTGTTTGAGTTCTTCTTTATTGGTTCTAACTTGGACTATCACCGTGGCTCAAGGAACCGGACCATAACACTAACACTTTCTACCTCTCTGTATATATTCCTGTTTGTAATATATCTGTGTTATTCCATATCCGTGTTCGAGTTCTTCATAATTGGTTCTACCTTGGACTATCATCGTGGGACAAGGAACCGGACCATAACACTAACACTTTCTACTTCTCTGTATATATTCCTGTTTGTAATATATCTGTGTTATTCAATATCCGTGTTCGAGTTCTTCATAATTGGTTCTACCTTGGACTATCACCGGGGTACAAGGAACCGGACCATAACACTAACACTTTCTACTTCTCTGTATATATTCCTGTTTGTAATATATCTGTGTTATTCCATATCCGTGTTTGAGTTCTTCTTTATTGGTTCTAACTTGGACTATCACCGTGGCTCAAGGAACCGGACCATAACACTAACACTTTCTACCTCTCTGTATATATTCCTGTTTGTAATATATCTGTGTTATTCCATATCCGTGTTCGAGTTCTTCATAATTGGTTCTACCTTGGACTATCATCGTGGGACAAGGAACCGGACCATAACACTAACACTTTCTACTTCTCTGTATATATTCCTGTTTGTAATATATCTGTGTTATTCCATATCCGTGTTTGAGTTCTTCTTTATTGGTTCTAACTTGGACTATCACCGTGGCTCAAGGAACCGGACCATAACACTAACACTTTCTACCTCTCTGTATATATTCCTGTTTGTAATATATCTGTGTTATTCCATATCCGTGTTCGAGTTCTTCATAATTGGTTCTACCTTGGACTATCACCGTGGTACAAGGAACCGGACCATAACACTAACACTTTCTACTTCTCTGTATATATTCCTGTTTGTAATATATCTGTGTTATTCCATATCCGTGTTTGATATCTTCTTTATTGGTTCTACCTTGGACTATCATCGTGGGACAAGGAACCGGACCATAACACTAACACTTTCTACTTCTCTGTATATATTCCTGTTTGTAATATATCTGTGTTATTCCATATCCGTGTTTGATATCTTCTTTATTGGTTCTACCTTGGACTATCATCGTGGGACAAGGAACCGGACCATAACACTAACACTTTCTACTTCTCTGTATATATTCCTGTTTGTAATATATCTGTGTTATTCCATATCCGTGTTTGATATCTTCTTTATTGGTTCTACCTTGGACTATCATCGTGGGACAAGGAACCGGACCATAACACTAACACTTTCTACTTCTCTGTATATATTCCTGTTTGTAATATATCTGTGTTATTCCATATCCGTGTTTGATATCTTCTTTATTGGTTCTACCTTGGACTATCATCGTGGGACAAGGAACCGGACCATAACACTAACACTTTCTACTTCTCTGTATATATTCCTGTTTGTAATATATCTGTGTTATTCCATATCCGTGTTTGATATCTTCTTTATTGGTTCTACCTCGGACTATTACCGTGGGACAAGGAACCGGACCATAACACTAACACTTTCTACTTCTCTGTATATATTCCTGTTTGTAATATATCTGTGTTATTCCATATCCGTGTTTGATATCTTCTTTATTGGTTCTACCTTGGACTATCATCGTGGGACAAGGAACCGGACCATAACACTAACACTTTCTACTTCTCTGTATATATTCCTGTTTGTAATATATCTGTGTTATTCCATATCCGTGTTTGATATCTTCTTTATTGGTTCTACCTTGGACTATCATCGTGGGACAAGGAACCGGACCATAACACTAACACTTTCTACTTCTCTGTATATATTCCTGTTTGTAATATATCTGTGTTATTCCATATCCGTGTTTGATATCTTCTTTCTTGGTTCTACCTTGGACTATCACCGTGGTACAAAGAACCGGACCATAACACTAACACTTTCTACTTCTCTGTATATATTCCTGTTTGTAATATATCTGTGTTATTCCATATCCGTGTTTGATATCTTCTTTATTGGTTCTACCTTGGACTATTACCGTGGGACAAGGAACCGGACCATAACACTAACACTTTCTACTTCTCTGTATATATTCCTGTTTGTAATATATCTGTGTTATTCCATATCCGTGTTTGATATCTTCTTTATTGGTTCTACCTTGGACTATCATCGTGGGATAAGGAACCGGACCATAACACTAACACTTTCTACTTCTCTGTATATATTCCTGTTTGTAATATATCTGTGTTATTCCATATCCGTGTTTGATATCTTCTTTATTGGTTCTACCTTGGACTATCACCGTGGGACAAGGAACCGGACCATAACACTAACACTTTCTACTTCTCTGTATATATTCCTGTTTGTAATATATCTGTGTTATTCCATATCCGTGTTTGATATCTTCTTTATTGGTTCTACCTTGGACTATCATCGTGGGACAAGGAACCGGACCATAACACTAACACTTTCTACTTCTCTGTATATATTCCTGTTTGTAATATATCTGTGTTATTCCATATCCGTGTTTGATATCTTCTTTATTGGTTCTACCTTGGACTATCATCGTGGGACAAGGAACCGGACCATAACACTAACACTTTCTACTTCTCTGTATATATTCCTGTTTGTAATATATCTGTGTTATTCCATATCCGTGTTTGATATCTTCTTTATTGGTTGTACCTTGGACTATCACCGTGGTACAAGGAACCGGACCATAACACTAACACTTTCTACTTCTCTGTATATATTTCTGTTTGTAATATATCTGTGTTATTTCATATCTGTGTTCGAGTTCTTCATAATTGGTTCTACCTTGGACTATCACCGTGGTACAAGGAACCGGACCATAACACTAACACTTTCTACCTCTCTGTATATATTCCTGTTTGTAATATATCTGTGTTATTCCATATCCGTGTTTGATATCTTCTTTATTGGTTCTACCTTGGACTATCATCGTGGGACAAGGAACCGGACCATAACACTAACACTTTCTACTTCTCTGTATATATTCCTGTTTGTAATATATCTGTGTTATTCCATATCCGTGTTTGATATCTTCTTTATTGGTTCTACCTTGGACTATCACCGTGGGACAAGGAACCGGACCATAACACTAACACTTTCTACTTCTCTGTATATATTCCTGTTTGTAATATATCTGTGTTATTCCATATCCGTGTTTGATATCTTCTTTATTGGTTCTACCTTGGACTATCATCGTGGGACAAGGAACCGGACCATAACACTAACACTTTCTACTTCTCTGTATATATTCCTGTTTGTAATATATCTGTGTTATTCCATATCCGTGTTTGATATCTTCTTTATTGGTTCTACCTTGGACTATCATCGTGGGACAAGGAACCGGACCATAACACTAACACTTTCTACTTCTCTGTATATATTCCTGTTTGTAATATATCTGTGTTATTCCATATCCGTGTTTGATATCTTCTTTATTGGTTCTACCTTGGACTATCACCGTGGTACAAGGAACCGGACCATAACACTAACACTTTCTACTTCTCTGTATATATTTCTGTTTGTAATATATCTGTGTTATTTCATATCTGTGTTCGAGTTCTTCATAATTGGTTCTACCTTGGACTATCACCGTGGTACAAGGAACCGGACCATAACACTAACACTTTCTACCTCTCTGTATATATTACTGTTTGTAATATATCTGTGTTATTCCATATCCGTGTTCGAGTTCTTTATTGGTTCTACCTTGGACTATCACCGTGGTACAAGGAACCGGACCATAACACTAACACTTTCTACTTCTCTGTATATATTCCTGTTTGTAATATATCTGTGTTATTCCATATCCGTGTTTGAGTTCTTCTTTATTGGTTCTACCTTGGACTATCATCGTGGGACAAGGAACCGGACCATAACACTAACACTTTCTACCTCTCTGTATATATTCCTGTTTGTAATATATCTGTGTTATTCCATATCCGTGTTTGAGTTCTTCTTTATTGGTTCTACCTTGGACTATCATCGTGGGACAAGGAACCGGACCATAACACTAACACTTTCTACTTCTCTGTATATATTCCTGTTTGTAATATATCTGTGTTATTCCATATCCGTGTTTGAGTTCTTCTTTATTGGTTCTACCTTGGACTATCACCGTGGTACAAGGAACCGGACCATAACACTAACACTTTCTACCTCTCTGTATATATTCCTGTTTGTAATATATCTGTGTTATTCCATATCCGTGTTCGAGTTCTTTATTGGTTCTACCTTGGACTATCACCGTGGTACAAGGAACCGGACCATAACACTAACACTTTCTACTTCTCTGTATATATTCCTGTTTGTAATATATCTGTGTTATTCCATATCCGTGTTTGAGTTCTTCTTTATTGGTTCTACCTTGGACTATCATCGTGGGACAAGGAACCGGACCATAACACTAACACTTTCTACTTCTCTGTATATATTCCTGTTTGTAATATATCTGTGTTATTCCATATCCGTGTTTGAGTTCTTCTTTATTGGTTCTACCTTGGACTATCACCCTGGTACAAGGAACCGGACCATAACACTAACACTTTCTACCTCTCTGTATATATTCCTGTTTGTAATATATCTGTGTTATTCCATATCCGTGTTCGAGTTCTTTATTGGTTCTACCTTGGACTATCACCGTGGTACAAGGAACCGGACCATAACACTAACACTTTCTACTTCTCTGTATATATTCCTGTTTGTAATATATCTGTGTTATTCCATATCCGTGTTTGAGTTCTTCTTTATTGGTTCTACCTTGGACTATCACCGTGGTACAAGGAACCGGACCATAACACTAACACTTTCTACTTCTCTGTATATATTCCTGTTTGTAATATATCTGTGTTATTCCATATCCGTGTTTGAGTTCTTCTTTATTGGTTCTACCTTGGACTATCACCGTGGTACAAGGAACCGGACCATAACACTAACATTTTCTACCTCTCTGTATATATTCCTGTTTGTAATATATCTGTGTTATTCCATATCCGTGTTCGAGTTCTTCTTTATTGGTTCTACCTTGGACTATCACCGTGGGACAAGGAACCGGACCATAACACTAACACTTTCTACTTCTCTGTATATATTCCTGTTTGTAATATATCTGTGTTATTCCATATCCGTGTTCGAGTTCTTCTTTATTGGTTCTACCTTGGACTATCATCGTGGGACAAGGAACCGGACCATAACACTAACACTTTCTACTTCTCTGTATATATTCCTGTTTGTAATATATCTGTGTTATTCCATATCCGTGTTTGAGTTCTTCTTTATTGGTTCTAACTTGGACTATCACCGTGGCTCAAGGAACCGGACCATAACACTAACACTTTCTACCTCTCTGTATATATTCCTGTTTGTAATATATCTGTGTTATTCCATATCCGTGTTCGAGTTCTTCATAATTGGTTCTACCTTGGACTATCATCGTGGGACAAGGAACCGGACCATAACACTAACACTTTCTACTTCTCTGTATATATTCCTGTTTGTAATATATCTGTGTTATTCCATATCCGTGTTTGAGTTCTTCTTTATTGGTTCTACCTTGGACTATCACCGTGGTACAAGGAACCGGACCATAACACTAACACTTTCTACCTCTCTGTATATATTCCTGTTTGTAATATATCTGTGTTATTCCATATCCGTGTTCGAGTTCTTCTTTATTGGTTCTACCTTGGACTATCACCGTGGGACAAGGAACCGGACCATAACACTAACACTTTCTACTTCTCTGTATATATTCCTGTTTGTAATATATCTGTGTTATTCCATATACGTGTTCGAGTTCTTCTTTATTGGTTCTACCTTGGACTATTACCGTGGTACAAGGAACCGGACCATAACACTAACACTTTCTACTTCTCTGTATATATTCCTGTTTGTAATATATCTGTGTTATTCCATATCCGTGTTCGAGTTCTTCTTTATTGGTTCTACCTTGGACTATCACCGTGGGACAAGGAACCGGACCATAACACTAACACTTTCTACTTCTCTGTATATATTCCTGTTTGTAATATATCTGTGTTATTCCATATTCGTGTTCGAGTTCTTCTTTATTGGTTCTACCTTTGACTATCACCGTGGTACAAGGAACCGGACCATAACATTAACACTTTCTACTTCTCTGTATATATTCCTGTTTGTAATATATCTGTGTTATTCCATATCCGTGTTCGAGTTCTTCTTTATTGGTTCTACCTTGGACTATCACCGTGGGACAAGGAACCGGACCATAACACTAACACTTTCTACTTCTCTGTATATATTCCTGTTTGTAATATATCTGTGTTATTCCATATTCGTGTTCGAGTTCTTCTTTATTGGTTCTACCTTTGACTATCACCGTGGTACAAGGAACCGGACCATAACACTAACACTTTCTACTTCTCTGTATATATTCCTGTTTGTAATATATCTGTGTTATTCCATATCCGTGTTTGAGTTCTTCTTTATTGGTTCTAACTTGGACTATCACCGTGGTACAAGGAACCGGACCATAACACTAACACTTTCTACTTCTCTGTATATATTCCTGTTTGTAATATATCTGTGTTATTCCATATCCGTGTTTGAGTTCTTCTTTATTGGTTCTAACTTGGACTATCACCGTGGTACAAGGAAACGGACCATAACACTAACACTTTCTACTTCTCTGTATATATTCCTGTTTGTAATATATCTGTGTTATTCCATATCCGTGTTTGAGTTCTTCTTTATTGGTTCTAACTTGGACTATCACCGTGGTACAAGGAACCGGACCATAACACTAACACTTTCTACTTCTCTGTATATATTCCTGTTTGTAATATATCTGTGTTATTCCATATCCGTGTTTGAGTTCTTCTTTATTGGTTCTAACTTGGACTATCACCGTGGTACAAGGAACCGGACCATAACACTAACACTTTCTACTTCTCTGTATATATTCCTGTTTGTAATATATCTGTGTTATTCCATATCCGTGTTTGAGTTCTTCTTTATTGGTTCTAACTTGGACTATCACCGTGGTACAAGGAACCGGACCATAACACTAACACTTTCTACTTCTCTGTATATATTCCTGTTTGTAATATATCTGTGTTATTCCATATCCGTGTTTGAGTTCTTCTTTATTGGTTCTAACTTGGACTATCACCGTGGTACAAGGAACCGGACCATAACACTAACACTTTCTACTTCTCTGTATATATTCCTGTTTGTAATATATCTGTGTTATTCCATATCCGTGTTTGAGTTCTTCTTTATTGGTTCTAACTTGGACTATCACCGTGGCTCAAGGAACCGGACCATAACACTAACACTTTCTACCTCTCTGTATATATTCCTGTTTGTAATATATCTGTGTTATTCCATATCCGTGTTCGAGTTCTTCATAATTGGTTCTACCTTGGACTATCATCGTGGGACAAGGAACCGGACCATAACACTAACACTTTCTACTTCTCTGTATATATTCCTGTTTGTAATATATCTGTGTTATTCCATATCCGTGTTTGAGTTCTTCTTTATTGGTTCTAACTTGGACTATCACCGTGGCTCAAGGAACCGGACCATAACACTAACACTTTCTACCTCTCTGTATATATTCCTGTTTGTAATATATCTGTGTTATTCCATATCCGTGTTCGAGTTCTTCATAATTGGTTCTACCTTGGACTATCATCGTGGGACAAGGAACCGGACCATAACACTAACACTTTCTACTTCTCTGTATATATTCCTGTTTGTAATATATCTGTGTTATTCCATATCCGTGTTTGAGTTCTTCTTTATTGGTTCTAACTTGGACTATCACCGTGGCTCAAGGAACCGGACCATAACACTAACACTTTCTACCTCTCTGTATATATTCCTGTTTGTAATATATCTGTGTTATTCCATATCCGTGTTCGAGTTCTTCATAATTGGTTCTACCTTGGACTATCACCGTGGTACAAGGAACCGGACCATAACACTAACACTTTCTACTTCTCTGTATATATTCCTGTTTGTAATATATCTGTGTTATTCCATATCCGTGTTTGATATCTTCTTTATTGGTTCTACCTTGGACTATCATCGTGGGACAAGGAACCGGACCATAACACTAACACTTTCTACTTCTCTGTATATATTCCTGTTTGTAATATATCTGTGTTATTCCATATCCGTGTTTGATATCTTCTTTATTGGTTCTACCTTGGACTATCATCGTGGGACAAGGAACCGGACCATAACACTAACACTTTCTACTTCTCTGTATATATTCCTGTTTGTAATATATCTGTGTTATTCCATATCCGTGTTTGATATCTTCTTTATTGGTTCTACCTTGGACTATTACCGTGGGACAAGGAACCGGACCATAACACTAACACTTTCTACTTCTCTGTATATATTCCTGTTTGTAATATATCTGTGTTATTCCATATCCGTGTTTGATATCTTCTTTATTGGTTCTACCTTGGACTATCATCGTGGGACAAGGAACCGGACCATAACACTAACACTTTCTACTTCTCTGTATATATTCCTGTTTGTAATATATCTGTGTTATTCCATATCCGTGTTTGATATCTTCTTTATTGGTTCTACCTTGGACTATCACCGTGGGACAAGGAACCGGACCATAACACTAACACTTTCTACTTCTCTGTATATATTCCTGTTTGTAATATATCTGTGTTATTCCATATCCGTGTTTGATATCTTCTTTATTGGTTCTACCTTGGACTATCATCGTGGGACAAGGAACCGGACCATAACACTAACACTTTCTACTTCTCTGTATATATTCCTGTTTGTAATATATCTGTGTTATTCCATATCCGTGTTTGATATCTTCTTTATTGGTTCTACCTTGGACTATCACCGTGGTACAAGGAACCGGACCATAACACTAACACTTTCTACTTCTCTGTATATATTCCTGTTTGTAATATATCTGTGTTATTCCATATCCGTGTTTGATATCTTCTTTATTGGTTCTACCTTGGACTATTACCGTGGGACAAGGAACCGGACCATAACACTAACACTTTCTACTTCTCTGTATATATTCCTGTTTGTAATATATCTGTGTTATTCCATATCCGTGTTTGATATCTTCTTTATTGGTTCTACCTTGGACTATCATCGTGGGATAAGGAACCGGACCATAACACTAACACTTTCTACTTCTCTGTATATATTCCTGTTTGTAATATATCTGTGTTATTCCATATCCGTGTTTGATATCTTCTTTATTGGTTCTACCTTGGACTATCACCGTGGGACAAGGAACCGGACCATAACACTAACACTTTCTACTTCTCTGTATATATTCCTGTTTGTAATATATCTGTGTTATTCCATATCCGTGTTTGATATCTTCTTTATTGGTTCTACCTTGGACTATCATCGTGGGACAAGGAACCGGACCATAACACTAACACTTTCTACTTCTCTGTATATATTCCTGTTTGTAATATATCTGTGTTATTCCATATCCGTGTTTGATATCTTCTTTATTGGTTCTACCTTGGACTATCATCGTGGGACAAGGAACCGGACCATAACACTAACACTTTCTACTTCTCTGTATATATTCCTGTTTGTAATATATCTGTGTTATTCCATATCCGTGTTTGATATCTTCTTTATTGGTTGTACCTTGGACTATCACCGTGGTACAAGGAACCGGACCATAACACTAACACTTTCTACTTCTCTGTATATATTTCTGTTTGTAATATATCTGTGTTATTTCATATCTGTGTTCGAGTTCTTCATAATTGGTTCTACCTTGGACTATCACCGTGGTACAAGGAACCGGACCATAACACTAACACTTTCTACCTCTCTGTATATATTCCTGTTTGTAATATATCTGTGTTATTCCATATCCGTGTTTGATATCTTCTTTATTGGTTCTACCTTGGACTATCATCGTGGGACAAGGAACCGGACCATAACACTAACACTTTCTACTTCTCTGTATATATTCCTGTTTGTAATATATCTGTGTTATTCCATATCCGTGTTTGATATCTTCTTTATTGGTTCTACCTTGGACTATCACCGTGGGACAAGGAACCGGACCATAACACTAACACTTTCTACTTCTCTGTATATATTCCTGTTTGTAATATATCTGTGTTATTCCATATCCGTGTTTGATATCTTCTTTATTGGTTCTACCTTGGACTATCATCGTGGGACAAGGAACCGGACCATAACACTAACACTTTCTACTTCTCTGTATATATTCCTGTTTGTAATATATCTGTGTTATTCCATATCCGTGTTTGATATCTTCTTTATTGGTTCTACCTTGGACTATCATCGTGGGACAAGGAACCGGACCATAACACTAACACTTTCTACTTCTCTGTATATATTCCTGTTTGTAATATATCTGTGTTATTCCATATCCGTGTTTGATATCTTCTTTATTGGTTCTACCTTGGACTATCACCGTGGTACAAGGAACCGGACCATAACACTAACACTTTCTACTTCTCTGTATATATTTCTGTTTGTAATATATCTGTGTTATTTCATATCTGTGTTCGAGTTCTTCATAATTGGTTCTACCTTGGACTATCACCGTGGTACAAGGAACCGGACCATAACACTAACACTTTCTACCTCTCTGTATATATTACTGTTTGTAATATATCTGTGTTATTCCATATCCGTGTTCGAGTTCTTTATTGGTTCTACCTTGGACTATCACCGTGGTACAAGGAACCGGACCATAACACTAACACTTTCTACTTCTCTGTATATATTCCTGTTTGTAATATATCTGTGTTATTCCATATCCGTGTTTGAGTTCTTCTTTATTGGTTCTACCTTGGACTATCATCGTGGGACAAGGAACCGGACCATAACACTAACACTTTCTACTTCTCTGTATATATTCCTGTTTGTAATATATCTGTGTTATTCCATATCCGTGTTTGAGTTCTTCTTTATTGGTTCTACCTTGGACTATCATCGTGGGACAAGGAACCGGACCATAACACTAACACTTTCTACTTCTCTGTATATATTCCTGTTTGTAATATATCTGTGTTATTCCATATCCGTGTTTGAGTTCTTCTTTATTGGTTCTACCTTGGACTATCACCGTGGTACAAGGAACCGGACCATAACACTAACACTTTCTACCTCTCTGTATATATTCCTGTTTGTAATATATCTGTGTTATTCCATATCCGTGTTCGAGTTCTTTATTGGTTCTACCTTGGACTATCACCGTTGTACAAGGAACCGGACCATAACACTAACACTTTCTACTTCTCTGTATATATTCCTGTTTGTAATATATCTGTGTTATTCCATATCCGTGTTTGAGTTCTTCTTTATTGGTTCTACCTTGGACTATCATCGTGGGACAAGGAACCGGACCATAACACTAACACTTTCTACTTCTCTGTATATATTCCTGTTTGTAATATATCTGTGTTATTCCATATCCGTGTTTGAGTTCTTCTTTATTGGTTCTACCTTGGACTATCACCCTGGTACAAGGAACCGGACCATAACACTAACACTTTCTACCTCTCTGTATATATTCCTGTTTGTAATATATCTGTGTTATTCCATATCCGTGTTCGAGTTCTTTATTGGTTCTACCTTGGACTATCACCGTGGTACAAGGAACCGGACCATAACACTAACACTTTCTACTTCTCTGTATATATTCCTGTTTGTAATATATCTGTGTTATTCCATATCCGTGTTTGAGTTCTTCTTTATTGGTTCTACCTTGGACTATCACCGTGGTACAAGGAACCGGACCATAACACTAACACTTTCTACTTCTCTGTATATATTCCTGTTTGTAATATATCTGTGTTATTCCATATCCGTGTTTGAGTTCTTCTTTATTGGTTCTACCTTGGACTATCACCGTGGTACAAGGAACCGGACCATAACACTAACATTTTCTACCTCTCTGTATATATTCCTGTTTGTAATATATCTGTGTTATTCCATATCCGTGTTCGAGTTCTTCTTTATTGGTTCTACCTTGGACTATCACCGTGGGACAAGGAACCGGACCATAACACTAACACTTTCTACTTCTCTGTATATATTCCTGTTTGTAATATATCTGTGTTATTCCATATCCGTGTTCGAGTTCTTCTTTATTGGTTCTACCTTGGACTATCATCGTGGGACAAGGAACCGGACCATAACACTAACACTTTCTACTTCTCTGTATATATTCCTGTTTGTAATATATCTGTGTTATTCCATATCCGTGTTTGAGTTCTTCTTTATTGGTTCTAACTTGGACTATCACCGTGGCTCAAGGAACCGGACCATAACACTAACACTTTCTACCTCTCTGTATATATTCCTGTTTGTAATATATCTGTGTTATTCCATATCCGTGTTCGAGTTCTTCATAATTGGTTCTACCTTGGACTATCATCGTGGGACAAGGAACCGGACCATAACACTAACACTTTCTACTTCTCTGTATATATTCCTGTTTGTAATATATCTGTGTTATTCCATATCCGTGTTTGAGTTCTTCTTTATTGGTTCTACCTTGGACTATCACCGTGGTACAAGGAACCGGACCATAACACTAACACTTTCTACCTCTCTGTATATATTCCTGTTTGTAATATATCTGTGTTATTCCATATCCGTGTTCGAGTTCTTCTTTATTGGTTCTACCTTGGACTATCACCGTGGGACAAGGAACCGGACCATAACACTAACACTTTCTACTTCTCTGTATATATTCCTGTTTGTAATATATCTGTGTTATTCCATATACGTGTTCGAGTTCTTCTTTATTGGTTCTACCTTGGACTATTACCGTGGTACAAGGAACCGGACCATAACACTAACACTTTCTACTTCTCTGTATATATTCCTGTTTGTAATATATCTGTGTTATTCCATATGCGTGTTCGAGTTCTTCTTTATTGGTTCTACCTTGGACTATCACCGTGGGACAAGGAACCGGACCATAACACTAACACTTTCTACTTCTCTGTATATATTCCTGTTTGTAATATATCTGTGTTATTCCATATTCGTGTTCGAGTTCTTCTTTATTGGTTCTACCTTTGACTATCACCGTGGTACAAGGAACCGGACCATAACATTAACACTTTCTACTTCTCTGTATATATTCCTGTTTGTAATATATCTGTGTTATTCCATATCCGTGTTCGAGTTCTTCTTTATTGGTTCTACCTTGGACTATCACCGTGGGACAAGGAACCGGACCATAACACTAACACTTTCTACTTCTCTGTATATATTCCTGTTTGTAATATATCTGTGTTATTCCATATTCGTGTTCGAGTTCTTCTTTATTGGTTCTACCTTTGACTATCACCGTGGTACAAGGAACCGGACCATAACACTAACACTTTCTACTTCTCTGTATATATTCCTGTTTGTAATATATCTGTGTTATTCCATATCCGTGTTTGAGTTCTTCTTTATTGGTTCTAACTTGTACTATCACCGTGGTACAAGGAACCGGACCATAACACTAACACTTTCTACTTCTCTGTATATATTCCTGTTTGTAATATATCTGTGTTATTCCATATCCGTGTTTGAGTTCTTCTTTATTGGTTCTAACTTGGACTATCACCGTGGTACAAGGAAACGGACCATAACACTAACACTTTCTACTTCTCTGTATATATTCCTGTTTGTAATATATCTGTGTTATTCCATATCCGTGTTTGAGTTCTTCTTTATTGGTTCTAACTTGGACTATCACCGTGGTACAAGGAACCGGACCATAACACTAACACTTTCTACTTCTCTGTATATATTCCTGTTTGTAATATATCTGTGTTATTCCATATCCGTGTTTGAGTTCTTCTTTATTGGTTCTAACTTGGACTATCACCGTGGTACAAGGAACCGGACCATAACACTAACACTTTCTACTTCTCTGTATATATTCCTGTTTGTAATATATCTGTGTTATTCCATATCCGTGTTTGAGTTCTTCTTTATTGGTTCTAACTTGGACTATCACCGTGGTACAAGGAACCGGACCATAACACTAACACTTTCTACTTCTCTGTATATATTCCTGTTTGTAATATATCTGTGTTATTCCATATCCGTGTTTGAGTTCTTCTTTATTGGTTCTAACTTGGACTATCACCGTGGTACAAGGAACCGGACCATAACACTAACACTTTCTACTTCTCTGTATATATTCCTGTTTGTAATATATCTGTGTTATTCCATATCCGTGTTTGAGTTCTTCTTTATTGGTTCTAACTTGGACTATCACCGTGGCTCAAGGAACCGGACCATAACACTAACACTTTCTACCTCTCTGTATATATTCCTGTTTGTAATATATCTGTGTTATTCCATATCCGTGTTCGAGTTCTTCATAATTGGTTCTACCTTGGACTATCATCGTGGGACAAGGAACCGGACCATAACACTAACACTTTCTACTTCTCTGTATATATTCCTGTTTGTAATATATCTGTGTTATTCCATATCCGTGTTTGAGTTCTTCTTTATTGGTTCTAACTTGGACTATCACCGTGGCTCAAGGAACCGGACCATAACACTAACACTTTCTACCTCTCTGTATATATTCCTGTTTGTAATATATCTGTGTTATTCCATATCCGTGTTCGAGTTCTTCATAATTGGTTCTACCTTGGACTATCATCGTGGGACAAGGAACCGGACCATAACACTAACACTTTCTACTTCTCTGTATATATTCCTGTTTGTAATATATCTGTGTTATTCAATATCCGTGTTCGAGTTCTTCATAATTGGTTCTACCTTGGACTATCACCGGGGTACAAGGAACCGGACCATAACACTAACACTTTCTACTTCTCTGTATATATTCCTGTTTGTAATATATCTGTGTTATTCCATATCCGTGTTTGAGTTCTTCTTTATTGGTTCTACCTTGGACTATCACCGTGGGACAAGAAACCGCACCATAGCACTAACACTTTCTACTTCTCTGTATATATTCCTGTTTGTAATATATCTGTGTTATTCCATATCCGTGTTTGAGTTCTTCTTTATTGGTTCTACCTCAGACTATCGCCGTGGTACAAGGAACAGGACCATAACACTAACACTTTCTACTTCTCTGTATATATTCCTGTTTGTAATATATCTGTGTTATTCCATATCCGTGTTCGAGTTCTTTATTTGTTCTACCTTGGACTATCACCGTGGTACAAGGAACCGGACCATAACAGTAAATGTATCGGTGTGGGTGTAATTGAATTGTAATTATTTTTTTATCCAGTCTCATATGAAATTAAGAGGGGTTTTTTGGGGTTTTTTTTATATGGACGTAACATTTTCATAACTTCAGACCTTTGATTCAAAAGGTTTTGGGATCTGAAAATTTCATTATTTCTAACTTTTCTTATTGACAGAGTTTGCAGATATTATTATGGCTGTTGTGGGGTTTCGCTTTTTTTTTAAATTTCACAATTTATAGTTGGACCATCGTTGAATGTTTCTTTTATTTTGCACACGTAGTTAGTGTTAAGGGGTTCTCCCCTTTTTTACACAAATGGACTCACCCAGGATATACATATACTACTGCTAGTGAATACCCGGAAGAAGAACGAGAATGAAGGACGAACGAGCACGAACCAGAACGAACGTAATGAGCAAGAGTCACAGTGAGGAAACACGTATACTCAGTAAGAAGTCATACAGTGATACGTCGATACCAAAGACTGTATATATATATATATTGCTACTAACCCGCATTCCTGGAACTACTAACCTGCATTACCAGTTTGTATTATTAGATTAAAACTTTTATTTTCCTATATTCCTTGTTGGCGTTTTTTATTTATTGGTTCCGGATTTTATTTCGAAATCCACAACAGTTAGCTAGTTGGTGGAGTTCCTAAGACGTTCCAACTTGAATGAAGACCTGCAATTGTACCATCTTCCTTTTAAACTATCTTCTGTACATCCTATGTATGTTTTGTTCTGGACATATGTATCTATTACGCTTGCTTTATAAATTACAGTTTCGTAATATATAATAATAATGGACTCTCCCGTCGGTTTTGACGTATGAGGCTCTGACAACTTGATTGATTCAACTATGAAATTTGTGCGATAATCTTAAGTGGCACTTAAGACCAACTAGTGATTTACAAAGGAGGCGGCCGCATATGGAGCAAGAGTGAGGATTGTGAGATGAGATCACTGTTAGATTGACGAACGAACACAAGAAAAATTAAGTAAAATCTTAATTGGAGTCTCATGTCAGTCATCTTTAAAGAAACATGCATAAAAGTGGGACTGCTACCTAAATACACAATATATATATATATATATATATATATATATATATATATATAACAAAATTACATTTCAAACTCGTCACAACATATTACATTGCATATAGACATATGGTTCCTTTGTTAATTTTTAGGTCTCTCACGTGGTAAGACGTCATAGAACCGGGTCCTGAAATCACGACCTGCGTCTGCTATTCCGCGACCGTTATCGTCACATAGTATTCTTCTATGTGAACATAACAGAATATCATCTTTTATGGTGAATATTTTTGTTTAAATGTCCGTATAACCACCCTGAAGTTGGCTCTTGTGAGCCGAATGCTTAGATCAAGGACCAGTTCTAAAAAAAAAATTCAAATGTTGTACAATTTTAGCCTTTATTTTCACCCGAAATTAAAGTAACTATACGAAGCTTAGAACGGCCCATGATCAAACATAATAGAAATTCTTTGTCTGTTATATATATATATATATATATATATATATATATATATATATATATATATATATTAAATAATTATGAAATACACAAACTTAAGTTTCCATGACTATAATTTATTTACCCAGAAAATATATTTTTCCTGGTTCATCAGATTACAGTTCTAGTCAAGTAGAGGTGTGACTTGATGAACCAGGAAAAATATATTTTCTAGGAAAAACTTAAGGTTGTCTGTTTCATAATTATTTAATTAATATTTGCTCTGTTGTTACATTGAGCTCTCTGGATCACTTCCTCTTTGGAATTATCCACACGGATTACCAAACCCTTCCCTTCATTGCCTTACTGTATATATATATATATATATATATATATATATATATATATACGCACACACACACACATATATATATATATATATTTACACACACACACACACACACATATATATATATATATATATATATACACACACACACACACACATATATATATATATATATATGTATATATATATATATATATTTCGATTAAAAGGTGCAATTATAATTTTTATAATTATTATGATTCATGAATATATATATATATTTGTGTATTTAGGCAGCAATCCTTCTTTCATGCACATTTCATTAAAAACGAAAGGTGCTTTCATTTAGTTTTTTTATCCAATTTCTCATGGAATCTAATATAATTTTTTTCGGATGATAAATTATAGAAAAGAACATTTGGATACTTTATCGTCCGAAAAGAAAAAAAGATATTAGATCACATGAGAAATTGTATAAAAAACTAAATAAAAGCATCTTGTCTGTCGTTTTCAGTGAAATCTGCATGCACACACACACACACACACACACACACACACACACATATATATATATATATATATATATATATATATATATATATATATATATATATATATAAATTGATATAAGTAAAAGGTTTGTCATTTAGCTGAGTGACGTTAACTTCAATATCCCGACTTCAGAGTTTCGTAGGCGAACCCGTCATTTCACTCGTCAGCGGATTTCAGATGTGTGTGCCTTAGAACAGAATCATGGTCAGCATAAAATATATATATATATACATGAATTAATATAAGTAAAAGGTTTGTCATGTAGCTGATTGGCGTTACCTTCAGTATCCCGAATTCAGAGTTTCATAGACGGGCGCATCCGTCCACTCGTCAGGGGATAACATATGTGTGTGTGTGTGTGTTTTTGTGTGTGTATAATGAAGCGAATCGTTCGAGGAAAGAAGTGATAAAAGAGGCTTTGAACAGAATCTTAGTGAGCATAAAAAAATTCACAGAATTATGGCCATATCACGTTGAAACACCGGTTCCCGTAGGATCACCGCAGTTAAACAACGTCGAACCTGGTCAGTACCCAGATGGGTGACCACTTGGAAATACGGTGCTGTAAAAGCTAAATCGATAACGGCTCGGAATTGTCAATCGAATCGGAGAGCCGTGTTCCAATTCCAGTTGGGTTCGTTATATTCACTTACACGCAAATACCCTCGGGAAAGGTATGAATTTACTTCTCCCCCAACCTACGGGTTAATTAGTAAATCTTGCATGACTAAATCCTTATTATCTCTACTCGCATCCAACAAAGATGGAAATTCTTACAATCTAAAATAATTTTATCACCCCTCTATGGGTTAATTAGTAAGACTTCTATCACTAAATCATTATCTAAAAAAAATCATATTTCTAGTTTTGAATAAATTGTAAAAGGTTGATAAGCCGTAAAAAACAATTCAATCAAAAGAATTGATATGCGTAGCAATCTTGATATTATTTCCCGAATAACGTTGGCACTCAATTTGATCTTGATCTTGATCTTGTAATGAATATTGTTCCTTCTGTCTAAGTAGATGGCAAACAGGAAATTATCAAAACCTGACGTATAGAAAGTTCCCCAAAATATTACTTGCAAAAACTAATGCAAGAAGCAGGCAACGTTGCCTCATCTGTGCAAGCGAATGTAATACCACAGCAGAATACATACGGCTGCCCATAGTTGAGAATAAATCGAATTATAAATGCCATTATTGGATATCGAGGCGCAGTCATCATGATTGTATGGATGTATTCTGTTGAAGCTTTCCTTAATGAATTCTGTCCATCTATCTTTGAGTCAGTCAAAGAACATTCGACAAAGAATAACGCAAAGAACAAACTTTTTTTTTTTCTGAACAAAGAGAGTCGTAATAGTCCCTCCTATGAGAGTTGGGAACTTCAGATAGAAAACATGATTGTTTTATCTTTAAGTATGTATAAATCCCAGATGACTTTCTTAATGCATTGTTGAATCAATAGAATGTGCAGTTGTATCAGAATAATCGACAGAAGGATCAAACATTTCATATCCGTTATCTATCCCGCTCTTGTGTCTATTGCAATCAATTTCATTATCTATCTATCTATCTATCTATCTATCTATCTATCTATCTATCTATTTCAGTATGTTTATATCAATGTATTAGGTTGGTGCAAAAATAATGACGTAATAATGTCGTTTTTTGACGTATTTTTTAACGTCAAAAAACGACATTATTACGTGATTAATTTTGCACCAATCTAATATATCAGTCTATTCATATCTACCTATTTCAGTCTGTTCACATTGATCTATTTCAGTCTGTTCATTATATATTTCAGTTTGTTCACGTCTAACTATCGATCGATCGATCGATTTCAGTGTTTCCATATCTATCTATCTATCTATCTATCTATCTATCTATCTATCTATCTATCTATC
>OZ010615.1:31126712-31141712 GCA_963932145.1 Acanthosepion lycidas | reverse complement strand
TATATATATATATATCGGTCTTCTTTCTTTTCTTTAATTGAGTCCGTCATTGTTCTTGTAGCTGGACTTTGTAGCATGAATAAACAGCACGTGTTTCTAATTCAACAACACACAAACCAGTGGGATATTCAGGGACAAATGTGATGGAGGGAAAAAGAAAAATATGATAAACAATACACCTGGGTTCCGTTAGTTTCAGAAAAAAAATTGTTTCAAAAATATTATTCAAAAAGTTTTGAAACTAGCTGCGTCTCTCGTTTTGTGCGCATGTGTTGATGTGGCAATGTCAACAATCCGATGACGGATGAAAAGAGTAAAAAAAAAATACTTTCCAGTTTGTCATATTTTTCTAAAAAATATTATAAAAAAGTTATATATATATATATATATATATATATATATGTGTGTGTGTGTGTGTGTGTGTGTGTGTGTGTGTGAGTGTGTGTGAAAATGTATAGAAAATAGGAAAGAACTCGTTATGTAAATAAGGCAAAGTTCTTTAGTATTTTTGTTATTATTTTTAAAAAACAGTGCTCGATACAAAAGCAGAGCATAAATCATATTTTTAAATAAATAATTATACATACATATATATATATATATATATATATATATTACAATGAATCATTCGTACAAAAAGTAGATTAGTAAAGTTAATGATATAAAATGGCGAAATCTCTTCGCAAACTAAAATTGCATCAAATTATTTTGAAAGTACTTGCAGATTAAAAAAAAAGGTCCTTATACAGCTTGTAGCTATTAAAAACAAGGATCATAACATTCATCGAGGGATTTGTAAGTTAATGCACCTTTAAAATTTTGTTTGCGAAAGGATTTCGCCATTTTATATCATTAACTTTACTAATCTACATTTTGTATGAATGATTCATTGTAATATTAATTGAACTGCATCACATATTTGATTTAAAAGAACCGATCCGACGTGCAAATTTTCGGGATGTCAACCGAGACATTACTATATTATTGAACAATTTAGTTCACGCCACGTTGACTGATAAACTACGAAAAAAAAAAAAAAAAATTCACAAATCACCCTATTAGTTAAAAACGCACACTTAAATTTTCAAAAAAAAAAAAAAATTCAACCTTAGCGTTGTGACTGCACGCTGCAAAAGTTTTTATCCGTTAACGATAACACATTTCTAAAAAAACATATTTCGATTCGCATTTAATTTTTCGTCTCTAATGCTACCTGGATTTACTAAAAAACAAAATAATTTCCATGCCTGAGGATGACTGTATGTACAGTTGAAAGTACTAGCAGATTAAAAAAAAAAAAAAGAAGACCTTATACAGCGTGTAGTTATTAAAAACAAGGATCATAACATCTATTAAGTGGTTTGTAAGTTAATGCATCTTTAAAATTTTGGTTTGCGAAGAGATTTCGCCATTTTATATCATTAAATTTACTACTCTACTTTGCTCAGTAGTGCTTAATATTAAAAATATCAAGATATTAAAAACAGAGCGTTAATGATATTATAGGAACAGATTCCTTAACTATTGTATCAATTTTATCACGATATTGATGTTTCTTTCCAGGCTTCCGGGAAAACCACAACTCCTGAAGACTGCCAATTTTACTAAGAAAGGTCGATGTCGGGATAAAATTGATATTTAAAAGTTAAGAAATCTTTTCATATATATATATATATATATATATATATATATATATATATATATATATATATATATACAGGTAGTAATCCGTTGGTATAATCCAAGTAAGTTCTATTAACAGAGAATTTGAAATATGTTAAAACAAACTCACAAAAGAGAGCTCCATGTTTATTTTCATTAAAACAGAACAAATTTTCTTTACAATTCGAATTAAGATAACTTTAGTAAATGACCATTTTCATGTACGAATTTTAAGCTGTTTCTGGTATCGGCTTATACCTATCTATCTATCTATATATATATATATATATATATATATATATATATATATATATATATATATATATATATATATATATATATTATGAAACAGAACTGTAAGTATATATCAGTCCAATGTCCAATGTCGATATATATATATATTAATATATATTAAGACGTTTTTATGTTTATAGATTCTTTTTATAGATACAAATATTTAAGTAAATGTTCTGTTTTAGTATTAAACAACATTTACCGGACTGAATGTCCGAGAAATATATATATATATATATATATATATATATATATATATATATATATATATATATGTATATATATATATGTGTGTGTGTGTGTGTGTGCGTGTGTGTGTGTGTGTGTGTATAGGTAGTAATCTGTTGGTATAATCTAGACGAGTCCTATTAAAACATAGAATTTGAAATATGTTAAAACTGACTCTCAAAAGAGAGCACTCTATGTTTATTCACAATAAACAGAGCAAATGTTCTTTACAATTGGAATTACGATACCTTTAGTAAATGACCATTTTCATCTACAAATTTTAATTTTAAAATTCGCAGGATTTTTCAAACTGTTTATGGTATCAGTCACCCCACAGGCTCTCCTACCTACATAATATGGTTCCAGTAACGATACCTTCTTCTTCTTCTTCTTCTTCTTCTTCTTATTATTATTATTATTATTATTGTTATTATTATTATTATTTTTATTATACCTCCCAATAAGTCCCCAATAACACACTCTTTCTCTTTCTTTCTCCAAATAAATAGTACACTACAAACTGATACCATAAACTGTTTAAAAAATCCTGCGAATTTTAAAATTAAAAATCTAAAAAAAAAAGATCTATCTATCTATCTATCTATCTATCTATCTATCTATCTATATATATATATATATATATATATATATATTGATGCATATTTCATTAAATAATATAGACAAGTGTTGTCTATTTATTTTATGTAAATTCTTTTCATATCGTCTGATAAGCTTAATAACATTATCATTAAACGAAGAAAGAAAATCACAATATTGATACATATTTTTTAATCCAATCTAAGTTTTCGGATTACATAAGCCATTATCAAAGATGACAATTACAGTACAATATATTAATCAATACACGGACAAGAAAGGTATCTCAATTCCAACTGGAAATATATATATATATATATATATATATATATATATATATACCTACTAATTGTAAACCTACTTGTGGCTCATACTTCGGTATTCACTTTACATTTTAAAAGATATTTTTTACATTTTATATTTATTTGTTGCAATCATATTTGTTCAAAACTATATATTTTATATATATTATAATTCTGTTTCTCACTGTCTTAGCACGGCCATCGCGCCCTGCCAATAGATAATAAACAATACACGATTCCGTTTTGATCGCCTGAATAGACGGAAAAGGCATATCAGAAAAAATAAAGACTATTCCAATAAAAATTGCGCCATTAGGAAGAAAGAAATAGAATCCGTTACAGAGCTACTTAGGGCTCCAACCCACTTGCATTATTTGGGGAAATGTCATCCTATCAGTGGCTGGTTTATCCAGTCCCGTAAGATCCCTCCAGTGAGGTTAGGTGCAGACTCCTGTGAATATAATCCTACCAGAAAGACCTGCATGTTACTAGTGATAGATTTGTGACAATGTTTGTAACTCAAACATCACATGATTGTGTAGAGAGGCTGACAAGTTCCCAGCATCACTAACATAGACAAACTTTATGTTTCTCACGTGTGTAAGAGGGATTGTAAAAGTGAAGCTGGCCTTAAGAATCGGACCCATAGCAGAGCATTAGGCCGGGTAAAAATAATGGACATACATCATGTGCCTTGAGGAGGAAGTGCATCCCTGGATCAAGAGGGTGGCTGATGGAAGACACTATATTTGACAATAGGACTCTGCACCATGCTACACAAGCAGGAGAATCCAGTCATGACCGCCAGATAATTTCTGTCGCACCATCGTCCATAACTTCAGGCTACCTAACTCCCCAAACTGCAACACCCTTGATAATTATGTGTGGGGCGCAGTTGAGCGAGAGACCAACAAATCCCCATTGTAACACCAAAGATGATCTGAAGGCAAGGATTATGCCAGCATTTAACAACCTCTCAGAAGGACATTCTAAAGTCGTCTGGAGGCCAAGGGTGAAAGCAATAGCGAGTTCCTGGAATAAATTTACTCTTTGGTATTTCAAGATATTTTTGGGTAATTTTGGTAAATATATTGGTTAAAATAAGATGCCAGTGTTATTTTCATTTTTGCGTCATTTAAACGATAATTTATACATTGCAAAATATATTTACATATATAAGACAAAAGTAAAAAAAAGTAATACTCAATAAATATATATTATTTTAATAAGTACTGATTAAATTGTGATCATTTTGTTACGGATTGGCGGTGGGTGGATGGGTATGTTGTAAAAAAAATTCACGAAAGCTCTCAAATTTAAAAGCCTTGATAAAGCAATAACATCCTTGTTCTTGTATATAGGCACGTGAATTAAAATAAATCCTTACATTAGCTATGAAAGACCCTCAGAGGACCAAACGCGTCGGCTAAGAATACTTTCCCTCTTTCTTTTTATACATACATACATACATATATATATATATATATATATATATATATATATATATATAGATAGATAGATAGATAGATAGATAGATAGATAGATAGATAGATATGTGAACAGGCTGAGATAGATAGATAGATAGATAGATAGATAGATAGATATTGAACAGACTGAGATAGATAGATAGATAGATAGATAGATAGATAGATAGATAGATATTGAACAGACTGAGATAGATAGATAGATAGATAGATAGATAGATATTGAACAGACTGAGATAGATAGATAGATAGATAGATAGATAGATAGATAGATATTGAACAGACTGAGATAGATAGATAGATAGATAGATAGATAGATAGATAGATAGATAGATATGAACAGACTGAGATAGTGTTGTTGCCTTGTTAGGGCCAAGAATAAAAACACTAAGAGAGGAATTGTATTAAACAAATATATTAACAGAAACAGTAACACAAACATATACAAACGAGAGTGTTACAGCAAGAATGTTCGGTCTGACTGTCAGAGCTGACTGCTGGAAACTTCCCTCTACAAAAAGGCAGTACCTGCTCCTATTTATAGCTGGGAGAGTCCATGCGTGCGAGGGCAAATTATCATAAGAGGAACAAGCTTAGATAAATATATAGATAGATAATGAACAGACTGAGATAAGGAACTCTTGTGGCCTTGTTAGGGCCAGAAATAAAGACACAAAGAGAGGAATTGAGTTAAACAAATGTATTAACAGAAACAATAATACAAATATATATAAACGAGAGTGTTACAACAAGAATGTTCGGCCCGACTGTTAGAGCTGACTGCTGGAATCTTCTCTCTCTAAAAAGGCAGTACCTGCTCCTATTTATAGCTGGGGGAGTCCATCCGTGCGTGCGTAAATTGCCATATTAGATAGATAGATAGATAGATAGATAGATAGATAGATAGATATGAAAAGGGTTATATAGATATGAAAAGGCTTAGATAGATAGATAGATAGATAGATAGATAGATAGATAGATAGATATGAAAAGGCTTATCTAGATAGGAAAAGGCACTAAGTTAAGCAACTTCAGGCGATGGTAAATAACTCGTGAGTAAACGATTATTTCTAATTTCAAAAGCAAAACACCCCCTCATTTTTCGAAAGAGAAGACGCAGAAACACAAGATCAGAATTTAAATTTTTATCTCTGATATTGAGCACTTTATTTACACACGCTTTATCTCTGATATTGAAGACTTTATCCCATAAATATAGCACACCTTAAGAGTATATTTCTTCATATATATATATGCATACATACATACATACATATATATATATATATATATATATATATATATATATATATATATATATATATATATATAAATATTTATATATATAAATGGCGATATTCGTTTGGAAAAACGTCGGATAGCTCAACTTGCAGTAAAACAAATCGGTACCCGAGGAAAAATGGGG
Source organism: Acanthosepion lycidas (assembly GCA_963932145.1). NCBI lineage: Eukaryota > Metazoa > Mollusca > Cephalopoda > Sepiida > Sepiidae > Acanthosepion > Acanthosepion lycidas. Next base: position 31,135,719 of record OZ010615.1, on the reverse strand, counting down.
AATAAAAATAGAAAGAACCAAGAACATTAAAACAAAGCGAAAACAATCGTCCAGCGTTCAAGCTCCAAGTCCCCCCAAAAACCCAAAACGAATAAAACGACAACTACGTAAAGTGCTTAATACACTAAGTAGAGCAAAACCTAAGATAATCCTAAGGAGCCTGCCACACCTACCTAGGTTTCACCTAAACGGATTTGAAGATCCGTTTATTTGAAAACCTAGGATCATTTGGATTATCTTATACATATATATATATATATATATATATATATATATATATATTAGGTTGGTGTGGAAATAATGTCGTTTTTTGACGTTCAACCTTATGTGAGAACACGACATTATTTTTGCACCAACCTAATATATGGATTACCATATATATATATATATATATATATATATATATATATATATATATATATATATATATATGATATATTATATATTTTTGTTTATAAATATGATTCCTTCGCTACATTTCGCTTGAAGATGAAACGGGACTAAACACCTTAATTTAATTTTAATAATTATATTGATGGTTTCGGCTCTCATTTTTGAAACATGAGAACTCTTATGTAGCGAAGGAATCATATTTTTAAACAAAAATATATTATAATTAACCTCTACTTCTGTATGGAGCACTGTCTTCTTAAAAATAAAAACAAAAATACTAAGGAACTCCGGATTATGCACCCAACATGTTCTTTTCTATTTTCTGCATACCTGCGCACTTATATATATATATATATATATATATATATATATATATATATATATATATATATATATATATTAAGGTATACTATATTTATCAGTAGCCTTGTTTGGGAACTTCTCATATCAACTCTGCACTTTATTTTATTTCATTGTCTCCTGGGAAATTTGAGTGTAATATCTCTTCCGTGACAATAGCAAACACTGGACGAGATGAGCCAACCGTGGCTAACAGACCTATGGCATTGAAGATTTTGCATTGCCCACTTCTGCTGCTACCGTGGTCAAGTCTGCTCGGCCAGTTGATCCGGCTGTCCAACTACCGATCTACTGAATAAAACCGACTATTCTTCACTTCTCTCCGGCTCTGCACAAATAAATACATTTTTTTTTCCTTGTTTGTCTAATCATTTGATCCAGTTTTTCTCGCTTATCAGAGCCGGCCAAACCCAGCAACAGACCAGAGTTCACCTGGGAGGTTCAAATAATTTCACTTCCCACGGATCAAAGCGATGAAACCGAGCGCATCCTATTACAAGTGAAATTTCTCAGATCATGTAAGGTCAAATCTGATCAACACTTTGTTAAGAAATGTGGTCCCAGACTAAATATAGCTGAATTATGGAGAAAATTTATAAATACAGTTATTGTTTGACACAAGGTTAAAATTAGACAGCACTCGATAATCGTCTAAGAGATAGTTGCTGAAACTCCATTTTCTTCTTCTTGGTCGTGCTGTATCCCTTCAGGGCGTTAGCGCTCATGGCTCTCCACTATTTCTTGTCCTTTGTAGCTCTGAATAATTTTTTTTTTTGTTATTACTCTTAAACCCTGTTCAGCCATCCATTTACTCAAGCTCCTTCTTCTTCTTCTATGGGCCATATCCCTTCAGGACGTTGGCGATCATGACTCTCCACAATTTCTTGTCCTTTGTAGTTCTTAATAAATTTTATCATTTTGTTATTTCTCTTAAACCCAGTTCAGCCATCCATTTAGTTAAGCTCTTTCTTCTTCTTCTTCTTCTTCTTCTTCTTCTTCTTCTTCTTCTTCTTCTTCTTCTTCTATGGGCCATATCCTTTCAAGATGTAGGCGATCATGACTCTCCACAATTTCTTGTCCTTTGTAGCTCTTAATAAATGTTATCTTTTTGTTATTTCTCTTAAACCCTGTTACAACATCCATTTACTCAAGCTCCTTCTTCTTGTGTATAAATCCCTCCTTGAAATAGTTTGAAACACATCAATTTATCATCCCCTCAGTTGCGTCCCTGTCCTTGGACAGAGTGCACTCAGGGGCGACTCCGTCAAGGGACAGAGTCACAACTTAGGAAAATTATACTGAGAGGTGCCCAGTCCTGGAGAACTTCTGTCCGCGGCTGCGCCCTCTCATTGCGCCAGAGAAAGCGATCGGTGCTCGCACCGAGGCCAGCGCAACCAACGGTTGCAGAGACTCGGGGAATTTTTGTTCCCTGCCCGGGTGTACGCGTTCGGGTCCCCAACCTTAAAAAAACCCCACCTTCTGTCACAATTCGTTTTAGTGGGGAGACAGTGTAAATGCCTAGTTTCCTTCTTTCTTTCTTCTTCTATGTGCCGTATTCCTTCAACACGTTGGTGATCGTGACTCTCTACAATTTCCTGTTCCTTGTAGCTGTTTTGTTTTGTCTTTTGTCTTTTTGCAATCCTTCTCAAGCTCTGTTCCCCAATCTATCACTCAGACTCGCCAAATAGGTTGTGCATTGCTTTCATACGTCAATCTGTCCTGTGGGTATCAAATATTCCAAGCCCTCTTTCTTCAAATCTCTTCTTCATCTGTGAGGAGATTGTCCATCATTCACTGCCATATAGGAGGACTGATATTATGTAACAGTTCAGTACTCTTTTCTTTGTCTCTAACTATATTTACTTCTATAGAAAGAGCATATTTAAGAACACTGCTATCAAAACTGTTATCTGCTTAGTTAATGCTGTTAAGTTTGTAGCTCTCAATAACGAATCCGAGTAGGACTTCTAATTCTCTCGGAATTGCTTCACTGTGAAGGTTGAATAAGTCTTGTATTTGGACATTAGATAAGCTTTATTTACAGTATTTACGACGTATGGATAATATTCCGTGAGTTTTATTCTGTTTATTTTTATTTTTAACAAAACATTTTCGCTGATGCCTTATTTGATCCCATAGTTTATCTGGCTGTTGTGCTTGAAATTTAGATACCAAATAGTTTTGCCGAGAAAAGAAATATAATAATCTGACTGTTTTTATAAAAGAGCATTTCTCAACTACGAGGAGATTGTCGAATATTCAAGGCCATATAAGAGGACAGATATCATATAAAATTTCATTACTCTTTTATTTTTTCTATCGGAATTCTGTATGTTTTGCTTAACTTTCGTAAGTCGCCATTCTCTACCCAAATACGCTATCCACCTAATTTTGTGTGGCATCTTCCTAGATATTTAGATTTTTGCATTTGTTTAATTTTAGCGTCTCCGCCCTCTATTAGCATGTTGGGCTGTTTATTTTGTCAATAACTATGCATTCTGTCTTCTTACAATTCAGATTTAGTCCTTTCTTCTCGCTTTCCTTTACTAACTTATGTAGGCGTTCCTGCATTTTGCTAAAGACAATGGCTCATCTGCATATCTAATGATGTTCAGATTGTGGACGCCAATAACGAATCCTGGTAGGACTTCTAATTCTCTCGGGATTGCTTCACTGTGAAGGTTGAATAAGTGCTGTATGTGGACATTAGATAAGCTTTATTTACACTATTTACAACGTATAGATAATATTCCGTGAGTTTTATTCTGTTTATTTTACTTTTTTTTTTTAATTTTTAACCAAAAATTTTGGCTTGTGCTTTGATCGTATAGTTTATCTGGTCGTGCTTGAAATTTATATACCAAAGAATTTTGCAGAGGAAAGAAATGTAAGAATCTGTCTTTATAGAACAGCAATTTTTTCAACCGTTACGCCCTGAAAGTTAACCAAGTGTAACCAAGTTAACCGTAGATTAATGTATGAATCATTTTTACATTTAAAAGAATCTTTATTTTTGAAAAAGCTGGAGACATCAAGCAATGTAAAGTCTTAAAAATAAATGCTTATTTCAAGAGTCTTCTTTATTATTTTCCTGTTTTCAAATTTCATGACTAATTTTTACTTATCAAAATTTTAAGTGTCCTTCAGAGTTTTAGTTATTCTATAAGTGCGCACCAAATTAAAAAAGAAAATATTGAGAAACGCTGATATACATGGTACCCCACAAAAACAGGAAGTTTTAGATTTACTATATGATGAAAAAAAAAACTAACATATAACGTATAAAATGATATATATATATATAAAAATATATAACATATAAAAAATTAGCTATGTTCGTTACTATATGAATGAAGGAAACCATTTGTTGTTCCAGGATGCCGCAATTTTCAACGCGAAGTGATTGTTTTCTTTAAGTACATCCAACTTGGAGACTGAAAAACTGACAAGAAACTTTGACAGAGTTCTTTAGTTTGAACACCAACTTTAGCAATCTAGTAGTCTATCTGTAATAATATGCTTGTTTTTATAGAACAGCATTTCTCAACCAGTGTACATTCAAAAGTAGGCAATTGGGCCCCAAGCTAAGAGAAGTGTAACATATATACACACGTATCTTGTGTCTTTTGAAGGGCTAATTTTGAAGCTAATTTTAAGTGGGTCGCATCATACACGATGTATAAAATTCGCTGGCTCTGGCTATTCTGTAGACCGTATTATATATTCATTTACTCTAGTCAAATTAGCTTCAAAATTAGGTATGCAAATGTAGCATAAAGTAGCGAGTATATGCCATAATTTATTAATTGTAAAATCTTTTTAAAAAGCAATCGAATATTTGAAAAATAAATGCTTATTTCAGAAGACGTTTTTATTGTTATCCCGTGTTAAACTTTCATGACTAATTTTTCCTTAATAAAATTTTAAGTGTCCCCAGCCCACAGTTTTAGTTATTCTAGTTAAAAAAATAAGATTGCCAATACTGATATACAGGGTACCACACAAAAGAAAACAGGAAATTTTAGATTTGGTATATGATGAAAAAAATATAACTAAAATCTAAAACGACAAAATAAACTATGTTTTTACTATATGAATGAAGTAAAAAAAATAACTCCTATATAATTTTTTTAACCATTTGTTGTTCCAGGATGCCGCAATTTTTACCCCAAGGCGATTGTTCTCTTTAAGAAAGAACATCCAACTTGGAAACTGAAAAAATGCCAAGAAACGTTGCCAGAGTTCTTCAGTTTGAACACGTCTAACATTTGTGTTTTTGTTCTGTTTTAAGCTACTGCATTTCTATCCTTTGCTTTTGTTTCAAATAACTATAACAAAAATTCCAGCAATTAAATAAACTGTACCCAAAACACCGTGTTTTTTTTGTTGTTTTTTTTTTTTGTTTTTTTTTTTTTTTTTTGGTGGGGGCAACCTGCAGATTATAGCAACACATCGGCTGATTTTCTGTCGGCGAATAAAGAAATACGTATGCCATTTACAGATTGTCTTGTTTTCAGTAAATTCAATTTTTGGTTTGACTGATCAGAAATCTTCATGCAGCATTGAACTTTGTACGGAGTCACATTATGCCGCCTCTTCTACGAAGAAGCCTCTTCTCGAAGGACTTCTATTAAGTTGGTGGAGCAATATATATATATATATATATATATATATATATATATATATATATATATATATATATGAAAAAGTTGTCAGAGTTAACCTGTAGAAATAAACAATATTTATAAATGTAAAAGACAATAGGAAAACTGTAATAGCGTTTTGTCCGATGTTGACTTTTTCAAGGCAAAAAACAAAACAAAAAAAACGAAATGAATTTATTTAAACAAAGTAACTAATAATAATAAAACCAAATTGTCCTTAGCAGCTGGAAGAATTTAGAGAACGCCATTTTCATACTGTTAACTGAAAATTAGGTCAATTACTGACACGTGTGGAGATATTGTTTTTATTGTTATGTTGACGGATTCAGCCATTTTCTTTACGTTTGTTTGGGAGAGAAGTAAGGGGAAACACGGGAAAAGGTCTGGGCGTGGATTAATATTTGCGTGAGCGAGTTATTTTCTATTTTTTTATGAGTGTAGCATTTTTAAAATCAAAATTGTGGTTGAATTTATTTCTATGAATACATGTAAACAGATGCATAATACTATACTCTCTCACAGCAACTATCCAGGACAACGTATCCCATCTAAATAATCTTAAAATAGTCACAAACACTTTCAAAACTATTATGGATATACTCAGATCTTTAAACACTAATAGCAATAATATTTCTGAAGCAGGCATTTATAAAATAAATTGCCAAAACTGTTCCTCCCAATATATTGGAGAAACAAGTAGAAGTTTGAAAAAACGCATTTATGAGCACAAAGGAGACCTCACAAAAAGCAACTTTGCTAATGCACTAGTCATACATAGAAATAAATTCAACCATAATTTTAAATACAAGAGAAAGGATGTCATTGGTTTATCAAGGCTTTTAAATTTGAGAATGGTCATGAATATTCATTAGGTGGTTGAAAGGTTAGTTGAAACGTTCTAAAATGTTAAAAGCCTTCATAAACTGACGTTCGACGGAGGACGAAAGACGTCGGCTAAGAATAGTTTAGATAGATAGATAGATAGATAGATAGATAGATAGATATGAACAGGCTGAGATAGATAGATAGATAGATAGATAGATAGATAGATAGATATGAAAAGGCCTACATATATATGAAAAGGCTTAGATAGATAGATAGATAGATAGATAGATAGATAGATATGAAAAGGCCTACATATATATGAACAGGCTTAGATAGATAGATAGATAGATAGATAGATAGATAGATAGATAGATAGATAGATATGAACAGACTGGAATAGATAGACAGATAGATATGAAAAGACTGGAATAGATAGATAGATAGATAGATAGATAGATAGATAGATAGATAGATAGATGTGAATGAGTACGGCACTTAAATTGGTAAAGTGTATATACCAAAGAAAAAAGGTCATCAGAATAATTAACATTCAAACATTTATGTGAAAGGCATAGATAGATAGATAGATAGATAGATAGATAGATAGATAGATAGATAGATAGATAGATAGATATATAGATATGAGCAGACTGAGACAGATAGATAGATAGATAGATAGATAGATAGATAGATAGATAGATAGATATTGGACAGACTGAGATAGATAGATAGATAGATAGATAGATAGATATGAACATACTGAGATAGATAGATAGATAGATAGATAGATAGATAGATAGATAGATAGATAGATAGATAGATACTGAGAAGGTATACCAGTAAGCAAATTAAAGTACTATAGACTGGCGCGGAAACTCTCCTGATTTAAATCCAATCGAGAATCTGTGGTCAGTCTGCAAGGAAAGACTTCGTGGAATGGATATACGAAGTACTAACATATGCAATGGGTCATTTTTCATTGGGAAAATACGAAAAAAAATGAAGTAAATAATAACGGAATTATTCGTTTTATATATATATATATATATATATATATATATATATATATATATATATATATATGGAGATCAACGTGTTTTCAATCTACTTGTCGGAATCATCTTCAAGACGCGAGAGCAAGATCTAAAAGGTCAGCCAATGTAACAGTGATATCATCTCACAATCCTCATTGTAGTCAATATACGGACTCCTTTGTAAATCACTAGCGGGTCTTAAAGATATTCTTAAGTGCCACTTAAGAATATTGCACAACATTACATTACTGAATCAATTAAGTTGTCAGATCCTCACACGTCAAAAGCGACGGGAGAGATCGTTATATATATATATATATATGTATATATATATATATATATATATATATATATATATATATATATATATATATGAATACAGACAGATAGATAGATAGATAGATAGATAGATAGATAGATAGATAGATTCAAAGTAGACGGTGATAGATTCGATAGATATGAACAGACTGATATATATATGAATACAGATAGATAGATACATAGATAGATAGATTCAAAGCAGACGGTGATAGATTTGATAGATATGAACAGACTGATATATATATATATATATATATATATATATATATATATATGGATACAGATAGATAGATAGATAGATAGATAGATAGATTCAAAGCAGACGGTGATAGATTCTACAGATATGAACAGACTGATATATATATATATATATATATATATATATATATATATATATATAAACAAATTAAACACACGTGCAACTGCAGAATAAAGAACGAATGTCCCTTAAACGGAAATTGTTTACAAAACAACGTAATATACCAAGCCACGATAAAATCACCAGATAATGAAGAAAAAGTATACATAGGAGTAACTGAAGGACCCTGGAAACAAAGAAATTATACACACAAAACATCTTTCACAAATAGTAAATATGCAAACAGTACAATGCTTTCTAAGTATATCTGGGAAATTAAAAACAAAACGAACATCACACCAAAAATATCTTGGAAGATAAAGAAAAAATCATCAGCCTACAATAACCAATCAAAAACTTGCAAACTTTGCTCGGAGGAAAAAATAGCTATCATTACTTTTCCCGACCAAAATAAATTATTAAACAAAAGATCCGAACTCATCTCAAAATGCAGACATGAAAATAAATTTTTACTACGTAACCTAAAAAATTAAAAAACGGAAAAAATAAAATAAAAACAAATAAATATACTAATAAGCAAAAAAAACAAAAAAAAAAAAAAAAAATAGAAATAAAACATAAAAAAATACTATGTTACTTAAAAATCGAAAACCGAAAAGAGAAAATATACAAGTAAAATAAATTAATCTAAATTCATCCAAGTAAATAAATAAACAAACCAATCCCAAATAAAGATAATCAATTAATACTGTTCCCGCCAAAATAATACTTAGAATGAACTACAACAATCAACCCCAAAACTGAACAAATAGTTTTAATTAAATTCCCAAACCAAAACAAAACTGTTAAATAAGTGATATAAACAAATTTTTACTACGTTAATAAATAAATAAATAAATAAAATAAGAAACAAAAATAAAAACAAGCAATATAATTTGACCTAAATAGATAAACAAACGACTTCCGGTGAAATAACCGCCATAATAGAATACCCACAATGCACCACTAACCCGTATATATATAAATAGCCAAGAAAAATAACAGCACACGTGGCTTGACGATTGCATATAGCATGAAACAGACTGTCGCCT
>OZ010615.1:31054212-31119212 GCA_963932145.1 Acanthosepion lycidas | reverse complement strand
TAAATACGTTTGTTATTCTAATTTACTGTCTTTGTCTTATTTATTTTTAGAATTTAGTAAAATTTAAGATAAATACTTGACCTCTCCGAGTCCGAAAAAAAGTTGGAGCTCGTATGGCAGGAGCCTCGATCACTAAGGTTGCTGAACTGTTTGGTTTTTCAAGAGCTACCATATCAATAACAGTGATGCAATTCGAGAAACAGGACAAGACCTCTAGCAACCATAGCAATTCGGGCCGGACTTGCAAACTTACTGACAGGGACTGACGTGCATTGAAAAGGCAATGTGGCATAGAATCATTGGACAAATACGGCCAAAGTGACTGCTGAGTTGAATAACCATCTGAATAGTTCAGTTTCTACAAAAACTGTTCACCGTGAGCTCCATAAGGCTGCATATCCTGGAAGAGCCGCTGTGAGAAAACCTCTTCTCTCCACTCGAAACATTCAAAAAGAGTTTGAAGTGGTGCAGAGATCACAATGGCTGGTCTGCAGACCAATGAAAACAAGTCATATTCTCAAACAAGTCCAGTTTTTCTCTTTTCCCAACTTCAGGGCGAGTTTAATGTGTGGAGGCAGCCCAAAGAAGCTTACAACCCTGACTGCCTTCTTCCAACAGTGAAGCATGGAGGTGGATCAGTGATAGTTTCGGCCGCCATATCATGGAAATGTCTCAGTCCAATAGTTGCCCTGCATGGTAGAATCAACAGCAAAGATTACCTGAACATTTTGGGAGATCATGTTCATCCAATCGCCAAGACTGTATTCCCTGATGGTGACTGCATCTTCCAAGACGATAATGCTCCAATACATGCCGCTCGAGTGGTTAAGAATTGGTATGAAGAGCATGAAAGTGAGCTAGAACATATGCAGTGGCCTCCCCAATCTCAAGATACCAATATTATTGAACATTTGTGGTGCATTTTGGAGCAACAAGAGCCGCTATCCTACACTGTCGTGTCGTAAAGAGTTGGAGAAGGTTTTAATGAAAGAATGACTAAAAATTCCTCTGGATGAAGTCAGGAAGCTGTATGATTCCATTCCTAGACGTATTAAAGCTGTCTGTGAGTCTAAAGGAGGACCAACACCATATTAAATAAATTTTCTTTGAATTTAGCAAGTCTTCCAATTATTTTGTCCAACCCCTGCATATACATATATATATATGCATATATATATATATATATATATATATATATATATATATATATATATATATATATATATGAATGTATAATGTATATATATATATATATATATATATATATATATATATATATATAATACACACACACACACACATATATATATATATATATATATATATATATATATATATATATAATAGCATGGTACATATTAAATGAATGCTCATACATTGTACATATATATAGAGTAATCACACACACACGCACACACACACACACACACACACATATATATATATATATATATATATATATATATATATATATATATATTGCATATATGTATATTTTCTATACTCTTTACTTAAGTATCCAGTTTTGATCCGCTGACCCACGTGACGGCCGTAAATTAACTAAAATTAAATAAAACTTTCTCTTGTGATTTGGGTGTGGTGAGGATAGAAGGCGTCCTTTCATCCAATTACTATCAAAGGCTTTCGAGTCTTTTTTTTTTTTTCACTCATGCAGACTTGTATCTGTTCTAGAGAGAAATCGATATCTCATTGTTTCATTTTCATTGATTTGTAATGTGTAGTGATTCGAAATGGCTTTTGGCACAGAAAAGAAAAGAAATAATATAATTTCTTAATAATGGAAACTTTTTAAACGTCGGCGGAGTGAACGGTGTAGGTCGATCGGCCGGGGATCTTTGTGTGAAAAAGAAATGGCATAATGATTAATGCCTCTTGAGAAAAAGAAATTGAAAATATATATATATATATATATATAAATATATATATATGTGTGTGTGTGTGTGTGTGTATGTGTGTGTGTTACATTATTTAAGAATTGATTTAACAGAGTGATGTCATATAGTATTTGGGCGTATGTTTATAGCTGTTAATATTTTTATCAGGACTCCCTCGAAATCTTTCCGACGTAAAGAAATGTGTTCATTTTTAAATTAGGCAGGCATTTGTAAAAATCAAAGTTATGGCCAGTCTTGTTCCTGTGTGTTACAAGCGAGTTTAAATGGTTGTCCCAACGTAGGTCTCTCTTTGTGTTCACAGATGCGCTCTTATAGAATTCGATACGTCTCGCCAGTGTAAGTTTTTCAACATTGCAAGCAATTTATTTTATAAATCCCGGGATCTGAAGTGTTGTTGCTTCTATTTTTCTTCCTAATTATATCTCCGAATTTGATTCGATGTTTTTTTCTTTTAAGCATTTCACCACAGGCAAAGCAGGTGTGCCACTAGGACGCAAGGGGTAACAGAGATTTAGGGCAAGAGGAAAGAGGGGTGTTTGAGGAAATTATATAGCGAAGGAAGGGGATCATTATCAAGGTATCAGAAGATGTTGATTGACATTATATATTAATGTTTGAAGACTATAGCTATCAGGAAATCAAGTAAGAGGAAGGGAGTTCCACTGTCGGGAAGCGCGATTGAATAAACTATTTGAGTAGAAGAGGCGGTTGGATTTAACTGTGTCGACAGTAAAATGGTGGGGCCGTTATACCGACCTAGTACCACGCTTAAATTCATGCAGTTGGGGTACCAGTGGAAATAAGCCATCATAACAATTGCCATGAAAAAATTTGTAGAAAAGATAGAGGGAAGCTATATCACGTCTGGGAGAAAGTGATTGCAGACAAGATGCCAGATCAGGACTTATCACATTGCATATCCGTCTCTGGATTTTGTAGAGTGGTGGCAAAACGTTAGTATTGGGGATAACTAAATTATTTTAAAATTTTTTAGATAAACTGTTGGAGAAAGAAAAGTGCTCAACTGCTATGTAATATCAATCCACCTATATGGCAGTGAATGCTGGACAATTTCCTCACAGATGAAGAGAAGACTTGAGGCAACAGAAGCAATGAAAAGAGTGCTGAACTGCTATGTAATATCAATCCTCCTAAATGGCAGTGAATGCTAGACAATTTCCTCATAGATGAAGAGAAGACTTGAGGCAAGAGAAACAATGAAAAGAGTGCTGAACTGCTATGTAATATCAATCCTCCAATATGGCAGTGAATGCTGGACAATTTCCTCACAGATGAAGAGAAGACTTGAGGCAATAGAAACAATGAAAAGAGTGCTGAACTGCTATGTAATATCAATCTTCCTATATGGCAATGAATGCTGGACAATTTCCTCACAGATGAAGAGAAGACCTGAGGCAACAGAAACAATGAAAAAAGTGCTGAACTGCTACATAATATCAGTCCTCCTATATAGCAGTGAATGCTGGACAATCTCCTCACAGATGAAGAAAAGACGTGAAGTCTCTTCTTCATCTGTAAGGTGATTGTCCAGCTTTCAATGACATATATGTGGACTCATATTACGTAACGTTGTTTTTCTCGAATTTTGTTCATATTTTAATATTCTATTTAACTTTAGGAATCCAACTCTTTAAGCATTTCCCAGATATTTAAATCTTTTTACGTGTTTTCAATTTTGAAATTACTTACAACCACACGTTCTGTCTTCTTGAAACTGATGTTTAATTATTTCTTTCACTCCGTTCTCTAGGAAATTTTGCAGTTTTCGGTTTTATTTCTGGGTATTTCCGCTATTCTTTTAGCCATTATCGAGGATGATACTTTTCTTTTCTTGCTTTTAACTGAATACATGGATTTATTTTTTCATGCAGACCCTTGCGCAAATCAATTGAAACAAAACAAATAATTCCGTTATTATTTACTTTCTTTCGTATTTTTCCAATGAAACATGACCCAGTGTCCATGGTAGTACTTCGTATGTCCATTCCACGAAGTCGTTCCTCGCAGATTGACCCGATTCTCGATTGCATTTAAATCAGGAGAGTTTTCGAGCCTGTTTATAGTACATTGATTTTCTCATTGGTAAAACTTGCCAGAGTGTGCGTGCAGCGTTATAATGTTCACACGCTTCCTTAACGTCCATCGCAGACAATGGCCGTAGGACAACTAATCGACAGTCGAGACGATAGTGTTTGGCTATGATAAAAATCTGAAGTAGTCACAGATGATGTAATATTTTTCAAAGCCAAACACATTTCATCATACACCCTGAAAATAGATTCATATTACTGCACACCACTGCAAATGACCTCATTTGAGGAAAAAATAAAAATCGATTATACTCTGTCACTCCAGTGGGTCTAAAACTGACCGTATGTCAAAAAGAAAGGAAGCGGTTGTTTCAATTAATTTGCACAAATGAGTATGTATCTAAACCTATTGGAATGTATTATTTTCCAAATACGGTCAGTACATTGTGGCCGTGTTCTTAGTTGATGAATGGGCTCGAACATGCAGAATATTCGGACAATTTCTACATAATTTATGCACAGAAAAGAAAAAACTTATAAGAAAACAAAAAAAAAAAAATAAATAAGAAACCGCAGTGAATTGTCAGACGTTTGTAACGAAACTCATACACACACACACATACACACACACACACACACACACACATATATATATATATACTGCGCATATGAAATAATATATATATATATATATATATATATATATATATATATATATATATGAAAAAATATAGTTTTAAGGTGTGCTATATTTATGGGATAAAGTGCTCAATATCAGAGATAGAGCGTGTGTAAATATAAATATTTAAAGTGAATATTGAAGTCGCCTCTGAGTGTTGACTTCAGTGTTCACTTTTATATATATATATATATATATATATATATATATATATATATATATATATAAAGAAATATAGTCTTAAGGTGTGCTATATTTATGGAATAAAGTGCTCAATATCAGAGATAGAGCGTGTGTAAATATAAAAGTGAACATAGAAGTCAACACTTAGAGGCGACAGTCTGTTTCATGCTATATGCAATCATCAAAATAATACTTAGAATGAACTACAACAATCAACCCCAAAACTGAACAAATAGCTTTAATTAATTTCCCAAACCAAAACAAAACTGTTAAATAAGTGATATAAACAAATTTTTACTACGTTAATAAATAAATAAATAAATAAATAAAATAAGAAACAAAAATAAAAACAAGCAATATAATTTGACCTAAATAGATAAACAAACGACTTCCGGTGAAATAACCGCCATAACAGAATACCCACAATGCACCACTAACCCGTATATATATAAATAGCCGAGAAAAATAACAGGACACGTGGCCTGATGATTGCATATAGCATGAAACAGACTGTCGCCTCTAAGTGTTGACTTCTATGTTCACTTTTATATATATATATATATATATATATATATATATATATATATATATATATATATATCAATGGTATAGCTATCTAATAAAATAATAAAAAAATACCTATATAATAATGTGTGGCTCCTTCACTTATATGACTGAGGAGCTGGTGTTGGTATGGAACAAGAAACTTGAACATGGTAATATGTCTTCAACCAAGTGTGTCTTCTCTAGTAGTTTCCTTTTCGCCTTTATGGCTACTTAGGACGTTTTTCTTGTTCGACCAGGTTCGCTAACGACACAATGGCGTGACTGATTTATTGACGGATCCGAATTGTTGCGTAATAACAGCGCGCGTTTAATTCAAAAGTGTTTCTCCTTAACGAGGAACGAGATGTCGTTGGACTAAATTAATTCAAGTCGGCGTTTGATTTGCGCTGACGCGTGAAATTCGTTTCCCGAATTAAGGTCGGGAAATAAATTAGATCTTCACTGACAGATGGCCAGAAGTGCGAAATAGACTGGTCGTTATCTTCTAGTCAGATATGTGAGCTCAATCCGGAAATTATCTAACTATTTGATATAATCGAAAAATAGCCATAGCGCTTTTCGTTCTTGACAATGTATTCTTCTTCAGATACCATGAATAAAATACCATGTCTTCAATCGGATGAAACACTCTGACCTATATATATATATATAATTATTTTTTTAAAAATATGATTTCTTTCGCTACAAAAGAGTTCTCATGTTTCAAAAACGAGAGCCGAAAACCTCAATATAATTATTGAAATTAAATTGAGTTAAAGTATCAAGCCCGGTTTCATCCTCAAGCGAAAATTTAAGAATAGCTAATCTTGAAATTCACGTATCTTTATAAGCAGGCTCCTTATCAAAATGGTCGCCCCAGCCGTTTCCATAGTAATTATTTTTGTGTATAATATTTTACATTTTGAAATAACCGGTCTATCGAAACTGGGTGTGGGAAGCGTAATGTCGCTTCAAAAATCAAGCTCTCTGGTGACTTTGCGCCGTTTTGGTCTTTTATCCAAAAGCAATCAACCACCGTGAGATTACCACGCCTTTCAAGGTATTCTGACCAATTGTTAACCACCCTGTCCCAGACTCTGCATTCTGTGACGATGTCACCAAGTAATTTCTTCTTTTGGTCTTATATCCAAAACAGACAAAGGCAATCCACGCTTACAAGGTATTCTGACCAATCGTTGACCATGTTGAAATCGTATTTATTTTTGGCAAATTAATTTTTTGAAACCATTTCTCACCTGCCATCCTTTACCGCCGCACCCATAAGGCGCGCCGCATCGTTTGCTAACAACTGTCTTATTGGCTTAGAATCCCTCCACGCGCAGTCTTAACCGGTCTATAGAACCTGGATGTGGGAAGCGTAAGGACGCTTCAAACATCCAGCGACTCTCTGGTGACTTTGAGCCGTTTTGGTCTTTGATCCAAAAGCAATCAATCACCGTGTGAATATCACGCCTACAAGGTATTCTGACCAATTTTCGACCATCCTGTCCCAAACTCTGCATTCTGTAACGATGCCACCAAGAAATTTCTTGTGTTGGTCTTATATCCAAAACAGACAAAGGAAATCCACGCCTACAAGGTATTCTGACCAATTGTTTTTCATCCTGTCTCCAATAAATTTCCAGTCCGTTTCTGATTCTGAGTATAATTTCCTTCCTTTTTTTTTTTTTTTTTTTTTTTTTTTTTTTAGAAAAGTAGATTAAAATGTAACCTGATAAAGACAAGCCAATAAACGGTAATTTCACGTACAGAGACGTCGTCATTGCGTGTCAGGAATTATGGCATGGTATTGCTGTTTTTGGCCTTATACCAAATGGAAACATTATTCTTCAAAACCCATGACAGCAGAAATAATCAAATGCTACGTAAATGTCGAAAACACATCTCCAATCAAAATAACAAAATAATACCGTTTGTATTCACAACCTTATAAAATATCCATAACATCAATAAGGACTACATCGTATTTACTTCCGTTATTTTTTTACCTTGCATATCAGCTGCATACACCACAGGTGTATACTTACCTCGTTTGTCATACTCTCAACGTTTCAGCTGTTATACGCCCTGCTCTTCTTCAACTAACTGTATTTGTACTCGGGAGCGATGTCGGTAATTTGAACGAAAGCCTTTCGTCAATTTACGGGGGCAGATTATTCTCATTCCGTTTGCCTTATTTAAGGGGAGATAACTCGTATCAGTTAACTCTCCAATGTTATTCACGTTCGTGTCGATTTTTTTTCTGTATGAATTAAATTTTAACAACCACTATATTGTAAAGTGTATTCAGACCTATAACCTTAAAAAAAATATTTAAACAAACAGCAAAAAAAAAAAAAGACTTTAAAAAACGCCAGAAATTTACAGGAGGGTCAGCGTCAATATAAGTGGTATGGTCCGGTTCCTTGTACCACGGTGATAGTCCAAGGTAGAACCAATAAAGAAGAACTTGGACACAGGTATGGAATAACACAGAAGTAGAAGTGTTAGTACAAACAATCAGGTTTAGTAGAGAGAACAATGGAGTCTCGACCAGTATCACTATTCCAATGTCTTGCACTAATTGTCTGAACACGACTCTGTTTCGGACTGCCTCTGACTCGACTCTTGATTCGACGAACTACTGACTCTACTGACGATATTCAGTCACCCCCCCCCACGAGGGCGTCATGTGACACAAGGCCTTTTTAACGTGGGCTCGGCAAAAAATATGCCCATTGAACCCGTATAAACGGGTTCAGGGTCGGTTTACCTCCCTGAAAGAGAATCTGCCCTTCGGCGTAGCCTCCTTCGTGTTCCTCCCCGCCCGAAAGCAGAGAGTTCAACTGATCAGCTGGTCGACTGACTCGACTGACGATATTCAGTCACCCCCCACCACCACCACCACGAGGGCGTCATATGGCACAAGGCCTTTTTAACGTGGGCATTCCGAGCCCGTGGGCTCGGCCCAAAAATAGCCCATTGAACACGCATAAACGGGTTCAGGGCCGGTTGACCTCCCCGAAGGAGACTCCGCCCTTCGGCGTAGCCTCCTGCGGGTTCCTCCCGTCCGTAGGATGAGAGTACAACCGAGCAGTCGCTCAGAAAGTACTGGGTCGACTGACTCCTTGCCTACTCCTGAGGCGCAGTATTTATTAAGTATGGAATAGTCCATTATTATTATTAACCCATAACAATAAGTCGTCTTTAACGTCGGTCATAACATTGTTACGTCCTCCTTTGACTCTCAGAGCCGAAAGACGAAAAGAAGAAAGAATAAGGAATAAGGAGAGAGTATGAGGAGAAAGGAAAACTATGAAATGGACAAGTAACCACGACATCCTACTGATGGGACACTTACGCACACATACATGCGTACACACACACGTATACACATGCGCATGCACACACACATGCACAAACACACTCGCACACAACTAAGAAAAATCAACGAACACCAATAAACAAAAGTGCATTATTTTTTTAACTTAATATACAAATATCGAAAACAAGAAGATTGACAGACTTTTGCTGATATCTCCTGACGAGTGGACCGAATAATTGCACAAAGGTTCGTCTCCGAAACTCTGGAGTAGAGGTGCTGAATAAAACATCAATCAGGTAAGTGATTTCATGTTTGTATTGGACGGACGGGTCCATCTACGAAACTCTGGAGTCAGGATGCTGAAGGTAACATCAGTCAGCTAAGCGATAAATTTTACTTACATTAATCCTAAATATATATTTTTTGAACATTTAAATTACTATCAAACATTAAAATCTATTTTTTTACATAAATTGCTAAAAATATACCACCCCTCTTTTTCCTACGTAAAACCTAATTACAGCTTCTGTCTCTTTACTTCCCCCTTCTTACTTTTTTCTTTTTCTTTTTCTCTCGTCTCCCCTCCCATTTCAATATATCACTTTCGTTAAGTTAACCGTTTAAATAGGTCAAGGTCTGGGCCCTCCTCCTCCAATACTAAGTATGATTGAAAGAAATATTAAAATAAACCCTCTCTAAACTTGACCATGTCTCTCACACCACTCCTCGCTACCCTCTCTGTTTAATTACAAAAACTTAATACTACCCGTCAAAAGTGTAAATTTTCATTTCATCTTTCGTTTCATTTTTTGGAAGTGTTATCTGATGATCTAGCGTCCCTTAAAAGAGCTCTGGTGAAATAAATTATTATAATGGAACCTTACAGTGGTCTGTTTTTCTTTAATATGTATATATATATATATATATATATAGTAAAGATAACATATCCTCTGGTATATGATCCAAGTGAATCCTAGTAATACAAAATATTCAAACTGATCCATAAAAAGAGCTCAATATATTTATTATTACAGAGCAAATAACTAATAATCAATATAATCCAAAATCAATTCATATGGCGAATAATCTATTTCGGTATATGAAAACACAGGTCATCTCTCTTATCAACCCCGGTATGGACTGAGTTCTTGTCAGAAACCGAAATTTAAATGTGAAAGATAAAATAAATAAATAAATAAATAAAACGGTCGAAAAAATAATACAGAATTTATCCATTTCAATGTATCAGTCAGACGAAAGGTACGAGTTAGGTTTTAGGGGAGGGTGGAAGGTATTTGTCTTAAATGAAAACGTTTTATAAAATTAAACCCGGATATTAATCTTATGGCATTAAACTGGGGTTATATAAAGAATGAAATATTAAATTAAAATAAGAGAAGAATAAAAAGGGGGTTTAAAATAACATTAAAATATATAGATATAAGGGGTTAAAAGAAAGAGAATTCTTAGAGTATGGGAAAATTTATAAATCATAATATAGTGTAAAGAAGGTAATATAGCAATGAGAATTAGTTATACATTCGATATTGTACGAGATAGAGGGGAGTAAATATTAGGGAAATATAGTAGCTAATTAAGTTAAACATATATTATGGAAATTTGAATTTGTTTTTATGTCGATATTTTAACCCTAATTCATTCCTCTGATTCAATAGTTGCATTTGATTATTATATTTTATTATTCTATTTTTTCTTCTAAACATAAGTCAAATCTATCTCTAAGACTATTAGTAGTAAGTCCAGAATCTCTCTCTCTCTCTCTCTCTATATATATATATATATATATATATATATATATATATATGTAAGAATTTAAATTCGTTTCGCAAAGTGCGCAGATGCGAGATGCGACACAGATGCGAGATTCAGGGACAGGACCAGTAACATTGACGATTTTTCTATGGATTTAATCAAGAATCTCTAACTATATCGCTGAAGCACCAAACTAGATGTAGTGGCAATATTCAGAGCATTGACAAATGGTAAGGTTATATGAATATTGGATACTGTTGAGAAAAAAATGTCTAGTCCGTCACGGTGAACCAACTTTCTTAAGAGCGGACCTATCAATTAATCCCATAAAATATATCCACTTCACGTCAACAGCGAACATTCGCAGGAAAAGTCGTAATACCCACTACTGAAGGTTA
Organism: Acanthosepion lycidas; assembly: GCA_963932145.1. Lineage (NCBI taxonomy): Eukaryota > Metazoa > Mollusca > Cephalopoda > Sepiida > Sepiidae > Acanthosepion > Acanthosepion lycidas. The sequence continues at coordinate 31,108,341 of OZ010615.1, read as the reverse complement.
GCATCCGTCATGCTGGCTGAAAGCTAAAAAAGCCTCACTTCGAATGTTCCTTTTCAGTAATGTCGTATTTCAGTAGAATTTTTTTCTCTATTTATATTGGTAGGTAGTTTTTTACATTTCTCATTGCAACTTATTAATTGTAGTATCTAGTCAAATTATTATTATTATTATTATTATTATTATTATTATTATTATTATTATTATTATTATTCCTTTGATTTCTGGTGTGTACTCATTTCTATCCGGGTCCCAACCAGAAACCTAAGATCCGAAATGGCATCAGGACATTTTCCCCTGAGCATTTTCGAGAAAATATCTCAGATATTTTAGATAGTTAAAGCCCTTCGTAAAGTGTAGGCTGTACTTGTTAGAACAATTTTTTTTGTATATCTTTAAGGCATGGGTTACCAGGAATCCCTTCAGTCAGTCTAGTGTAATCTTTTTTAGTCAGTCCAACTACAACTGGAATTGTTGATATGTTCCCATGTGCCACATTTTTAAGATTTCGATTTCGAGGTCCTTGTATTCCGGTAGCTTTTTGAAGATCTTCAGAGATACATTGCTGTCTGCAGGGACTGCCATGTCAAGGTACATTTTGTCTTTGCGGTCCCTAATCACGATACCTGGTCGATTGACTGTGTGTATTGGGAAGCCAGATAAAATTGTCACAGATCCTATCTCCGTAACCGGGTCTGGGTGGTGTTCATGCCAATTTCTTGCGTTTTCATTTCCGTAAAAGTTGCAGATTTTCCAGTGCAGATATTGGCTCACTCTATTATGCCAGGTTTATATTTAGTGGGTGCTAACACCGTGAATACTGATAGAAGATGATCAATTGCTTCTGGATGTTTAGTGACCAGTGCAAATGCCATTTCTGACCTAAAATCTACGGGGCACAAGGCATGAAATATAACATACACAAACAACAACAACAACAACAATAATAATAATAATAATAATAATAATAATAATAATAATGGATGGTTTTACTAACAGTATCTCAACTAACAGCAACATACAAGTCACCCTACTAGGAAGATCCTATATAGTAAGGAAAAGTGCTATCAATTAAATGACAATTCCCCTACAGAGCCTAAGGATCATAGTTCGAACCCGGCTTTACAGGATACAAATCAGGAAACATAACATATACATATAATAATAATAATAATAATAATAATAATAATAATAATAATAATAGTGGACAATTTTACTAACAGTGTCCAGGCAAAATCAACTTCCAAGTTGCCCAGATTCCATATAAGACGAAAAGTGCTATCAATTAAATAACAATTCTATACTGCCTAAGAACCATAGTTTGGACCCGGCTCTACAGGATAAAAAATTGGAAACATACCATACACAAATAATAATAATAATAATAATAATAATAATAATAATAATAATAATAATAATGGACAGTTTTACTAACAGTGTCCAGGTAACATCAATATCCTAGTTGCCCACAAGATCGCCTTAATAGTAATATCCCATATATTAAGAAATGTGATAACAATTAAATGACAATTCTCTTATAGAGCCTAAGAACCATAGTTTGAACTCGGCTTTACAGGATACAAATCAGGAAACATGACATGCACAAATAATAATAATAATAATAATAATAATAATAATAATAATAATAATGGACAATTTTAGTCACAGTGTCCCAGGTAACATCAACATAAAAGTTGCCCAGAAGATCTCCCTACTAGGAACATCCCATATACTAAGGAAAGTGGTATCAGTTAAATGACAATTCTCCTACAGGGCCTAAGATCCATAGTATGGACCCGGCTCTACAGTATACAAAGCAGAAAACATAACATTCACAAATACTACTACTACTACTAGTAGTAGTAGTAGTAGTAATAATAATAATAATAATAATAATAATAATTCTTTTTTACCAGAATGCTGGCTTCGAAAATGGATCGTTGCAAGCCTAACACTGGTTAACTGGACAAAAAGTTGTCCGCTCAAGACGATTGGTTGCATGATAATAGTAGGCTAAAAAACAAGGAAAACAACGGATGAGAAAGTGAAAGTGAAAGTGAAAGTAGCCATTATTTTCGTTTCTGTGCTGAAGCTGTACATGGTTCAACGGATATATTTTTTCAGGCACTCTATAACATAATTACAGACACATAACTAACGTATAACCTGCATGCACCACTAACAGCATACACAATATATCCTCCTCTAGTAACTTATAACATTTCTTCTATAACACGTTCCAATATATTTATTAATGTCTTATTCGAGAAAGACATAAGAGGGTTGTAAATTTGTTTTTCCGGTCTTTTTTTTTTTTTAAAGTAAGTTTGAGGGAATCATTCGTTCTGGCTACCAGAAGGCTGTCTTCGGGAATAGACACTGATGCGCAGGCCACTGGTTACTTCGACGAAAAACGGGCCGCTCGCCTAAGATGAATTGCCGTAACATGATACCAGACTGGAAACAAAAGAAAAAAAAAATGCAAGCGAAATTGGGTATCCTTTTTCTGCCGAGTTGAAGCAGTGGCTGCCCTCTCTCATAACCCGGCAAAGCCAATCGGTTTGGCAAAGATCAAAAGTTCAATACCGGCCTAATCTATCAGTCAGTTCTCCGAGGGCGAACAACTGAATCGATCTACGGTTAACATTTTAGTTTACGTTTCAGACTGAGCAGTTAGACAGAGTCTATTTCTTTCTTCTTTTCTTTCTATACCACTTGCCTGCTTTCTGTTCAGCATGACTTCTTTTTCGCCCAATTATTATGATTTAACTTAGCACAATATATATATATATATATATATATATATATATATATATATATATATATATATATATATATATTGAACAATAAAAAAATTAAAAAATTAAAATCTTCAGACACACTGGGTTGTAGATTAATATTCTCTCGTTTTTTTTATTATTATTCCATTTAGATTCCTCGACTAGTTTCGGCCGAAATGGCCATCATCAGGAGGAGAAATATTTCTGCTTGATGCTAGCACCAAATTATATATAAATATATATATATATATATATATATATATATATATATATATATATATATATATATATATATATATATATTTAATGTGTTCTCTATGAATGTGTTAATAAATACAATATTTAACTTATGTTAAATCCCTAGATTATTTGTAAAAAAGTTAAATATTTAAATTGCTAGCAAGGATCAAATTAATTTCTTCGTTACTCATGCTAACACAAACATAGATGCATGTCCGTACACCCGATGAGGCACGCAGTGTGTGACATAACGACGACAATTCCCCTCTATTCCCATAATAACACCAATACACGCAATATATATAAACCCAAAATTTACAAAAAAATTAATCAGTTTGTCTGACGATCGCAAAAGCGTGAAACCCAGGGTCACAAACTCGCATAAATCCAGCCAAATATATATATATATATATATATATATATATATATATATATATATATATATATGTGTGTGTGTGTGTATATATGTGTGTATGTGTGTGTGTGTGTGTGTGTGTGTGTGTGTGTGTGTGTGTAACGGCAAACAAAAGCCATAGATGATATTTATTTCATTGAAATCGTTTAAAAACTGCTTCAAATCTTCAAACTTTTGCTCTGTCCTTTGACATATTGCTCTCAACGGATCTATATCCTGTTGTAAATTCGATACGGATATATATATATATATATATATATATATATATATATATATATATATATATATATATATAAATTGATTTAAAGTAAGTTTTTCTTCGCTAGACAGTTCTAACCATGTTTCAAAAATGGAAGCTGAAAGCTCCGAATTTAATTTTGTAATTAAATTAAAGACATTAGTTCCATTTCATCCTCAAGCGAATTTTAGAGTAACTTTTAAAATTACTGGGTTTTAAAGACACAGCTAAAATATCAATGCTCTGTAAATTTACATTGAGCACTATTTTGTAAAAATAAAAATATCTATAAGAACACCGGATTATATATCTTACTGTTCTTTCTTCATATATATATATATATATATATATATATATATATATATATATATATATATATATATATATAAGGTTCAGAATTGAACGTTCTTATTTCCTCACGATTTCTTTGGAATCATTGCGGCTTTGATTAGCGTTTCTTGCTTGGCATGTTCGTTATCACGCAATCTCTCATGGTCTAACGTTAACAATGCCCATTCCTCTACTTATTTAATGTGTTTATTTTAAATACAGCTGTACATTTTGACTACAGTAAATGGATATATAGTTTGGTCAACGCCGTAGCCAGGGTCAGCAGTACATATGCTAATTTTACATCTCGTGTATGATGCTACCCCGCTTAAAATTAGCTTCAATATTAGATCTTCAAAAGTCACTTGATACGCGAGTATTAACTTCGGGCACACTTGGCTACTTTTCAATGTATACTAATTGAGAAATGCTCTTCAAAAAGACATTCAAATTATTATATGTCTTTTCTCTGCAAAACTATTTGGTATCTAAATTTCAAGCACAACCATATAAACTATGGGATCAAAGCACAAGCCAAAATGGTTGGTTAAAAATAAAAAAGTAAAATAAACAGAATAAAACTCACGGAATATTATCTATACGTCGTAAATACTGTAAATAAAGCTTATCTAATGTCCACATACAAGACTTATCCAACCTTCACAGTGAAGGAATCCTGAGATAATTAGAAGTCCTACCCGGATTCGTTATTGGCAGCTACAAACCTAACAGCATTAACTAAGCAGATAACAGAGTTTTGATAGCAAACAGAGAAAGAAGCTCCCACCGAAGGTAATAAAGTGAACCAAGGATTAGATATCAATTGCAAGAAGACAGAATATATGATAGGATACATAGAAGTCAAGAGAGAGAACGGAAAACAGCACATAACATTCTTAACGAAATTATGTAAAGGGTTGGCAAAACAGGAGAGAGAAGAGATCGCAAAAAGACAAATTTTAGTAATAGCTACAAGGGACAGGAAATTGTGGAGAGCCATGATTGTCCACGTCCTAAATAGATACGACACACAAAGATGAAGAAAAAGAGTAAGAGGAAAGTCAAATTATAAATATCAGTGCTTTTAAATATGCTCTTTTTTATTTTTATTTTTTTTACTTCATTCATATAGTAACGAACATAGCTAATTTTTTATATGTTATATAATTTTTATATATATATATATAATTTTATACGTTATATGTTAGTTTTTTTTTTCATCATATAGTAAATCTAAAACTTCCTGTTTTTGTGGGGTACCATGTATATCAGTGTTTCTCAATATTTTCTTTTTTTAATTTGGGGCTCACTTATAGAAAAACTAAAACTCTGGAGGACACTTAAAATTTTGATAAGTAAAAATTAGTCATGAAATTTGAAAACAGGAAAATAATAAAGAAGACTCTTGGAATAAGCATTTATTTTTAAGACTTTACATTGCTTGATGTCTCCAGCTTTTTCAAAAATAAAGATTCTTTTAAATGTAAAAATGATTCATACATTAATCTATGGTTAACTTGGTTACACTTGGTTAACTGTCAAGGCGTAACGGTTAAGAAAATTGCTGTTCTATAAAGACAAACAGATTCTTACATTTCTTTCCTCTGCAAAATTCTTTGGTATCTAAATTTCAAGCACGACCAGATAAACTATACGATCAAAGCACAAGCCAAAATTTTTGGTTAAAAATTTTAAAAAAAAGTAAAATAAACAGAATAAAACTCACGGAATATTATCTATACGTTGTAAATAGTGTAAATAAAGCTTATCTAATGTCCAAATACAGCACTTATTCAACCTTCACAGTGAAGCAATCCCGAGAGAATTAGAAGTCCTACCAGGATTCGTTATTGGCGTCCACAATCTGAACATCATTAGATATGCAGATGAGCCATTGTCTTTAGCAAAATGCAGGAACGCCTACATAAGTTAGTAAAGGAAAGCGAGAAGAAAGGACTAAATCTGAATTGTAAGAAGACAGAATGTATAGTTATTGACAAAATAAACAGCCCAACATGCTAATAGAGGGCGGAGACGCTAAAATTAAACAAATGCAAGAATCTAAATATCTAGGAAGATGCCACACAAAAATAGGTGGGTAGCGTATTTGGGTAGAGAATGGCGACTCACGAAAGTCAAGCAAAACATACAGAATTCCGATAGAAAAAATAAAAGAGTAATGAAATTTTATATGATATCTGTCCTCTTATATGGCCTTGAATATTCGACAATCTCCTCGTAGTTGAGAAATGCTCTTTTATAAAAACAGTCAGATTATTATATTTCTTTTCTCGGCAAAACTATTTGGTATCTAAATTTCAAGCAGAACAGCCAGATAAACTATGGGATCAAATAAGGCATCAGCGAAAATGTTTTGTTAAAAATAAAAATAAACAGAATAAAACTCACGGAATATTATCCATACGTCGTAAATACTGTAAATAAAGCTTATCTAATGTCCAAATACAAGACTTATTCAAACTTCACAGTGAAGCAATTCCGAGAGAATTAGAAGTCCTACTCGGATTCGTTATTGAGAGCTACAAACTTAACAGCATTAACTAAGCAGGTAACAGTTTTGATAGCAGTGTTCTTAAATATGCTCTTACTATAGAAGTAAATATAGTTAGAGACAAAGAAAAGAGTACTGAACTGTTACATAATATCAGTCCTCCTATATGGCAGTGAATGATGGACAATCTCGTCACAGATGAAGAAGAGATTTGAAGAAAGAGGGCTTGGAATATTTGATACCCACAGGACAGATTGACGTATGAAAGCAATGCACAACCTATTTGGCGAGTCTGAGTGATAGATTGCGGAACAGTGCTTGAGAAGGATTGCAAAAAGACAAAAGACAAAACAAAACAGCTACAAGGAACAGGAAATTGTAGAGAGTCACGATCACCAACGTGTTGAAGGAATGCGGCACATAGAAGAAGAAAGAAAGAAGGAAACTAGGCATTTACACTGTCTCCCCACTAAAACGAATTGTGACAGAAGGTGGGGTTTTTTTAAGGTTGGGGACCCGAACGCGTACACCCGGGCAGGGAACAAAATTGCCCGAGTCCCCGCAAACGTTGGTTGCGCTGGCCTCGGTGCGAGCACCGATCGCTTTCTCTGGCGCAATGAGAGGGCGCAGCCGCGGGCAGAAGTTCTCCAGGGCTGGGCACCTCTCAGTATAATTTTCCTAAGTTGTGACTCTGTCCCTTGACGGAGTCGCCCCTGAGTGCACTCTGTCCAAGGACAGGGACGCAACTGAGGGATGATAAATAGATGTGTTTCAAACTATTTCAAGGAGGGATTTATACACAAGAAGAAGGAGCTTGAGTAAATGGATGGCGGAACAGGGTTTAAGAGAAATAACAAAAAGGCAAAATATATTAAGAGCTAAAAAGGACAAGAAATTGGGGAGAGTCATGATCGCCAACGTCCTGAAGGGATATGGCTCATAGAAGAAGAAGAAGAAGGAGCTTGACTAAATGGATGTTGGAACAGGTTTTAAGAGTAATAACAAAAAGATACAATTTGTTAAGAGTTACAAAGGACAAGAAATTGTGGAGAGTCATGATCGCCAACGTCCTAAATAAAAATAAAAATAAAAAAACTCCCACAGAATGTAGCAAAGTGAGCTACGAATTAGACATCAATTGCAGAAGACAGAATATATATATATATATATATATATATATATATATATATATATATATATATATATATATATATATGCAAGAAGTCAGTATACATTTTTTAAGCATTACGCCCCGAGCAAGGCCTGAAGCCACTAGGATGCAAGGGGGTTACAGAAGATTTGGAGCGAGAGCAGATAGGAATGATAGAAGGATGAGGAGAAGAAAGGCAACTGGAGATGTCGATTAACATTACATTTGAATAGTTGGTGATTATAGCTCTCCGGGAAACAGTAATAGGGAAGGGTGTTCCACAGGCGAGAGGTGCGAGATATGAAGCTATTGGAGTAGAAGAGATGGCTACATTTAAAAGTTTCTACAGTGAAAGGGTGAGAGCAGGATGTCAGGCTCGTAGGGCGCTTGAATTCATGAAGTCTGGGAACCAGTGAAAGTAAGCTCCTCGGAGCAATTACCATGAAAGTATTTGTAAAAAAGACAGAGAGAGGTGACGGCGCGTCTGTGAGAGAGCAACTGTAGACGAGATGCCAGATCAGGGCCAATTATATTACATATCCGCCTCTGGATCTTGTCGAGAATTCCGAGGTAAACAGAAGGTGCACCAGACTGTATATGGCGGCAATACTCCATGCAAGGGCGAATGGTCGTTTTGTATATTTGATGTATCGATTCCGGGAAGAAAAATTTCCTGGCGCGGCACAGAGAGCTAACTTTCCTTGCGGTGGACGAAGTAATTGACACAATTTATTTGTTCCATCTCAGGTCATACTTAAGAGTATATTATATATATATATATATATATATATATATATATATATATATATATATATATATATATATATAAAATATTCGACCTCTAAAACTTTCTAACTTTCTGACCTGGAGTAACAAGGTGCCTCGCAGTTTTCACGTACAATTTCATTTTCAAATCTTTCTTCACTGTTCATAGGCTTAACATAGGTCAAACTTCATTCCAACGAGCCAAATTTTTAATGGACTGAGTTGGATCTTTTCTAATTAATCTCTTTAGCGCTAAGCTAACATGATGATCTTTCTTCCTGTTGCAACCTCCTGATCCAGTTTCCTCTCTACTGTTTTCATTTTTGGAACTTCTTTACCATTCTCTTGATGCTTCTTAAATGGTTTTTGAAGATGTAAGCCAGACTATGAATGTTGCAATTTTAATGAAAGCCTGAATGATCTTTTTCCTCTCACCATAGCTCAGCTGAGAAGACACAGTGGGGCTGACACAAAATGATTTTAACCTGTTCTCTTTCTAGCTGAATAGCCCAAAGCGCTTTACAGCGATTCTTACAACAAATGTTGTCAAGATGGCTAAATATCTTATCTGAAAACCTGGAAAAAAGAAACTTGATTAGTGTTTTTAAGATATTAAGCATTTTGTGGGATGGCCAATTAGGCTGTAACATAATTTGTATATATTGAGCATATTTGACTGTTAAACAAGTGGTCACTGAGAACTTTTGTACATATCTACCAGCTGGAATATTCAAGAAATCTTACTAAAGAAAAATTTATGCTTTCTGGCAGAATTTGAACCTGTGTCCCTCTGAGCAGAGGGAGCTATCATTAAATCCGATACGCTTTGAAAAAAACTGAACTTCAAAGAACCAATTAATCAGGAAAGTCTATAATTATACCTTCATGTGAAACGAGTCTAGTCACAGATCTCTCAGACTTTTCATATCAGCACTGTTTCCTATCCAGACATTAAAAAAAGAAAATTTTTTAGAATGGATTTTTATTAATCTGACAGATTTTTATTACTTTATATAGACAAAGTTCAGACTGCTGCTTCTCAAGTTTTACACAACTGCGATTATCAAGCAACCAGAACACCAGAACCCTTCTGATTGCCTGATGACCACGGTAGCATGAAATTTGAGTAGCAGTCTGAACTTTTTTTTTCAGTTTTGACACTGGATAGATAGATAGATAGATAGATAGATAGATAGATAGATAGATAAACACACAGAGAGTGAGAGAACTCGATTCGATTTACCGAAGAGTCTTGCATTATTAGCCGTAATACTCAGTTATATATATATATATATATATATATATATATATATATATATATATATATATATATACCGTCATCCACAGACAGACTGTTTCGCTGTGTCAAAGCTCATCAATGTGGCTAGACATCCGGTTGCCTCTAGCTAAGATCGAAACCTGACTGAGTTGGTGTCAGTCGGAGATTCTATTATATATATATATATATATATATATATATATATATATATATATATATATAAAGTTTATTCGTGGTACCTTGGCAGTCGTGTGAAAAGAAACTTGTATAAAAGAGGCATTACTGCTAAAATATACTATATATATATATATATATATATATATATATATATATATATATATATGAATAAAAAGCTTAATCACAGTAACTTGTCAGAAACTTCTATAAAAGAGGGATTATCCCCAAAATACACTTTTATATATATATATATATATATATATATATATATATATATATACACACACACACATATATATCTGTACACAAATGAATGCCGTTTTCATTTATATATATATATATATATATATATATATATATATATATATATATATGATTGTTCCTTTAAGTATTTTTTTATCCATTTTTGTCTTTTTTTTATTAAAGTTCATTTTGCCTTTTCATTTTTTTTTTTTTTTTTGCTCTTCATTCTCGTCAAATTGAGTTTGCCTTTTATAATTCATTTTTGCTTTCTTCTTTCGTGTCTGATTAATTTCGTTTTAATAGATTTGACGAGATCTTAATTCATGTGGGTTTTCATGTATCAACTCGCTGAATAGGTTGACGCTCGTGGAGATTCGCTTTGATGGTCACGCAGCCGACTCGTGAGCAAGCGAACACTTGAAACGGCGTCGGGCGTTCTAATTAAAACCAGGTGCAACGAAAGGATGGATGGAAAAGAAAATCACTTTTCTATTATTATTATTATTAATATTATTATTATTAATATTAATAATAATAATAATAATAATAATAATAATAATAGTAATTATTTTCAAATATGATTTTGGTTCTTTTTGCTATTATATAACAGAAAAGGAAGCAGCAGTCTTTCTGATCCACTGAAGATGAAATTTCAAAACACTACCTACAAAAATACCTTGACAAAGACGTAGAAAAGGATTATGAATTGTTCCTAATTCGGTTAAAAATAACAGAATAAGGGGATGAAATGCGTAATAAAAGTTCATAAATAATATATATTCGTATAAAAATACTTACGATGGAATGTATTTACTATTACGAGGATTGTCAGGGGTCAGGAATGAATGCAAGCATTACTGATAGAATAGGGCTATTATATGTATAATGTAAATGCATTGCTAATGATTTGACTATATGAATGCATTGAAAATGAGGAAGAAAGGTATTGTCAGGGGTCAGGAATTAATGCAAGCATTACTGATAGAATAGGGCTATTATATGTATAATGTAAATGCATTGCTAATGATTTGACTATAGGAATGCATTGAAAATGAGGAAGAAAGGTATTGTCAGTGGTCAGGAATGAATGCAAGCATTACTGATAGAATAGGGCTATTATATGTATAATGGAAATGCATTGCTAATGATTTGACTATAGGAATGCATTGAAAATGAGGAAGAAAGGTATTGTCAGGGGTCAGGATTGAATGCAAGCATTACTGATAAAATAGGGCTATTATATGTATAATGGAAATGCATTGCTAATGATTTGACTATAGGAGTGCATTGAAAAAGAGGAAGAAAGGGATTGTCAGTGGTCAGGAATGAATGCAAGCATTACTGATAGAATAGGGCTATTATATGCATAATGTAAATGCATTGCTAATGATTTGACTATAGGAATGCATTGAAAATGAAGAAAGGTATTGTCAGGGGTCAGGATTGAATGCAAGCATTACTGATAGAATAGGGCTATTATATGTATAATGTAAATGCATTGCTAATGATTTGACTATATGAATGCATTGAAAATGAGGAAGAAAGGTATTGTCAGGGGTCAGGAATTAATGCAAGCATTACTGATAGAATAGGGCTATTATATGTATAATGTAAATGCATTGCTAATGATTTGACTATAGGAATGCATTGAAAATGAGGAAGAAAGGTATTGTCAGTGGTCAGGAATGAATGCAAGCATTACTGATAGAATAGGGCTATTATATGCATAATGTAAATGCATTGCTAATGATTTGACTATAGGAATGCATTGAAAATGAGGAAGAAAGGTATTGTCAGGGGTCAGGATTGAATGCAAGCATTACTGATAGAATAGGGCTATTATATGTATAATGTAAATGCATTGCTAATGATTTGACTATAGGAATGCATTGGAAATGAGGAAGAAAGGTATTGTCAGGGGTCAGGATTGAATGCAAGCATTACTGATAGAATAGGGCTATTATATGTATAATGGAAATGCATTGCTAATGATTTGACTATAGGAATGCATTGAAAATGAGGAAGAAAGGTATTGTCAGGGGTCAGGAATTAATGCAAGCATTACTGATAGAATAGGGCTATTATATGCATAATGTAAATGCATTGCTAATGATTTGACTATAGGAATGCATTGAAAATGAGGAAGAAAGGTATTGTCAGGGGTCAGGATTGAAGGCAAGCATTACTGATAGAATAGGGCTATTATATGTATAATGGAAATGCATTGCGAATGATTTGACTATAGGAATGCATTGGAAATGAGGAAGAAAGGTATTATCAGGGGTCAGTAATGAATGCAACCATTACTGATAAATAGGGCTATTATATGTATAATGTAAATGCATTGCTAATGATTTGACTATAGGAATGCATTGAAAATGAGGAAGAAAGGTATTGTCAGTGGTCAGGAATGAATGCAAGCATTACTGATAGAATAGGGCTATTATATGTATAATGTAAATGCATTGCTAATGATTTTGATATAGGAATGCATTGAAAATCAGGAAGAAAGGGATTGTCAGGGGTCAGTAATGAATGCAAGCATTACTGATAAATAGGGCTATTATATGTATAATGTAAATGCATTGCTAATGATTTTACTATAGGAATGCATTGAAAATGAGGAAGAAAGGTATTGTCAGGGGTCAGTAATGAATGCAAGCATTACTGATAGAATAGGGCTATTATATGTATAATGTAAATGCATTGCTGATGATTTTACTATAGGAATGCATTGAAAATCAGGAAGAAAGGGATTGTCAGATGTCAGGAATATATGTGTGAATTTTTCCCGATGTTGCTAATATTCAACTGTCCAGAATTTTCTCTTATTACATCGAAAGATACATGATCGCCTAAGCGTGTATCACGTATGGCACATATCTGACTGAACGCAAAAGTAAAATTCCAGTCAAATCCATTACATTCATTTACGTGCTAATACACTTGGGAAAGGTATGAATCCTCTTCTTCTCCCTACCCCAGCTATGGGTAAATAGCAGGATAGCCAGGGAGCTATGGCCTCGGATGGCGACTGGTCTACCGCAGAAAAAATCTGCCACGTCAATCATGTATCGAAAGATACATGATGGCCTAAGCGTGTATCATGCATCGTACATAAATGACTGACTCTGAACTGTAAGTAAATGTATTTTTCCTTTTGAAAATTTATGCAGTGGTTGTCTTGATTTAAAATTTTGTTCCTCTTGTATCTTGTTGTTTCTTATTTTTTTGTGTTTGGCGCAAGAACAATGGGTCATAAACCTACGAGAAGATTTTTGGACAAAAAAGGGACAGCAAAATCAAAAAAGCCATTTGTCATCAAGAAGAAAACATCAAAGAAGGCACCAATTACCAGCCAGCCAAACATGGAGAGACCAAAATTTCAGGTGAAAATTCTCTTGTCTTTAGACAGCCTATAACGAAAACATTTCAAAGAAATTTTCCCAAGCATGAACTGTGTAAAGTTAAAAGGGACCCTTTTTCAAAATAACTGCTGTGAAAGTAGGGCTTTTCGTTTGTTTGTTTTTTTCGTTTTTTTTCTCACAGGTTGTTGAGTCTTTGTTTCTTACTGTTTTTTTGTAATATTTTTTGTCATTTACAAAATCCTTGTTTTTTTCCTTGAAATTTATGTGCAAACTTGTATTGTACCTTTTTTTCGTAATTGTGTAAACTGTAAGTAAATACGTTTTTCCTTTTGCAATTTTAAACAGTGGTTGTCTTGATTTAAAATTGTGTGCCTCTTGTGTTTTGCTGTTTCTACTAAGTTTTTGTGTTTGGCACAAGAACTTGGATTTGGTAGGAATCAAATTTTTATAAAACCCATAGCCAGAGATGGTAAAGAAGAAATGGTTCATACTTTACTGAAGAGCATCATTGTGAAAGTAAACACAACTGACTAGGCTGAAATTTGAACTCAGTTTGCTGATTTCAATTTCTGAACTGATAACTATTATGCTACTTGCATGTTATCCGCCCATCATTCAATATTTCTTACCCTTCATTCATATAACCTGTCTCTACACATTTCACACTGCCCTATGAGTAATCCAATGACATATAGTACACTGTAGAACTTTGTTCCCACAAACAGCTTGGGAATACCAGGTGCTGTAAGCTTGAATGTGAGAGTGGAGTAATGGACAGTGGCTTGGAATTAGAAATCAGACAGCCAAGATCCAATTCCAGTCAGGTTCGTTATATTCACTTACATCATTGGGAAAAGTAAAACTCCACCTCTTCTTCTCCCAGATATGGGTTAAAAAGTAGAACTTGTTTCAGTAAAAATCATTATTATCTATAAAAAAAATTCTTATAATGTAAATAAGCTATAATATTTTCTGGTTTTAAATAACCGGCAAAAGGTTGATAATCCATCAAATATGAATCAATAAAAATTCACAAACAGATGACTTGTATAAACCTCACCTGCACCTACATCATCATCAGTTCCATGATAACTTGTGCTTATAAGGTCATTGTCTAGCTTAACAAGCTTTCTCCGCATGTCTTATTTGAAGTTGTGGAGAGCTATGATTCCCCATGTCCTAAATGGAAACGGCATATAAAAGAAGAAGAAAATAAAATATTGTAACTGAAATTCCTATTTTGTTCCTGACCATTTTTTTAAATTTCTTGCAATGACACCTGTTCATTCATTCATTCATTCATGAAGAGAAGGACGGAGATCAAGATCAAGGCATCTGAAGATGTCGATTGACATTACATTTGAATATTTGGAGATTATAGCTATCAGGGAAGCAAGTAAGAGGAAGGGAGTTTCACTGTCGGGAAGTGTGAGATAAGAAGCCGTTGAAGTAGAAGAGTCTTTTGACAGTGAAAGGGTGGGACTGAGATGCCAACCTAGCAACACGCTTAAATTCATTTGGGAACCATCGAAAGTAGCTCGTCGGAGCAGTTACCGTGAAAGTATTTGTAGAAAAGACAGAGGGAAGCGACGGCACATCTATGAGAGAGCAACTGTAGACGAGATGCCAGATCAGGATCAATCACATTGCACATCCGTCTCTGGATTTTGTCGAGGACCTTGAGACAGCAGGGAGCTCCAGACCATATATGACAGCAGTATTCTATACAAGAGCGGATAGTTGATTTATAGATTTGAAGGATGGACTCGGGCGATAAAAACTTTCTGGCATGACACACAGAACCATCTTTCCTTGCGGCAGATGAAGCTATTGATTCAATGCATTTGTTCCATCTCAGGTCAGCGGACAGTGTGAGACCAAGCAGGCGCAGAGAGGCGCCCACGTGGAGTTGAGCATCAGACATTCTAATGGGAGGCAGGGAGAGTTCTATGTGGTGGGTAAAAAAGAGCAGTTTTTTTGGGTGGGGTTTTGAGGCATAAAAGTTTAGCAGCCATTTCTTGCTCCAGTCAAAGTAGAACGTGTATCGGTAAAAGTCATTATTATATCTTTAAAAAAAAAGAAAAAAAAAAAAAAAGGTCCACCGAGAGACCCAAATTTCAAGTGAAAATTCTCCTGTGGTTGGATCTAAAACAAAAGGATTTCGAAGAAATTTACCAAAGCACGAAGTGTTTAAAGTTAAAAGAAACCCTTTTCCAAATAAATGCTGTATGTCGTTATGGATTTTTTTGTTTTTTGTTTTTTTTTTGTTTTTTGCTTTTTTTATGTTTTTTTTTTTGTTTTTTGTTTTTTGTTTTTTTTTCAAAGGATTTGCACTTTGTTTTTTTTAATTACCTTCTTGTATTGTCTTCTCTTTTTGTCATTTACAAAATATTTACACTATTCGGACTATTGTCCTCATCTTTGTTGCCATATTTATCACAACGCTTCGGTCGTTGTACGCTCCGGCCTTCTTCAGGTGGTTGGAATGTCGAACTGAACCCTTTATTTCGCTCACTGGGGTAGACAAGTTCTAGTTCCACGTGCCATGTTTGATGGATGTCAGCTATCAGTTATCTCCTGTTAATTTTCCCTCTGAAAATTCTCCACTGCCTTAACCGGGTATTGAACTCACACTCTTTGGGTCTTGTCACTGGATCCAACCAACGCCTTTATCCACTGTGCCATGTGTCCTTGAATATGGCGACAAAGATTAGGACAATAGTCCGAATAATGTAAATAATGTACATAATACCTCATCTCAGAAATATAGACAGACTACAAAATAATTCTCCTTTCCCAAACTGTATCCCAACGCCATTTTTTGCTAGTAATTCTTTTTATCAGGAATTGTCATCCTGCCTTAATAGGCGTACAAAAGAAAATTTTTGTGCAAACTTTGTATTTGTACAATTGTTTTTTTTTTTGTTGTTTTTTTTTTTTTTTTTTTTTTTTCTTGTTTTCTCTTTGTTTTCTCTTTTGAAATTTTAAGCAATGGTTGTCTTGGTTGTATTTTATGTTTTATTATTCCTACGAGATTAAGTTTTTTTTTTCTGTGCCTGATACCAGAACTTGAATTTGGTAGGGAATAAATTTTTTATAAGATGAGCATTAAACCTAATTTCCACCTGTCAAGTTACAGACTTGTTATTGTGCGAATTCAATGCGTTCATAGATATACCTCATTATTATTATGCTATGATCAATGAGCTTAATTGAAAAAAAAAGGGCAGTTCATCAAAATCACAGTGGAGATACATCTCTCGCAGGTCAGAAGAAAAGAAAGGATTTTCGAACTTATCGAGTAGATGCCAGAGATCGAATGACATTTCAAGTTTGTAGCAGGCCTTCTCCGCCATTTTCTGTGGGGACTTTGACCTGCGCATGCTCGGATTGCAATTCGGTGCCACCTTGTCTAGGTTAAAGATCCGCGAGAGTGTCAGCAAATGAAAGAGCTGGGAACAAAATAAAGGAAGCATAAAAGAATCCGTGGAAGAACGGACAGTAAAGAATGGTAACAAAAAAAGGAAGGAACAATTGATTCAAATGAATGAAAGAGAAGTAAAGAGGCATTAAGAGAGAAGAATACGAAGAAATGAGAGAGAAAAAAAGAAGGTAAATGAGAGAGAAGAAAAAGAAGGAAGAAGAGAAAATAAAAGAAAGGAATGAGAGAGAAGTAAAGAGGCATTAAGAGAGAAGAATACGAAGAAGTGAGGGAGAAGAAAAGAAGGTAATGAGAGAGAGAAGAAAAAGAAGGCAGAAGAGAGAATAAAAGAAAGGGATGAGAGAGAAGTAAAGAGGCATTAAGAGAGAAGAATACGAAGAAATGAGAGAGAAAAAAAGAAGGTAAATGAGAGAGAAGAAAAAGAAGGAAGAAGAGAGAATAAAAGAAAGGGATGAGAGAGAAGTAAAGAGGCATTAAGAGAGAAGAATACGAAGAAGTGAGGGAGAAGAAAAGAAGGTAATGAGAGAGAGAAGAAAAAGAAGGAAGAAGAGAGAATAAAAGAAAGGGATGAGAGAGAAGTAAAGAGGCATTAAGAGAGAAGAATACGAAGAAATGAGAGAGAAAAAAAGAAGGTAAATGAGAGAGAAGAAAAAGAAGGAAGAAGAGAGAATAAAAGAAAGGGATGAGAGAGAAGTAAAGAGGCATTAAGAGAGAAGAATACGAAGAAATGAGAGAGAAAAAAAGAAGGTAAATGAGAGAGAAGAAAAAGAAGGAAGAAGAGAAAATAAAAGAAAGGAATGAGAGAGAAGTAAAAAGGCATTAAGAGAGAAGAATACGAAGAAGTGAGGGAGAAGAAAAGAAGGTAATGAGAGAGAGAAGAAAAAGAAGGCAGAAGAGAGAATAAAAGAAAGGGATGAGAGAGAAGTAAAGAGGCATTAAGAGAGAAGAATACGAAGAAATGAGAGAGAAAAAAAGAAGGTAAATGAGAGAGAAGAAAAAGAAGGAAGAAGAGAGAATAAAAGAAAGGGATGAGAGAGAAGTAAAGAGGCATTAAGAGAGAAGAATACGAAGAAGTGAGGGAGAAGAAAAGAAGGTAATGAGAGAGAGAAGAAAAAGAAGGCAGAAGAGAGAATAAAAGAAAGGGATGAGAGAGAAGTAAAGAGGCATTAAGAGAGAAGAATACGAAGAAATGAGAGAGAAAAAAAGAAGGTAAATGAGAGAGAAGAAAAAGAAGGAAGAAGAGAGAATAAAAGAAAGGGATGAGAGAGAAGTAAAGAGGCATTAAGAGAGAAGAATACGAAGAAATGAGAGAGAAAAAAAGAAGGTAAATGAGAGAGAAGAAAAAGAAGGAAGAAGAGAAAATAAAAGAAAGGAATGAGTGAGAAGTAAAGAGGCATTATGAGAGAACAATACGAAGAAGTAAGAGAGAAGAAAAGAAGGTAATGAGAGAGAGAAGAAAAAGAAGGAAGAAGAGAAAATAAAAGAAAGGGAAGAGAGAGAAGTAAAGAGGCATTAAGAGAGAAGAATACGAAGAAGTGAGAGAGAAGAAAAAGAACGGGTGAAAGAGAAGTAATGAAATACTGAAGAAGAAGAAGAAGAAGAAGAAGAAGAAGAAGAAGAAGGAGAAGATTTTCTGAACTTACAGCAGAAATCAAAAGAAGGAGAAGGAGAAGAAGAGGAAGAAGAAGATGATTTTCTGAACTTACAGCAGAAATCAATAGAAGAAGGGGGAGTAGGAGAAGAAGAAGATGTAGAGGAAGAAGAAAGGAAATAAATGAGAAGGAAAGGAAGAACTGAGAGAGAGAGAGAGTGAAAGCAAATTATGAAAGAGAAAATTAAAGGAATGAAAAGTAAAGGAAAAATAAGAAAAGAAAATAATGAAAAAGATATAGAGAGAAGTAAATGAGAGAGAAGAAAAGAAAGGAAGCAGAAGTAAAGGAAGGAATAAGAAAGAAAGTATTGAATAAGAAGAAAAGGAAGAACTGGGAGAGAAGAAAATAAAAGAAATCAGAGAGAAGTAAAGTAAGAACTGAGAGAGGGGAAAAGTAGAGAGAGAATAAAAAGAAGGAATAAAAGAGAAGAAAAGAAAGAAATGAAGGAAAAGTAAAAGAAAGCAATGAGTTGGAAGAAACAAGAGAGAAGAAAGAAAATATTGAATGAGTAGAAAAGAAGAACTGGGAGAGAAGAAATTGGATGCACGTGACGCCTAATTAACCAATGAAAAACAAAGACACAAAAAGTCAAAATGGCGGATTTTTGTAATTCTCCAAGATAAACCTTTCCAAAACAGAAACTATGATGTGGAATTTTAAATGAAAGCCATGATGACACCTCTACCACTTCGTCCCCAGCCCCTTAACCTCCGGCGTCTTCGTCTTTGGGTTGAGGTGTCCACTCGGTCCGAACCGAACTTAGGAGTAACTGGTCGTACGCTCCCTGAGTACCCGTAGATTATTTCGACCGGTCAACTGGTCAAGTCCTGCTCGCTGCCCACGCTGCCCACGCTGTGTTAGTTTTTAGATCCAGTAAGCGGGGTGTTTTCCATACGTTCACGGTCGACTGGGAATTTGGACACGGCTGTGAGAGTTGGCGGTAGGAAGTTTTAGAATGTGGCAAAATAAAACAAGAAATAATATCTGCAGAAGCCAGACAACAATGGGGGAAATATTGACGTCTTTTATATAAGAAGATAACATCAGAACAGAGGTTACAGGGAGAATAAAAACATTTAACATAAATGAGAAATGAAAAAGAAAAAGACAGAATGCATCCAGCGAATTCCCAACAGAGAGAGGGTTTGTGTGTGATAAACACGTTTTGAAGCGCCTGGGGTAGGTTTATGAATAGTACTCCAGTCTCATACAGACTTCTCAGAACAGGGGGAAGTCTTCCTTCTGTAATTCTCCCGCAAGTCTCTCGTGACTCTCTCTCCCGTCTCTTCCGTCTTGCTCGACCGTCTGCCTCGTTCCCCGACTTTTTCCGTCGGCCTTTCTCGCCGGCCTTTCTCGGCTGTCTTCTAGCGCCGCGACCCGTTACGGTTGACGCGAGTTCTCTTGCGCGTGACGGCACACAGGCGACGACGACGCGCCGACCGATCGCGGCCTCTCCAGTTTCTTCGAGAATTCTCTCCCGACTGGCCTCTTCCGTGTCGCTCCACCTTCTGCTACCTCTTCAGCATAACTACGCTAGTTTATATAGATAGTTCTGTTTGATCATGAATCAACCCTTGGCCCGGCACGCGATTATCATGAGTGCCAAAATCTATCCCTTGACATGTAAACCGATTCTCCAATTATTTACCACAAGTTCTTCTCGCTTCCCTAAAATTATACTTTGGGATATCTAAACATTGATTCGACCTTTTAATCAAAACAAATACTGTTAAACAAAACCAAATATCTCGTAGCCTGAGTAAGCTCTATTTCAATTTTTAACCGATAAATTTTATTTAGATCATTTTTTCATTGTTTTTTTTTCTAATGACCCAGATTTAAAACATCGCATCCTGCCTGAGATTGTGTTTCTCATCGGTAAACACACATCTTAACCCAAATTGTACTTTGATATATAAACACCATTTCCACTTCCAGTAAATAAAAGTTATAATTGCGTGTGTGCATTCATGTGAGTGTGTGGGTGTATATCTCTCTCTGTTACACACCGACCTTGAATCCATGACGAAAATGCCGACTGTGGAATTACCAAATTCTAAACACTGTAAATACCTCGGTGAATGGATCAGTTAGAACAGACTTAGGACAGGAAATAAGGTAATTAAACATAGACTAGGTTGCGTTAGGGATAGTTTCGCATAATACCGCACATTACTACATAAACAAAATACTAACCTAAAAATTTGAGACATGTTTTTAACTATCGATCTACCAATGGGTAGAATGGACCCATAATTTTTTTTTTCAAAACTAACTTTTTCAGCTTTATAGTCATTCTATTCGAAATAAATTCAGCTGGCATCTCGTCTACAGTCACTTTCTCACAGACGTGCCGTGTCTACCCTCTGTCTTTTCTACAAGTATTTTCACGGCAACTACTCCGACGAGCGACTTTCGCTGATTCGCAAACTGCATGAATTTAAGCGTGCTACTCGGTTTGCATCTCGGTCGTTGATATGACAATAGTGGCGACGAGTGTTCACTGACATCCCAAAACATTTCCAAAACAGAAACTATGATCTGGAATTGGACTAAAAGTCGTGATGGCACCGACCCTGAATCCATCATGAAAATACAGGCTGTGGAATTAGTAAATACTAAACACTTCAAATATCGTGTTCTATGGATTAGTTATAAAAAATTAAGTCTGGGAGATAAGGAATCTAAATACAGAATAAAAGGTGAAAAGGTAGATAATTCGCATCGCTATACGGGATTACTGATTCGAGCGAGTATTATCGAGCAAGTACTATTAGTGCGAGTGATATTCGAAGGCGTCTGACATCAGTATTGTTCAATCGCGTTACTATAATTGTATCTGCGATTACAAAGTCTCTACTACAATGAGCATTTACAAAAGTGACAACGAGTATTCGTTGGCATTTACAAGAAATGGCAACGAGTGTTCGTTGACATCACAAAAGGGAAGGGAGGTCATGGTTTTCCCATTTGAATTTTCAGTTGAATTCTGATTCTTATATTAATGGTTGACTAAGCTCATGGAGAGTTCTCCAACAATAGAATATCCGTAGAAATTCCCCCAACACATCATTAAATATTTGAGCTTAATAGCTTTAACAATATATTGCAGTAACCATGTAATTTAATGAGTAATACTATTCGGAGCGCTATTCTCTACTCTATTCGCTATACTATTTCTCTGTACGGATTACTATTCGACCGAGTATTATCGAGCAAGTACGAGTGTTATTCGAAGGCGCCTGACACTAGTATTGTTCAACGGTGTTACTATAGTCGTAGCTGCGATTACAAAGTCTCTACTACAACGAGCATTTACGAAACTGACAACAAGTATTTGTTGACATTACAAAAGTGGCAACATTTCCAAAACAAAAACTATGATATGGAATTGGACTAAAAATCCTGATGGTACCGACCATGATCCATCATGAATATAATGTCTGTGGAATTAGTAAATACCAAACAATTCGCAATCCTTGGCTTGTGGATCAGTTATAACTAATTAATTACAAGAGAAAAGGAAATTGAACATAGAATAGGCCAGAGGTAGTTTCGCCCAACACAACAAGTTGCTACTAAACCAAAACGTCAACCTGGAAACTCGAGTCATGTTTTTAAATATCTTCATCGGATTGATATTTTCATATGGATGTCATGCATGGCGTCAAACTCGTTCAGAAATATCTAAACTGTCAGTTGTATACAACCACTTCCTAAGATTAATGGTGAAAATGGTTTTAAGTGAGTAAGCCTGAGAGTCTTGGCAAAGGTATTCAATCTTTGAATAATTTGGACTGGCGCTACAGATTCACTAACAAAGAACTGTAAGCAAATAATAGTAACCACATCAATCAAGGACTACCAACAGCAGCAACAACCAAAATGGTTAGCACATGTAACTCGAAGAGAAAATAATCGAGACTTTCCATATGTATATCATGCATGGCGCCAAACCCGTTCTGAAATATCGAAATTGTCAGCTGTGAACAACCGATTCCTACGATCAAGATGTTGACATTCCACACTACTTTAAATAAAAGGTTAGTAAGGAAACCGTCATCAATACTGGAAAGAGCGATAAGAGCTACTGGACTTGAGAAACCTATGGATCAATGACAACGAATTTAGTCTAGGAGAAAAGGGAAATGAACATAGCCCCGCCAGAGGAATTTTCGTCCAACGCCGCAATTTCCTACAAACCCAAAGAACCATCCTGAAAACTCAAGTCATCTTCTTAAATAGCCACATCGGAGAGAGACTTCCATATGAATTTCCTGCGTGGTGCCAGACCCCCTTCAAAAATATCTAAACTATCAACGGTTAAAAATGTCTTTTACTGAGTGAAAACTGATAATCCTATGGAAAAATTATACTTCATTGAACACTATGGACTGGCGCTCCAGATTCACAAACGAAGAACTGTGTAAACAGAAACCACATCACTTGAGGACTACCAAGAGCAGCAACAACTAAAATGGATAGCACATGTAACTCTAAGAGAAAATAATAACATAATCAAAATGTTGACATTCCACATTACTTCAAAAAAAAAGGTTAGGAAGGAAACCTCCATCAATACTGGAAAGAGCGATAACAGCTACTGGACACGAGAAACACGTTTACTTAAAATATTGAAGAGAAAGCTTTTATAAATTTAAACGGAAAGCAGTACTAGCTGCTTGGTCAATGAATGCCAAATGCTTTCTGGTAGGGACACAGCAAATATTACCATTCTCAGTTACAGTATAGCACTCACTGTAAGGAAAGACACAAAGTACACAAAGTAAAAGCATCCTCGAAAAGACGCCGGACATCCTAGCTCTCTACGAAACTAATCTTAACTCTTTAATCCTTTAATCTCTTTTTTATCGTTTCCTGGATAACTTCCTCTTCTTAAAATGGACTCTAATGTACAAATGTATCTCTTGGGAATTTATGTCCGCAAACATCTCCCGCTGGCTAAGAAACTTTCTATTGAATCTTCAGACCATTCTAACATGTGTCTCCTTCCCTCTATACTTAAATCAGTCAGTTATCTATTTTTTCTCTATCGTTCCACTCCATCTCAAGATTGTTACTTGCTTGACAGTATTTGCGATTATATAGACATCTCCCTACACAAGTTTGCAAACAAATTCGTGTTCGGTGGCATTAATGCCCACCATACTAGGTGGCTTAAATAGTCTGTCACTGACCTTGCTGTCATCCAAACCTTAAACATCTCAATCTCTCACGCAAGTGATTGACTTCCCCTCACGTTTCCCTTGTGACCCTGAAAGACACTCTTCTCGATCTCTTTTTTTTAATTGACTTTTCTCGAACGACGTAGCTCTGCCGTCTTGGCATCTCTGATCATGCATCTCCTTTTGCTCACCCACCAGCCAAGGTCATCCTATCAACAGAATATCTTTGTTATCAACAACCAGATTGGGACTACAGGTGAGGAAGCAAAATTTACAATATTTTGACATAGGAATTGAAAGACATTAAATGACCAATTAATTTATTGAAACTTGAAGGAATTTATTTTTCACAAAAATATTTCCATACTAGAAACTATTTTTTATTCTATGTGTCCTCCTTTTTTTTCTCAATAACTGTTTCCACACACCTCCTGAAACTTGCGCATGTTTTCACAATAAAGTCGGGGGATAATTTCGTCCACTCTTCTCTTAATAGCATCTTTAAGACAGTCCACATTGCTGAATGATGTTCTGTAGGTAGCATGTTCTAAAACGCTCCAAACAGCATAATCTGGGCTAGAGGGCGGCCATAAACTTGGTTCCAAAAAATTACCAAAGTTGGATTTGCAGAAAACTTGTATTTGTATAGGTTTGGATGGTGATAGATTCAAATAAAAGAACACAGTTCTAACAGTGAAATTTTGGTGGTGGCAGCATCATGGTTTGGGGATGTTTTTCTGTAAAAGATACTGACAACATATCAGTAATAGATGGTAGAATGAATTCCGCAGGATATCAAAATATTTTGGAAGCAAATTTAATGATTTTGGTTGAAAATCTTGAACTTCCTCCTGATTGGATCTTCCAACAAGATAATGATCCTAAGCACACTGCAAAATTTACGAAGAAATGGCATGCTGAAAATAATGTAAATACTCTGAAATGGCTAAGTCAATCCCCAGATTAAAATCCAATTGAGAATTTGTGGCATTATTTGAAATTTCAAATCTAATCGAGGGCTCCGACAAGCATCCCGGATTGGAAGACCTTATGCGAAGAAGAATGGAACAAAATAGCAACTAAAATTTGCAAATCATTGAGAACTACAAGAAGAGGTTGGTTGCTGTAGAAGTGAATAATGGCTATTCTACAAAGTATTAAATGAAGATTATGTATTGTAATTGTAACAAAAAAAAACTTGATTCCATTGGTGAAGTTGAATTAAAAAGAATAAAAACTTGTAATTCCAAAAGACGATTTATCTGAAAGAAACACTAACTTATTGGAGTTCCTTTTTCCCAGGTTTTCAGATAAGATGTTTAGCCATTTTGATACCATCTGTCGTA
Organism: Acanthosepion lycidas; assembly: GCA_963932145.1. Lineage (NCBI taxonomy): Eukaryota > Metazoa > Mollusca > Cephalopoda > Sepiida > Sepiidae > Acanthosepion > Acanthosepion lycidas. Next base: position 31,083,221 of record OZ010615.1, on the reverse strand, counting down.
CGAATCACTGAAAAACATTTTGAGTTATTCAGCTAGAAAGAGAACAGGTTAAAATCAACTGAGCAATAGTGATATTATCATACTGGCCTTCAGTTATGGTACGAACATTCATAATCTGGCTTCCATCTTCAAAGTCCATTCATTTTAAAAAAAGAGGGAACAGTAGAGAGGAAAACTGGATCAGGAGGCCACAACAGCAAGAGCGGTCATCATTTCAACTTAGAGCTAAATACATTCAATAGCGTCATAAAAACCTTGGAGAATTCCATTAAGATATCTTTAATCATTTCTACGATAAACTTATTCACTGTTCTCTAGATGGTTTCGGTTGGATCCTGATTGGATCTTCCAACAAGATAATGATCCTAAGCACACTGCAAAATTTACGAAGAAATGGCTTGATGAAAATAATGTAAATATCCTGAAATGGCCGAGTGAGTCCCCAGATTTAAACCCAATCCAGAATGTGTGGCGTTATTTGAAAATTCAAATCCAGTTTAGAGCTCCAACAAACATCCCGGATTGGAAGACCTTATGCGAAGAAGAACGGAATAAAATACCAAATAAAATTTGCAAATCATTGAGCTCTAAAAGAAAGAGTAGGTCTCTGTAGAAGTGAATAATGGCGATTCTACTAAATTAAGATTAAGTATTAAATGAAGATTATGTACAAATATTTTTCAGCCATTAAAATGAATAAATGGGATTTATTTCTATAGAATCAATTTCTTTTCTCTTTTTTTCTATGCATATTTAGTTATTATGCATCTGTTTACAGCTAATTATATAGAAGAGATCTTGTTGAGTGCACATTGAAGTCAACAGAACTCACAACCTTGATTTTTTTTTCTCTCTGCGGACAATTGAAACCAGTTGTTTATCAGACGTGCCCAAGAAATATTGAGGAACTCAAAAAAAGAATGAAATATGAATACAATAAAATGACAGAGGAAACTCTTCGACTTGTTAATGAATCATGCAGGCACAAAATAGAAATAGGTTTTGATAAAAAAAAGGACGACATTTTGGAGATCACGTATAACAGTTAAATAACTAGCAAATACAATTTTCATGTGTAATTATACTTTGAATAAATTATCCCTATAGTGCAAGACTATTGTATCACACAAACACAGTCTCTCTCTCTCTCTCTCTCTCTCTTTCTCTCAATATGATAGCTTTGTGTAGAGCTGTAAATATAGCCATCATTTTACGAGTATATAATGGTCCACGCTCTAAGGTCAGTTTTACTGTATTTCGTTTATTCAGTTTTAATACAGTGTAACCCGGATATAAGAGAGTTTTCGGGACCGGAGACGAAGTCTCTTATATCCGGTTTTGGTCTAATTTATATACATTAACACAGGCTGTAATTTGGGACCAGAGACAATCTCTCTTAGATCCGGGTTTCTCTTATATCCGGGTCTCTTATATCCGGGTTACACTGTATTGCTATGTTTTGCAGTCTATTCAGTCGTATTAGCATCGAATATAGATGCTCCACATTTTTAATTTTATCTAAAGGCCGCTTTAAGAAGCTTCCTGAATAATTAAAAAAAAAATAATTTGTTTCTGATAACTTTACGACTGATTAACCTCCCCCACCACTTCAACAAATACAACGCCATATTTGGCTACATCCATGATACAGTTGTCGCTGCCATATCCTTCACAATCTTCAAGGATGACTTGCCCAAACGCCGGTTTATCCACCCTCCACCCTCTAATCTTATTTTTTATGTAGCGTAGATCTTACTTTCAATTGGTTAATCGAGACATACCTACAAGTACATTTTTAATTATGTCTTTATGAGGCTTTAACTATCGGAAAAAAAGATAACGATTTGTTCTTAAATTTGCGTAAAAAAAATCATTTTATCACTAGTTAACAACAATCAACAATCAACATCGTATCGAAACATGAAATCTTTTCTGTAGCGATGTAAAATGTTTTTATTATAATCCCATATATATAAATATATATATATATATAGTGATCCACAGACAGTTGCTCTATATCACAGTTCATCAGTGTGGGTAGACGTCCGATTGCCTCCAGCTAGGATCGACATAAGAAAAATCTAAATTAACAACACCAAAATCCTCTATAAAAACATCTTCAAAACACGATTACAAATTCCGGAAGCTATCCTCATCAAAAAACAAAAGCCCAACATACATACATACATACATACATATATATATATATATATATATATATATATATATATATATATATATATATATATATATATTAATTGATTTAAAATATGTTTTTACGCTACACAGTTCTAACCATGTTTCAATCTTACTGTTCTTTCTTTTTATTTATATATACATATATATATATATGTGTGCGTGTGTGTATCTTTGTATGTGTATATACATATATATATATATATATATATATATATATTATAAATTAATTGATTTAAAATGTTTTTTACGCTACACAGTTCTAACTATGTTTCAATCTTACTGTTCTTTCTTTTTATTTATATATACATATATATATGTGTGTGTGTGTATGTTTGTATGTGTATATACATATATATATATATATATATATATATATATATATATGTATATATTATAAATTAATTGATTTAAAATATGGTTTTTTACGCTACACAGTTCTAACCATGTTTCAATCTTACTGTTCTTTCTTTTTATTTATATATACATATATAAATATATATATATATATGTGTGTTTGTATGTATGTTTGTATGTGTACATATATATATATATATATATATATATATATATATATATATATATATATATATATATAATGACTTGTCAAGACGCATTTGTTTATTAACTGTGAGAGAATATAAGAAATAAAACATTTTAGGAGAGATAATACTAAAGTACTTGAATTAAGAAGACAGAAGATAACAATTGACATTTTGGGGATATCAAAATTTTAACACTTAAGATTAGGGTAAAAGTCCAAGTTTTAATAATGAACATTTTTCATCCCAGGAAGTCTGTAGCAGACCAAATAAATGTTGTAAGTAAAACAACCAAGATGAGGATACTAGTACAAATCAATTAGTGTATAATAATGACCATTCCTCAACTCAGGAAGGCTGTCGTATGCAGCAACCGAGATTTGAGGATTATAACAATGAAGATGAGGATACTAGTACAAGTCAATTAGTTTATAATAATGACCATTCATCAGGAAGGTTGTAGAATGTCACAGCTGAAATTTTGTGCATATAACAACCAAGATTAAGGTGTACAATTAAATCAGTGTATAATGCTAATTCCTCATCCCCTAAATTTAAAACCGTTTTAAAGCATATATTTTTATAAATTCTGATATTTTTTGTCAACATCTTGTACTATTGTTATTTCCCCTAAAAAGTTTTAGTTGTTTTCTTTTATTTGTTTTTTTATATTCTGGTTATATTAAAATAAAAATAAAAAAAAAAAACATGATTAAATATTATTTTAAAAAAAAAAGCAAAAAAAAAAGTATCAACTGAACAATATTCTTTAGTCTGAAAAAAAAAAAGATATGTTAAAAAAAAAAAAAATAGATATCGAAAAATCACGAATTTGTTACCCCGTGAAGCACATTCATCTCTTAGTCCCTCCTTTCTGTCGACAGCAACAAATGTACACTTACAATAATCGCTTGGAATCCCACCTGCTTCCTTTCACTTAGCCGAGAGGAACATCATGCTTCATTTACGAAGACCCTGAATACTTTGCTCCTCCTCTTAATTCTAACGTCAGGCCTCATTTTTTTTTTTCTTTTTCTACTCCTTCATTTCTTTCTTTTCCAGGGCAAATATCTGCGTGAAAACGGCAAGTCTTTCATTTCCGTTCAACCGCGCCGAGTAACAGTCAATCTTTTTCTGTCATCTCCTCCTTCATGCGTTTCTTGTAACTGGTTTCACTCCACTTACTTTGTTTGTTTTTTTTTATTTATTTTTTTTTTACTTTTTGAGAGGTTCATCTTTTTTTTTTTATCTGATATCTTGCGCCATTTCATTTGCTCTTACTTTTTTTTTTTTTTATATTTTATTCAATGTTTACCGGTTTCTTCATTGTTGTCGCCCACCAGTTCGTAATTCGTTTCAGACAAGAATTCTTAAAGAAAATAAAAATGTAATCCTTAGAGAGCCCACAAAATCAGGCATGGCTGATCATGTATATCTGTAAAAAAAAAAACACCCTAGAAAACGAAATGAAACTCGGCTAATAATAGAACAAGTACCTCTACTGATTCGCCAAAAGTGATCATACCATGGCGAAAAAGGCTACAAACTTAATAAAAAACAAAGTTTTATCGTCAAATTCTTTATGTTATTATCAAGATGAATGACCAAAGGATTTATTTTATTATTACGTTAGACCGTCCGACATTTTGGCTAAAATAGCCCATGATTAATAGAGTATATATTAGTGTCTTTATTACGGTAAAAAAAAAAACGAAAAAAAAAACATTGATTTGGAAATTCTTGCAAAAATCAAATAAACCTAATTTTAATAAAACTTTCAGGACTTATTCACAAAGGACGGAAATTATTTTAAAAATGTTTCTTTTTTTATAATATCATGAGATATTTTTTTTTTTTACATCTGATACCCCCACCATCATGGAATTTTGAAAAATTTAATTTTGTTATTTTATATTATCTACTAGTCGAATTACCCGCGCTTTGCTGCGTGTTACACACGCATTTCAATATTACTCAATGTTCTTGCCGATGTGACCGCCATCTTCTGGCTTTCTACTTCTATATTTTGTATAAGAGTCATTACCTTGTTCAAATTTAAATTTAATTTAAATCAAAGGGAAATAAATTTTCAGTGGGGTGCGTGTGAAAAACAGTTTGATATGTATTTGATGCAATACTTGAATGAATTGATGAACAGATTTCAACATTGATATGACAGTTGAACTGTCGCAACAAAATGTATTGCAAGTCACTGCCCACTGACTGGTGATTTCTTGCTCAACTTGGCGTCCATGTTGTCTCATTTTGATCATGCCTATGTGATATCCATCTTCTCGCTTTCTGCCATTTTATTACAAATTTTATTTCATCTTAATGATACATTTTACCTTCAAAATATTTTTTATTGCTAGTTTTATTCCATCTTATAGCTGCTTATTATCCAAACACTATTCTAATGTCATTATTAATTTGACTCTCTCTTATTTTTGTTGCTTTTTATCCTAACACTAGCCGAATTAAAATTGTTCCGTGTCATACATTTCTTTGTAAGAAAATGATGATTGATTTTAAATCATTGTTATAATTTGTGGAGAAAAACGATGCATTTCAGTATTACTCAATGTTCTTGCCAATGTGACCTCTATCTTCTGGCTTCCTCCTTCTATCAGGTTGGTGCAAAAAATAATGACGTAATAATGTCGTTTTTTGACGTATTGTTTAACGTCAAAAAACGACATTATTACGTCATTATTTTTGCACCAACCTAATATATTTTGGAGAGGAGTCATTCCCTTGTTCAAATTTAAATTTAATTTATATCAAAGGGAAAAAAATTCAGTGGTCTGGTTGTGCCCTCCGAAGACCTCATTTGATCAAAATGAAACATACTTATCCAAGTACCCCGAATAATGTAGTTTCAGAATATATATGTTTATGGAATTCTATCTCCAAAACTATACAAAGAGTTCGTTAAAAACAAAGAGAGAGACAGAAGCTACAACCATATATATATATATATATATATATATATATATATATATTATGAAGAACTTGGCAATCCGTATGGGTAATCCCAAGTAGGATGAAATCCTGAGAGCTCAATGTAAATCCAGAGCTAATACTTAAAAGAAAAGCAGACCACTTTAAGGTACCATTATAATAATTTATTTCACCAGAGCCCTTTTAAGGGACGCCGGATCATCAGATAGCACTTCCCAAAATGAAATGAAAATTGATGGGTAGTGTAAGTTTTTGTAATTTAACAGAGAGTGTAATAAGGAGTGATTAGAGAGACATGGTAGAGTATAGGGAGGGATTAATTTCATATCTCTCTCAAGCATACTTTGTATTTGGGGAGGAGGAGTGACCAGACCCTGATCTATTTAGACGGTTAACTTAACGGAAACCTTAAAGTGGTCTGTTTTTCTTTTAAATAATTATATATATATATATGGTGGAACACTAAACACCCCCTCCTTAGATCCCTGTTTTTTGGGTGGGGGAGTTAGTATTTTTTCTCTTATGGTCGATAATCAGAGGATCGGTAAATTTTCTCTTCATGTTTGACCTTCTAGTTTCTGTGTCTTCCTGTGGTCTTTGGATCTCAAAAGCTTCAAAGATTGCATCCATTGAATCGTCATTTTCAGCGGGTGACGAGCTTGGCTCTTCAACCCGTCTTTTTTGTATTTGGTCAATATGTCTTTTGTGGGTAAACTTTTCGCCTTGTACTGTGTACATCACGTTTCCTAGTCTGTTAATTTTTTTTTTCCAAAGCTCTGTAACATGGTTGGTCTATTAAGCTTTCTCCATGTTTGTAGGTTAATTATCGTCAGGTCTGAACCTGTGTCCAGTTGTAATTTTATCTTTTTATTTAAGATTTCAAGTTCCACATATTTCCTTATGTTAGTATTGTCTTCGTCATGCATTCTAGTAGCTCTTATCCTACTAGTAGATTTTCTGTTCCTAAATTGGGATGCCTTGTGCCCCTTTCTTTCCACACGCAAGACAGTTTCCATATTTAAAACGACAATCCTTATTCCAGTGTAGTCCTCCACATCGATAACATGCAAATGGAGGGGGCTTATATTTACTTTGATTTTCGTCATTATTTGCCCTGTACGTTGTACTTTTTTCATTATTAAAGAATTTTCGTTTTCTTTCCAAGGAGGGTGAAATTCTTTTTTCATTATTGTAGAATTTTTGTTTACGTTCTGGGGAAGGTGAAAAACGTAAACTTTTGTTTAACTTATGAATATGTGATACTCCTACCTCCTCAATATCCTTCGAGTCTTTCTTTATACCCAGTCATTTTTGTCAGTCTTCCGATAGTTTCTGTAGTGTTAAGCCAGGTTCATTTTGCAGTTTTGAAAGCATTTTGCAGTTTTGAAAGCATTTTGCGCATTTCACTATCTTTTACTGATACTAACCCTTGTACAAAAATAAGACACTTGAATTGTCCGGGGTTACTTCTGCCAACTTAAAATCGTCGCAATGTTTATTCACGATTGCGGCGAACGTAGAATAGTCCTCATTTTCATCCTTTACGAGGTTAAGACATTTCCACCTTTTATGAAAGAATGACGTTTTCGGACTGAAAAGCTCCGTCAGGCATGTAACTGCTTCATCAAAAGTTAGATCATTTGTCTTCTTCGGCAAAATGTAATCCGAGAATTTTGTGTATTCTTCCGTTCCTAATTTTCTGAGTAATAGTCGTAGCTTTTTTGCTTCTGTTCAGTTTTGACAATCTATGTTGAAGATGTCTTCATGACGTCTGAAAAAGTCCCCGAAATGTTTACCCTCTTCTAGGGAATATTTGAATGTTTCTATCGTGTTCCCTACTTTTTCAATATTCTGTTGTTGTGTATTACTCGCTACTTTTACAATTAAATGTTGTAATTGTCTTTCTTCATTTTGCATTTATCTTTCATGATTTTCCTTCAGCCTTTCGTAGTAATATTTTTTCCATTCTTTCTTGGAATTGGAATTGCTGTTCATTTTGGTGTTTAACGAGTTCTACTAAAATACTTTTAAAATCCTCCATGGTAAGAGTCTTACGAAAAAACTCGATTTTCCATATTTTAATCCTCGTAACCCTTTGTTACCCAGTTGATGTGGACACTGGCAACGGCAATTTACTCTTTTGAGTTCCCGAGAAATGCAGATTCTTGTGGCTTAAGCTGTTGTGGTGAGAAGGGAAAATTTTTTTCTTTCCGTGTAGGTTCCAATTTCTCGACACCAAGTCGTTGTGGTCGGCAAGGGAGAATTTTTCCTTGTACCCTTCCTGTGTGAGTTCGAATTTCCGCCTCGCCAAAGTTGTTGTGATGAAATCCGGTATCAATAAATAACAAACGCCAGGAAGGAATATATGAAAATAATGTATTAACGTAATAATACAAACTGGTAAAGCAGGTTAGTAGTTCCAGGAATACGGGTTAGTAGCAAATATATATATACATTTCTTTGGTATTGAAGTATCTTTGTATGATTCCTTACTGAGTCTACCTGCTCGCTCACTATGACTCCTACAACACTGTTACCTCACCCTCACTCTTCCGGTTACCTACAACCTTTTACTCTGTCACTCTGGACTCGACTCTTCGGTCTTGCTCTCGACTCACTCTCGGGTCTTCACGTAGCAAATATTGTGAATATGGCAATGAAGATGAAGATAACAGTGCGGATAATGTAAATAATGCAAGTAATCATAATACCTCATCTCAGAGATATAGACAGATATAAAAAGAAAAGGTGTTAGAAATAAAGGGGGTCGCTTCGAAACTCCAGTCACCTGATCAGGATTATCTTTCTTTTATTTTCTAATATTAATTCATTCTAGTATTCCATCCGTTCTTTTATTGTCTTCCTTCTTTTTATTCTTTCTTTTTCTAACAGAATTTATTGATTTCTTCTTCATTAATTTCTTTTTTCTTCTTCTAATTTCGTTTTCATCGGCGTTCTTTTTCTTTCTCATTTCTTCTTCTTCTTCTTCTTCTTCTTCTTCTTCTTCTTCATTCTTCATTTTCTTCTTCTTTTTTTTCTTCTGACATTTCTTCTTCTGCTTCCTCTTTCATTTCTCCTTTCTTCTTTCGTTTCTACTTCTTTTATTTCCTTCTTCTCTCATTCTTTTCTTTCATATCTTTCTTTTTCTTTCATTCCATTCTTCTTCTTCGTTTTTTTCTTTCATTTCTTCCTATTCTTTCACTTCTTCTTTTTTCATTCCTTTCTTCTTTCTTCTTCTTTTTTTCTTTCCTTTTTCCTCTTCTTTCTTTTCTTTTACTTCCTTCTTCTTTCATGTCGTCTTTTTCTTTCTACTTTCATTTCTTCTATCATTTCTTTTTCTTCTTTCATTTCATTTTCTTCTTTCTTCTTTCACTTCTCTCTTCATTCATTTTTTCTTCTTTTTTCTTTCATTTCTTTTTCTTCTTTTTTCTTTCATTTCTTCTTCTTTCTACTTCCATTCCTTTTTCTTCTTTCTTCTTTCATTTGTTCTTCTCTCATTTTTTTCTTTTTTCCTTCATTTCTTATTTTTTTCTTTCATTTCTCTTTCTTTCTTCTTTCATTTCTTCTTTCTTCTTTCATTTCTTCTTCTCCTTTATTTCTTATAATCTTATGTCTTCCTTTTTTTTCATTCCCTTTTGTTTATCGTCTGTTTTTTCATCGTCCTTCTTTAACTCAATTAGGCCGTCTCTTTTAAAACTAATTTCAATATTTTTTGACATTTCGCCTACCCGATAGATGGGATTTTTCTCATTCATCGCCTGCACTTCCTCCTTTCTTTCGTTCCTTCCTTCCCTCCTTCATTCATTCAATCATTCATGTTTTCTCATTTCTATTCATTTTCATCAAACTTCAATATCACATATTTTCCCCAGTTGACATTAAAAAGGGAGAAAAAAAAATTCTTTTGTCGATAAGCGCGGGAATATTTTTGTTTCTTTTTCCCGCGAGCTTTCTGTTCAATTATCAAATATAGAAAAAAAAAAAATGGCCGCGTTTTTTGAGTTTTTTTTAGTTTCTTTCTTAGTTATTTTTTTAATATTCCACTTTCTAAAGGTTATTTTTGATGAAGCTCTGTGCACGTTTTTTATTTATCAGGTCTGTCCGAAAAGCAGAAATTCACTGAATATCTCGGCAACCGGTTGCGCAGCATTTATATACCTTCGCAACAAATTCCATTGGACTTATTTGAATTAGAAAGAAGACACTTTTGAAATTACTTAGTTAGCAATATGAGTCGGTTGGGTAAACTTGTATACTTAGTGTTTACAAAATATTTGCAAGGATCATTTTTTTTTTTTTACAAAACACCAAATTACCAGTGGAAATGCCATGTGTTGTAGACAGATATATTATTAATCGGAGAGTTCGAATTAACTGGGTCCTTTATATAACCTTACGCGCAAATATCTTTGAAAAAGGCATGAATCTGCATCTTCTCAATCCCACGGCAAGCAATGGGTTAATTAGTAAGATCTGTATCACTAAATTCATTATTATCTCAAAAACAAATCTTGCAACATAAAAAAATATTTTTGGCTTTAAACAACCTGCAAGGGTTTGGTTTGGTTTGGTTTGGGTTTGTTTTACATCATATCAACAATAGGTTATTTAATGCCGACAACATTTTTAGGATAGATTCGTATGAATAGAATATGTATTCTTTGGTTTAGATTGGTTTGGTTTATTTTGTTTTGTGTCATATCAACCTCAATGGGTTATTTAATGCCGACAACTTTTTTAAGAAAGATTCGTATGAATAGAATATGTATTCTTTGGTTTAGATTGGTTTGGTTTATTTCGTTTTACGGTATATCAACCTCAATGTGTTATTTAATGCCGACAACATTTTTAGGATAGATTCATATGAATAGAATATGTATTCTTTGGTTTAGATTGGTTTGGTTTATTTTGTTTTGTGACATATCAACCTCAATGGGTTATTTAATGCCGACAACTTTTTAAGAAAGATTCGTATGAATAGAATATGTATTCTTTGGTTTAGATTGGTTTGGTTTATTTCGTTTTACGGTATATCAACCTCAATGGGTTATTTAATGCCGACAACATTTTTAGGATAGATTCGTATCAATAGAATATGCATTTTTGGTTTAGATTGGTTTGTTTTTTTTGTTTTTTACGGCGTATCAACATCAATGGGTTATTTAATGCTGACAAAATTTTTTATTGCCGGTAATATTTTGTTGTCAGAAATCTGTTGCTCGTAATATATTTCCTTCAAAACTATTGCTGGTAATAATTTTTTTCAAACAAGTATTGCTGGTAATAGTTAACTATTTGCCCTTAGCTGGGACCCTAACAGGTGCTACTACCCCGGGCCAGGGTGGACCTGGGACACCAGCAATTAAGAGCTGGTTTCATTCTCCCCAAAACCTCATGATCAGATGCCTACAAGCGGTTAGTAAACCGTAAAAAATAAAAGAATCAATCTATCACATTACCCGAGCTGACAACCAGCCCTACCGAGAGTTAGCTACGTTCAGTTTTCAGGGTTTTCTAAAAGCTAAAATGGTGGCGGGTGGCCAGGAAGTAGATAAGATGCATAGTCGTTATTAAGAGAAAAAAATCAAAGGTGTGAGTTACGAAGAAAAATACAGAAATTTCAATATCTGGGAAGGGTTTCAAACAGTCGATAGAAAATCCAAAGGCACATTGGAAGAGCGAAAGATTTCTTCCAAAAGCTATGCAAAGTATTAAGAATCAGGAAAAGCGCTAATCGGCTATTTAATATGAACCCTACTCCCAGACTATATTGCAATGAATACTGCATAGTTGCTTCAGGGATGAAGAGGTAACTTAAATCCGCAGAGTTGTACAGAATGATACAGAGAATAACATGGAGTTAGCATGTGAGTAAATAGGATGCTTCAAGTGGTGGGAAAAAGGAAAAAGCATAAAATATTAAAATAGTTGAAAAAACGAAAAGATTAAAACTCATCCTCAATGCGGGGTGGGGATTCTTGCTGATACAATATAAATTTTGGCCCTATGACCGGTTTTACAAAAGAAATGCGTTGAAATCAACAAAAAATATTTTTCAATTATCAACATTTTAGAATAAAATGGTTATTGTTCTAATGTACATTCATCTATGGTATCTTGACTTTAAGGGCCGTACTAGATTGACGGCTAGGTCTCATCTTTACAGATGAAATGTCTCGATTAGTCAGAAAATAGTATAGATAGAAGAGGGCTATTATATGTATAATGTAAATTCATTGCTAATGATTTTACGATAGGAATGCATTGAAAATGAGGAAGAAAGGGATTGTCAGTGGTCAGGAATGAATGCAAGCATTACTGATAGAATAGGGCTATTATATGTATAATGTAAATGCATTGCTAATGATTTTACTATAGGAATGCATTGAAAAGGAGGAAGAAAGGGATTGTCAGTGGTCAGGAATGAATGCAAGCATTACTGATAGAATAGGGCTATTATATGTATAATGTAAATGCATTGCTAATGATTTTACTATAGGAATGCATTGAACACCGTAAGAAAATGAATTGGTCAGGATTTAATGCAGGCCTTACTGACAGAATAATGCTATGATATGTATAATATATAGGCAACTACTAACGTTGTCAGTAGCCAGGATGACTGTGTTACTGACCGAACATGGCGATTATGTGCATTTTTTTTTATCATTTCACAAACTTTTCAACACACCTCCATTTGTGCTTCCTTATTTCCCTGCCATTTCAATCAACAAATTAATACCATCAAATCACTAATATATTTCACAACGCCATATTTAATTGTGTGATCTGAAAACGAAGTTGTCCTTTGATTTTCCATTAATACAATACCATTACCGGTGTCCAGTCTTTTGGCTACGTTCTGGCCCCCTTTCCGATTTCCCTTTTTTTATGTTTGCAACGCTAGGGATAGTTTTGCCCCAAACCGCAAATTGCTACAAAACCAAAAGTTTAAACTGTAACCTTAAATAGACTTTCATATGGACATCTGCACACTTAGAATCCGAAAGCGGCAGCTGACATTTCTGGAAAATGTAATGAGGAAAAAGGGGCTTGGAAAATATAATACTCCCAGGATATTGAAATCAGCAACACAAGAAAACTTCGAGAAACCTATCTAATAAGATTGTGTAACTGGATAGCAGGACATAGACTAGATAGTAAAAAGTCAAACGCTACTATGATACAAAAGCTAAGAAATTTCGGAGAGGCATGATCACCCACGTCTTGAAGGGTTAGGGCAGATAAAAAAAAATTTTAAAAAAAGAGGAGAGGTATAACGACTGATGATCAGGAGATTAGGCAACTGATTGGCATCCCGACTGAATACTGCAATAAGAGTAAGATCTCAAAGGGTGTAATTTGAAGAGGACTAAGGCGTCATTGCCCAAGTTAGACTATATTTGTGTTAATATTAAATGTCTCTTATATTTTCATTATTTACAACCGTAATAATATCTTTGTTGTTGTTGTTGCTGCTATTATTATTATTATTATTATTATTATTATTATTATTATTATTATTATTATTATTTCCTTTGATTTCTGTTGTATACATATTTCCTTCCGGGTCCCAACCAGAGACCTAAGGTCAGAAATGGCTTCATGATATTTGCCATTGATCATTTAAAAAACAACAATATTATTACTATTATTATTATTATTATTATTATTATTATTATTATTATTATTATTATTATTATTATTTCCTTTGATTTCTGTTGTATACATATTTCCATCCGGGTACCCAACGAGAGACCTTAGGTTAGAAATGGCTCATGGCATATTCCATTGATCATTTAAAAAACAACAATATTATTATTATTATTATTATTATTATTATTATTATTATTATTATTATTATTTCCTTTGATTTCTGTTGTATACATATTTCCTTTCGGGTCCCAACCAGAGACCTATAGTCAGAAATGGCTTCACGACATTTTTCACTGATCATTTTTATAAAACCAAAAATAAATAAATAGACTAAGATCACACATTTTTAATGTGTGAGCTGTACTTTTGTGTAGTTTTTTTATTTCTTTAAAGCATGAGCTACCAATTAAGCAATCCGAGCACTCCTACTACAACTGGAATTACTGATACACTTATATACTACATGTTTTAGATTTCCACAACAAGATCCTTGTATTTTGATAGGTTTTTGAAGTTCTTCAAAGATACATTATAATTTGCATGGATTGCCATATCAATAAGAAAGCAGATTCTCTTCTTGTGGTTTCTCATTATTATTATTATTATTATTATTATTATTATTATTATTATTATTATTATTATTATTAATAATAATAATAATATTATTTCTGGTTTGTGCTCATTTCTTTCCGGGTCCCGACCAGACTGAAGGTGTGAAATGACATTATGACATTTTCTACTACTCAGTTTAGAAAAAAAAACACCCATACATACACGCGCGTGCGCACATATTTTACATAGATAACGCCCTTCGTAAGGTGCGGGTTGTACTTGTGAGTACAAAGTTTTGTATTTCTTTGAGGCACGAGCTACCAGAAATCGCTTCAATGAGTCCATTGGCATCTTTTCCAATCAATCCGAGGGCCCCAACTAAAACTGGAATCATTGATATACTTATGTGTCACATTTTTTAGATTTCCATTTCAAGATCTTCGTACTTTTAAAGATCTTCAAAGATACATTGCATTCTACAGGAGAATACAGGTCTATAAGTAGACACATTTTGTTTTACAGTCTCTAATCATGATGTCTAGGTGATTAGCTTTGATTGTTCTGCCTGTGTGTATTGTGAAGTGCCATAGAATTGTTGCAGGTCCTATCTCCGTAACGAGGTCTGGTTGCAGATTTTCCACTGCAGATATCGGCCTACTCTGTCATGCCGAGTAGATGCTAATACCGTGCAACCTGGTGCAAAATGGTTTCTGGATATTTATCACAGAATTCTGCATTTTGGGCTAACAGAATTTTTCAATATGTGTGCTCGTTAATTTCTAGTTAGTAGACATTGGTACTGTGTAGGAAGAATAAAACTTTCTGTTTCAGCTTTCAGCCCTGCACTACCTAGCCACTGATTGGTACAGGGTCTGTCTATATCAGCTTGTTTGGTACGGGCAGAGCACTGACCGTGAAGCGGTTTATCTTGCCATCGTTTCTGTATCTGGTCGGTTGCATTTGCTTTTGTTTTCTTTTTTTTTAAGTATTTTGCACCTGCAGTCGGTTTATTATAGTTTACTTACATTACTGCACCCATTTGAAACTCTATTTTAAACTTGTTAGCTTCCTTTATTACGGAATAAAGATTCTTACTTCTTTCGTGTTCTTTGACACAGATCATCATCAAGTCTTCTCAGCTTTCCAGATATCTTTGAAGATCGATTTTTATAGTTTTGTAAGATTATTATTAATAATAAATATTATTAATGTTTGTGTTTTTCTTGTTTTGTATCCTGTAGAGCCGTGTCTAAACTATGGTCCTTGGGCCCTATAGGAGAACTGTCATTGAATTGATAGCACTTTTCTTAGTATATGGGATGTTTTTAGTAGGGTTGGATTCTATGCAACTTGTATGTCGATGTTACCTGGGACACCGTAAGTAAAATTGTTCATTCCTTTTCTCACGAGGCCCAGTGCTCCGATTACTACTGGTACAGTCATTCCCGACACCCTCCTAAACTCGATCTCCAGGACAATATTTGGACAACTCGATAATTTTCATGGAGTTCCTTCTCTCTCAGATGGCACTTCTATGTCAATAAACATACAATTCCTGAATTTCTTGTCTTTTATGATAATGTCAGGTCTGTTGACTTTTATTTCCCTGTTAGTTTGAACTGGCATGACCCAGAGGATAGTTACATCGTTATTTTGGGTAACTGTGTCTGTTTGGTGCTCATACCATCTCTCAATTATTATTATTATTATTATTATTATTATTATTATTATTATTATTCCTTTGATTTCTAGTGTGTATTCATTTCTTTCCGGGTCCCACCCAGAGACCTAAGCTCAGAAATGGCATCATGACATTTTCCACTTAAATTTATAAAATTACAAACACATATTTTACATAGATAAAGCCCTTCGTAAGGTGTGGGCTGTACTTGTGAGAACAATTTTTATTATTATTATTATTATTATTATTATTATTATTATTATTATTATTATTATATTTTTGTAGTCATGATCTCCGGCTTTCTTCATGTATTTGCCGATCCGAGTAACTTTCAGGGAATGTCTAACTGAATCCTTTGTTCAAAATAGTACTGTTTATCGTTTTGACATCATATTCTCTAACACTCCATACCCCTTGCATCTTAGTGGCTTTATTGCCTTGTTTGGGGTAAAATGATTAAAAGAATAAATAGAAATTTTAAAGTCCAATATTTCTGTTCACAGAATATATATGTGGCATACATCTACGTATCAGTCCTCTTATATCTTGTTCATTTTCCTGTAATGTAATTGTCAGAGGGAGATGGTAATTGTCAGAGGGAGATGGTAATTGTCAGAGGGAGATAGTAAGTCAGTCTTGTGAAGAGATGGCGAGTATTTTATAGTTGCAAGTCATGTTTGATACTTTCAAATTTCCCCTCTTTATGGGCACTATCTTATTCATCTATATAATACTAAAAGTCCGTG
Organism: Acanthosepion lycidas; assembly: GCA_963932145.1. NCBI lineage: Eukaryota > Metazoa > Mollusca > Cephalopoda > Sepiida > Sepiidae > Acanthosepion > Acanthosepion lycidas. Next base: position 31,066,887 of record OZ010615.1, on the reverse strand, counting down.
ATTGCATGTGTGCGTGCTTGTGTGGTGCATCCTTCTGGTGCATAATGATTTACGACTTGATTATACAGTAAGTATTTTTTTATTTTAACTTTCTCTAAACAGACAATTTTTAAATTAGAATATTTTAAAGTTAAAGACAGACACAAAGAGATCCCGCTTTGCCGTTTCGTTCAGTTATTCGTAGAGTAATTATTTATAATTCAGCTTTCTTTAAATGAACGATATTTTAAATCATTTAAAAAATATTTAAATGAATAAGATTTTAAAAAATACGAGTTATTTATACAGCAAGTCTTTTTATTTTACCTTTCTTCAAACGAACAATTTCTTTTATTAAAATATTTTAAAATTAGAGACAGACACAAAGAGTTATAAATAAAGTTATAATTTTTTAAAGTGCACCCGAACTTTATGGACACCCTGTATTTTAACCTGTCCTTATCTATCTATCTATCTATCTATCTGTCTGTCTGTATGTCTGTCATTTTGTGAAGTGTCTGTATCTATCTATCTATCTATCTATCTATCTATCTATCTATATATATATATATATATATATATATATATATATATATTGACAAAGTTCGGCTTCATATATATATATATATATATATATATATATATATATATATATAAAGCCGAACTTTACCAATATATATATATATATATATATATATATAGTTAGTTAGTTAGTTACTTAGTTAGTTCCCTCTCTATTGAACAAGCTTTCATTAAAAATGAGTTGGAAAAATTATTTGATTTTTCAGTATCCTGTTTACGTTCGTTTCGTTTTATTATTAATGACATATGAGGTAAAATGTCGTTTTTAGATTTTTTTCCGTCTCTCTCGTTATTTGGTTTTTGCCAGGTTACAGCTGGAAAAATCAGTGAGAGAGAGGAATAATAAATATTTAAATAGGCTCATCACTAGAAGGTTTGGATTGGTTGAAGACAATTTAAACAAACATATCTTCAACTCCTCCAATATCACTTTAACTGGGATTGAACTGTCAGTCCTTTCTCGTGGTTTGGATTACTGCATCCCTCCTAGAGTTAATAAGGAACATATTTTGATCGAGTTTGAAATGTTATTCTCTCAATTAATAAAACATGTCCCTAATTCGTCCCTAATTCTACAGAGAAGTGCTCTGCTACTAAGGCAGAACTGCCTGAACTAGCTAATGAAGACTCTTCGCTCTCGATTAAGCGAGATTTTTTTGCTTGGCAAGGTATTCATTTTCGCACCATAAAACCATTAAAGTAAAGTAATGATGTGGTACCTCACCAAACCTGATAAAGGTTCTGGTGTTGTAATCCTAAATAAACAAGATTTTCTGGATAAAATGATGGACATTTTAAATTATTCTACAAAATTTAGGATGATTGGCCCTGCAGATACATGCGACAACACCAGTAAAGTTGAAGCTAGGACACAAAGATGGTTACTTTCTATATATAAAGGTAATCTCATCCCCAAGGAAGTTTACAACAGGGTGAGACCGACAGGCTAGCAACGTCCTCGCATGTATGTACTTCCTAAAGTACACAAAGAGGGAGTCCCACTTAGACCTATTTTGTCTTTGGTGGGATCTGTACAGCATGAGTTGGCTAAATGGTTAGCTGAATTTCTCCAACCTGTCTCGAAGGTTTTTTCGGACTTTAATATTTCCGGCTCCTTTCTTTTTTCCAAATTCATTAGAGGTTTGGATATTCAGTCTGAAGATAAATTGATGGTATCATTTGATATTGTCAGTTTATATACCAATGTCCCATTACTTGAGACCATTGGCATTTGTGTCGATGTTTAATGCAGGGGTAATTTGGGTCCCGCTAGCATGCCTAAAGAACTATTTTTGGAATGCATGCATTTATCCACAGAAGGTGTGGATTTCAGCTTTAATGAGACAATGTATGTCTAGACGGATGGGGTTGCAATGGGCAGCCCGTTAGGTCCCGTTTTAGCCAACATGTTTGTGGGTTATTATGGACGAATCTTATTTGATAATGTCCATAAACCCCTTGTCTATATGAGATATGTGGACGATACTTTTTCCAATTTTTACTCTTTCAAGCTCAACTAAATTCTCTCCATCTTTCCCTTAAGTTTACAATGGAGATTGAAAAAGATAGAGCTCTCCCTTTTTGGATGCACTGGTTGAACGAAAGGATGGGGCTTTCGTCACTAATGTTTTTCGTAAGCCCACATTCACCGGTCTCTATACGAGTTGAAACTCGTTTGTTCCTAAGTCTCGCAAAATTAGTCTAATTTCGACTTTGGTCCATCGTGCTGTTATGATTTGTTCCCCTGAAATGTTGGATGGTGAACTTACTAAAATTCGAAATATTTTCATAAGTAATGGATATCCCATCAATATTATCAGACTTGTGATCAATAATAAAATCAGACGCTTAGAGGAGCCTGTGACATTCGGTCCTAGCCAATGCCCTGTTTATTTGAAGTTACCTTGTCTTGGTAGAAAATGTCAGCTACTATCGGACAAAATTTCAGCGTCTGTCCACATACAATGCTGTTAAGTTGCGCACGGTTTTTCATACCAGAACCCTGCTTCCTTCCTTTTTCAAAGATAGGCTTTCCTATTTTCATAAAAACTCTGTTGTTTATAAATTTAAATGCCGTTGCGATGCGGTTTACATAGGACGTACCAATCTAAGGTTGGAAACGAGGGTGGCGCAGCATGTTCCTGCTTTTGTACGTTCAAGAAGTCCCGGCCAGCCTATAAGAACAACTCAGTCAGTCCATGAGTCAGCAATTGGGCAACATTTACTGGACAATGACGCTTGTGCTGCCAAGTACGAAGACACATGGTTTTCGGTATTACAGAACGCTCGATCTATACATCATCTTCGTGTTTCTGAAGCCGTTTACATTAAGTGTCAGCAACCCAGTCTGTGAAGACAGAAGGAAGACTTTTTACGTTCCTTGCGTCTGCTGGAGGGTCTGTGAGTTTCCCTTTTTCTATTTTATATACTCTTGTAAAACTATTTATTAATATCCCCCCTTCATTCGATTTATTTTATATAATTAAAATTTATTTTTTAGTCGAGTTCCCCCTTTACCTCCTCAGTCACTTTATTGTCTTTGTATTCATTTATATTAAATATTACCAACGAATATCTTTGACAAAGTGTTGGCCGAAAGGTGCCTTAGATTTCTTTAAAGCTATATATATATATATATATATATATATATATATATATATATATATATATATATATAAATATATAAAAGTGAACATAGAAGTCAACACTTAGAGGCGACAGTCTGTTTCATGCTATATGCAATCGTCAGGCCACATATGCTGTTATTTTTCTCGGCTATTTATATATATAAAGTTAGTGGTGCATTGTGGGTATTCTGTTATAGCGGTTATTTCACCGGAAGTCGTTTGTTTATCTATTTAGGTCAAATTATATTGCTTGTTTTTATTTTTTGTTTCTTATTTTATTTATTTATTTATTTATTTATTAACGTAGTAAAAATTTGTTTATATCACTTATTTAACAGTTTTGTTTTGGTTTGGGAATTTAATTAAAGCTATTTGTTCAGTTTTGGGGTTGATTGCTGTAGTTCATTCTAAGTATTATTTTGACGAGAACAGTTTTTAATTGATTATCTTTATTTGGGATTGGTTTGTTTATTTATTTACTTGGATGAATTTAGGTTAATTTATTTTACTTGTATATTTTCTCTTTTCGGTTTTCAATTTTTAAGTAACATAGTATTTATTTATGTTTTATTTTATTTCTATTTTTTTATTGTTATTTTGTTTATTAGTATATTTATTTGTTTTTATTTTATTTTTTCCGTTTTTAATTTTTTAGGTTACGTAGTAGAAATTTATTTTCATGTCTGCATTTTGAGATGAGCTCGGATCTTTTGTTTAATAATTTATTTTGGTCGGGGAAAGTAATGATAGCTATTTTTTCCTCCGAACAAAGTTTGCAAGTTTTTGATTGGTTATTGTAGGCTGATGATTTTTTCCTTATCTTCCAAGATATTTTTGGTGTGATGTTCGTTTTGTTTTTAATTTCCCAGATATACTTAGAAAGCATTGTACTGTTTGCATATTTACTATTTGTGAAAGATGTTTTGTGTGTATAATTTCTTTGTTTCCAGGGTCCTTCAGTTACTCCTATGTATACTTTTTCTTCATTATCTGGTGATTTTATCGTGGCTTGGTATATTACGTTGTTTTGTAAACAATTTCCGTTTAAGGGACATTTGTTCTTTATTCTGCAGTTGCACGTGGGTTTAATTTGTTCGTGTGGTTTGTTGATAATTTTCCTATTGTGCTTTTTTATTATTTGTGCCATGCTCTCGGTGCAGCTGTAGCTGATTTTTACTGTGTTTTTGTTGAATATCTTGTGTAAGGTGCTTGATTCTGGGAAGTGTTTGTGTAAGAGTTTGAAGAATATTTTTCCTACGTTTGTTTTTACGTTCTTGCTGTACGGTGGGTTGAACCATATGATATTTCTTCTTCTGTTGGCCTTTTTTGTAACCTAAACGAAGTAGATTTTCTAGATGTTACCTTCAACCTAAGAGAAGGCACACATAAACCATATAGAAAACCTAATGACAAACCACTCTACATACACACATCTTCCAACCATCCACCTTCTATAATCAAACAGATACCAAAATCGATTAACCGCAGACTCTCTGACAATTCCTCCAATGAATCCCTATTTAACAAAGCTAAGAAAGACTATGAAACAGCCCTAAAAGATAGCGGATACCCAGCAATACTCACATAATCACCACAAAATACAAAAAAGGCCAATAGAAGAAGAAATATCATATGGCTCGGAGTAACCCACGTTAAACTCGGCCTTGTGCCACATACAATCATCGTGGGGGGACTGTTAAATATCGGCCTGACGATTGCATCTAGCATGAAACAGACTGTCGCCTCTGTTGACTTCTTTTTTGACTTATATATATATATATATATATATATATATATATATATATATATATATATATATATAAAGTCCTGTGATAGGGAGATTGGATATTTTGAGCGGCGTGCAACCAGCTCTTAATTGTTGCTGTTCTCAAGTTCACTATGACTCGGGGTGGGAGAACCAGTTAGGGGGCAGGTCTCAGTTATGGACAAACAGTGAACCCCCAAACAAAAACAAATCATTTTGAAAGTATAGAAATACATTTTTATTTAGAAAATAACCCTCAACGCGTATTTGTAGTAACATTATCAACAATACCTATTTATAGGATATATTTCGTTGAAGCTATAAATTTGTGTTCAAAATATTTAGATTTCGGCATTAAATGACCCATAGAGATGTTGATATGCCGCTGAACAAAATGACCAACAATACATTTTATCTGTAGTTGAAGGCATACAATTGCGTTCAAAATATATTTAGTTGAGGTCATAAAATTGCGTTCAAAATATTTAGATTTCAGCCTTAAATAACCCATAGAGATGTTGATATGCCGCTAAACAAAGTCAACCAAACAACCAAAATTAAAGGTCTCTTTCATGACATTAATCCATAGAATATCCTAAAATTTCTTAAAGAAATCAAACTGTATTCCAAAATATAACTTCAACAGAACTACGCAATAAAACATACATATCATCACATCACGATCGATCCCGAATCCCATCAGGATTGTTGGGGCAACACGTGTACTGCAGCCGTAGTAGAAGTGGCGTTTCTTGGGCAAGATAGCCTGATGGAGGCCAAACCTCTCCAGGCCGGTTTTGAATTTTTCTTCTCCTAGACCGGTTGCCACCCCAGACTATAGAACCTAGTCTCTCTTGCTATTTACCCATACCTGGCAGAAGAAGCAGTGAATTCATACCTTTCCCAAGGGTATAAATGAATGCATTGGATCTGGGTGGAATACGAACTCGGCTCTCCGCTTCCTCACGCCGAGCTGCTATCCATTACTCCATTGATATCTAAAGAATTCTTAAGCTTCATTTTTACTTTTCACTTTCCTTAAATCTTCCTCATAAAAAAGATAGCACTTTCATGAATTTAACGTCTGCTAGAGTAAAATGGAAAACCATGTCAGTTTCGAAACTTTTTATTTGTACCCTCTAACTTTTCATAGAAAGACCTGCATTCAACCTTATTGCAATAATTTGTTAAAAATGTTTTGCTCAAATATTTAACGATGCAATTGTCGAATCTCCACGGTTAAGTCAATCATTAACTTAAGAATTATGATTGATCAGAAAATTCAGATAGGAAAACCGTAAAATTTTCACGACTGCCGCTTGTAGGATTAATATGGGTTGAGGTAATAATAGCTTCCATGTAGAGTTCAAAATTGGTTCGATCATTATCACGTGTCCTGAAACCCATGAGGGTCGTAGGTGCACCATATCTACTGCAGCCGCAGTAGAAGTGATATTTCTTGGGCAAGATGTCCTGACGGACCCCAAACTTCTCCAGGCCGGTTTTGAATTCAGAGTTTCCTTCTCCTAGACCGGTTGCCACGCAAGGCTATAGAACCCAGTCTCTCCTGCTATTTACCCATATCTGACAGGAGAAGTAGTGGATTCTTACCTTTCCCAAGGGTATTAGCACATAAGTGAATGCAATGGATCCGACTGGAATTCGAACTCGGCTCTCAGGGTCGGACGGGCACCATGTGTACTGCAGCTGCAGTAGAAGTGGTGTTTCTTGGGCAAAATTACTTGACGGAGCCCAAACCTTTCCAGGCCGGTTTTGAATTCAGTTTCCCCTCCTTCGAGACTGATTGCCAAGAAAGGCAACTGGAACCCAGTCTGCCCTGATATTTAACCATAGCTGGGGGGATAAGAAAAGGATTGATACATTTCCCAAGGGTATTGGCACGTAACACAATAGATCCGACTGGAATTCGAACTCGGCTCTCGGATTCCTCAATACGAGCTGATATCCATTACTCCAACGTCACTCCTTCTCTAGCAATTTACGTCCACATAAACATGTATATGCACAATAGCTGAGTACCCTGTCTGTCTATACCTCTAAGATCAGGTATGATGATTACTTGCATTATCGGGACTCTTATCCTCATCTTAATTGCCATATTCACAACGTTTCGGTCGTTGTACGCTCCAGCCTTCCTGAGGTTATTGGAATTTCGTACCAAACCCTTTATTTCGTCTACCGGGGTAGATTGATCGAGTTCCACGCGCCCTGCCTCAAGGACACATGGACCAGTGAATAAAGACGTTGGTTAGATCCGGTGACAAAACCCAAAGAGTTGTAAGTTCAATACCAGGCTACAGCAGTGGCGAACCAAAACTAGGAGGGTTCAGTTAAAGGGAAATAACTAAGACATCCGGAAGCGGCATGGCACGTGGAACTAGAACAATCTACCCTGGTGGACAAAATAAAGAGTTCGTTTCAAAATTCCAATAACCCGAAGAAGGCCGAAGCGTAGAACAGTCGAAACGTTGTGAATAAAGCAATGAAGATGGGGATAACAGTCCGAATAATGTAAATAATGCAAGTAATCATAATACCGCATCTCGAAGATATAGACAGATATTTAAAAAAAAGGTCTTCGAAATAAAGGGTTTGCTTCGAAATTCCAATCACCCAAAGAAGGCCGGATCGTACAACGGGCGAAACGTTGTGAATATCGCAATGAAGATGAGGATAACAGTTCGAATAATGTAAATAATGTAAGTAAGCATCCACCATGTATTCAATTGTGAAAGCAGGATAACATGAATCATATATTTATTAAGTCCCCAAGAAGAATCAAACTTTGGCATTAAATGACCCATAAAGGAGTCGATGTGCCGTTAAAGAGACAAATGAAATCAACTTGCAACGTTTCGACCTTCTTCTTGGACCGCTGAGTTTAAGCATTGGCTAGAATATATTTTGCATTTATTGGCCGTTGTGAGTTTAAGGATGTGCCTTCTCATCGGATTTGTTCAACCTGAGAGAACTAGAATTCATTATTGGCTGGTCCACCCATGACAACATCGGATATGCACAGTGTTGATAGTAAACACAGAAAAGAAACTACAGGAAAGTGAGAAGAAAGGACTAACTTCAACTAACTTTGTCAGCAAAAAGAAATAGCCCAACACACAAATTAAAATTGGAAGGCAGTGAAGAACATTCAGAGGGAAATTAACAGGAGATAACTGATAACTGACATCCATTAAACATGTCTACCTCAGTGAGCAAAATAAAGGGTTCAGTTCGACATTCCAACCACCTGAAAAAGGCAGGAGCGTACAACGGCCGAAACGTTGTAATAAATATGGCGACAAAGATGAGAACAATAGTCCGTATAATGTAAATAATGTAAAAATTGGAAATACAAAAATTAAACAAGTGAAAAAATTTAAATACCTATGAAGTAAGTTTGTTTTTAACAGAGGATGGTAAATACGACACTGAAATTCAGAGGGGGGATTGGGGTTGATAATAATGTCTTCCAAAACCTAAGCAAAGTATTAAGAAACAGGAAAATTTAATTGAAAAGAGTCCTGAATAATATCGGTACTCCTATGTGGCAGTGAATGCTGGATCATGTCATCACAGATGGAAGAGACTTGATGCAATACCTTCCTAGGTATAACGATAAACTACGTCCAGCAGCAAGGCCTCTGATCAGGAGCTTTTGAGGAGCGCAGAACCTCCTCTTAATTGCGGTGTTCCCAGGTCCACCGTGACGCGGGGTGGTAGCACCTGTTAGGGTCCCAGTTCTGGGCAAATAGTTAACCCCCACCCAAAACTATGAAAAATGTAATATTTTGTAAAAAATTATTATCGGCAATAAATCTTTGAAGGAAAAGATTGTTATCAGGAATACATTATTACCAGCAATACATTTTTGAAAAATTACCAGCAATACATTTAAAAAAAAAAAAAAATTATTTCCAGCTATCCACTTTTGAAAAAAAGTATTACCAGCAATAGATTTTTTGAAGGAAAAAAATATTACTAGTAATATATTTTTGGAAAGAAAATATTACCAGCAATAAAATATTTGTCGGCATTAAATAACCAATTGAAGATGATATGCCGTAGAACAAAACAAAACAGACTTAATGCAATATAAATGTAGTTCTACAGAAGGATGCTGAGAATACCGTGAACTGAACACGTGGGCAACAACAAAGTTTTAGAGAAAATGGAAACAAAAGGACACAAACATCAGAAAGAGAAGGTTGAAAATTCTATGGTATATAATGAGGAAAGAAAGCTTAGAAAGTTTGACACTCAAAAGACATATTGAAAGCAAGAGGGTCAGAGGAATACAATGAATAAACTACCTAACGAGCTTGTGTAAAGGGTTGCCAGAACAGGGATTAGGAGAGATAGCAAAAAGACAAACTTTACTAAGGGTTAGAAAAAACACAAAGCTGTGGAGAGCCATGTTCACCAACGGAAAGAAGGGACACGGCATATAGAATAAAAGGTCTGGGTCTGGTTAATTGGAATGTCACAGTGGAAGAACAATCTACCCACTTGGAAGAATGCTAATAAGTACGAACACCGGCACCTGAAGAAGGCCCGAGAATAGACCGGCTCAAATTTTCTTAGTATAATGAGCAATCCATATAATAATTATTCACTTCCGCCAAAACAATTAAATGAGAATGACGATATGATCTTTGCTCCTGATGAATACTTCTTTTAAGTAACATGGGGGATCATGGCTCTCCACAACTTCCTGACCTTAGTAGTACTAAGCAGTGGATATTATTCCTCCCACTCCATATTCTGGTATACACACACATACACATACACACACACACACACACACACACACACATTTTACAGTTTTTTGTGTATATATGTATATAACTAGTGAGCGAGTCAAAAATGACTTAACTCCCTTTATAGTCCACCAATAGAAGGTTAACCAATCAGAAGCCGCAGAACATTGTATCCGTCATGTATAAAGGCGGTCATTTTTGTTTACCCTACCCGAAGGACCAGTGCCAATTTGTCAGGCGAAGATGACAGACGGAAGTACTACGCTCTGCTACTTTGCCGCGATATCCACTGCGAACCTGAACTACGCTTTCCTACTGTCTCCGAAATATTCACTGCCAACCTTTGGATTCTATACTCGAAGACGACCGTCATGAATTTGTAACAACACACACACATATATATATATATATATATATATATATATATATATATATATATATATATATATATATAAAAGGTAGTTTGATCAATAGTTTTTCCTGTCTCTTTTAACTTCAGTATGAACTGTGAGTGTCAAATTCTCCAAACACTCTTGTCTCATTATATGCTCAAGACATTTCGCTTTCAGGAAATCGTTTCTGTTTTCGATTTCTTCAATCGTATTCAGTGTCAAATTCATGTCACTGTATTAATGCTTACTACAGAGAAAGTATCGATTAGTGTCATAGAAAATTTAAAAGGAACTACAGAAATTCATTGCAAATGATTTTACCATAAGAATGCATTAGATATGATATGAAACAAATCCATCCAAATTTTCATTCCCTCTAATGATTCCATATCCAGCGATATAGCAAATACTAAAAGCATCTATAGAAATTCATTGCAAATGATTTTACTATAGGAATGCATTAGAAATGATTTGAATACTAGCTCTTTATGGAACCTGGAATATTATGGCTAGGATTTATGAAACAAATCCATCCAAACTTTTATTCCTTCTAATGATTCCATATCTAGTGATATAGCAAATACTAAAAGCATCTATAGAAATTCATTGCAAATGATTTTACTATAGGAATGCATTAGAAATGATTTGAATACTAGCTCTTTATGGAACCTGGAATATTATGGCTAGGATTTATGATACAAATCCATCCAAACTTTCATTCCCTCTAATGATTCCATATCTAGTGATATAGCAAATACTAAAAGCATCTATAGAAATTCATTGCAAATGATTTTACTATAGGAATGCATTAGAAATGATTTGAATACTAGATCTTTATGAAACCTGGAATATTATGGCTAGGATTTATGAAACAAATCCATCCAAACTTTCATTTAATTTAATGATGATATATAGTGTCATAGAAAATAATGAAAGGATGTATCGTAAGGAAATATATATATATCTGTGAACAAATGAAGCAAATATAAATAATCCTTTAAAGACATTCATCATTATCTCCATTTAGTTGTCATTGGGTTACAAAATAGCCCTTTCGATTACCGTCCACTTTCTACATACACTGGAACAAAGGAAGGGGGTACTAACGGCATCAGGCTGAAATTTCCTCAGTAAATTTTGTGTGCGAACTGCCATATTGAATACGCATTTAATATGTTGATAAATTAATGCTTATCTATTTTCTGCTCGGATACAGAATGCGTATGGCAACATTTCTAGAGGACATTTTGCGGACGAACAAACACAGCGAAAATAATATTTCATTCAAGAAGTTGATGATGTGCTATTTATCTTTGTTCTGCTTGAAACTTATGCAAATTTTTAATTCTCCAGGCAAGCCCCGTGGGTAGAAAAATGTACATTTGCAATCCTCACTCGTACTTCGGGGGATGGTGAAATCGCCCGCGAGTAAGCATGAAGAGCTGCACTGATTTCGTAATTATTGACTTATACAAAGAAAATATGTGAGAAACTTTTACGGAGAAAGTAGATTTTCAAGAGGAAGGTGGTGAAGTAGAGATATTTCACATGAAATTTTCTTTGTGTAGAACACAGTATTGAAAATGAGGAAGAAAAAGATTATCAGGGTTTAGAAATTACGGAAAGCATTACTGATAGAATAGGGCTATTATATGTATAATGTAAATACATTGCTAATGATTTTACTATAGGAATGCATTGAAAATGAGGAAGAAAGGGATTGTCAGTGGTCAGAAATGAATGCAAGCATTACTGATAGAATAGGGCTATTATATGTATAATGTAAATGCATTGCTAATGATTTTACTATAGGAATGCATTGAAAATGAGGAAGAAAGGGATTGTCAGTGGTCAGGAATTAATGCAAGCATTACTGATAGAATAGGGCTATTATATGTATAATGTAAATACATTGCTAATGATTTTACTATAGGAATGCATTGAAAATGAGGAAGAAAGGGATTGTCAGTGGTCAGGAATGAATGCAAGCATTACTGATAGAATAGGGCTATTATATGTATAATGTAAATGCATTGCGAATGATTTTGATATAGGAATGCATTGAAAATGAGGAAGAAAGGGATTGTCAGTGGTCAGGAATGAATGCAAGCATTACTGATAGAATAGGGCTATTATATGTATAATGTAAATGCATTGCTAATGATTTTACTATAGGAATGCATTGAAAATGAGGAAGAAAGGGATTGTCAGTGGTCAGGAATTAATGCAAGCATTACTGATAGAATAGGGCTATTATATGTATAATGTAAATGCATTGCTAATGATTTTACTATAGGAATGCATTGAAAATGAGGAAGAAAGGGATTGTCAGTGGTCAGGAATGAATGCAAGCATTACTGATAGAATAGGGCTATTATATGTATAATGTATATGCATTGCTAATGATTTTACTACAGTGGTCAGGATTTTGTTAGTGGTCAGGAATAAATGCAAGTATTACTGATTACCAGAAATAAATTTTTGAAGAAAATACTATTACCAGCAATATATTTTTTAAAAAGATATTACCAACAATACGTCTTTCATGAAGA
>OZ010615.1:30934212-31049212 GCA_963932145.1 Acanthosepion lycidas | reverse complement strand
ATTGCATATGAAAAGCTCAAAATGTTTAAATAAGTTATGATCAGTAGGAGAGATATCAGGTGAATATGGAGGATGAAGCAAAATGTCATAAGGCAAGCTATGCAACTTTTGGACAGTTGATTGAGAAGCGTACGTCCGTGCATTGTCGTGCAGCAAAACTGGGCCATCCCTATGTACACGCCTCTTCATATTATTGCTGTATGCCTTGGAAACGAGAAAGTAGAAACCCACATCTTTTCTGCCTCAGTCATGACTAATATCTTTTCGCCGTTTGTTTAAAATATTAAAATATTATACTTTAGAGGAAATGAATAAAACGCTTCTTAAATGTTAAATAACTAAATTATTTACAGTGTAACCCGGATATAAGAGAGTTGTCGGGACCGGAGAAGAAGTCTCTTATATCCGGGTTTATCTTATATCCGGGTTTGGTCTATTATATATACATTAACACAGGCTGTAATTTGGGACCAGAGACAATCTCTCTTATATCCGGGTTTATCTTATATCAGGGTCTCTTATATCCGTGTTACACTGTACTTGAAATAGGCACCATGTCGATAAATGACTGTTCTCCAACGCATCTCTAAGTTCTTGATCCTGTCTTTAAAAAATAATTCTCATCATTTGATTTCATAAACAGTTCAAATGCATCGATTACCTTTTTCCTTATTGGACAATGTTTTATTGTGTATGAAAAGCTCAAAACGTTTAAATATGCAGCTTTTGGACAGTTGATAGAGAAGCGTACGGCATGCATTGTCCTACAGCAATAGTGAGCCGTCCCTATTCACAAGTCTAGGATGTTTTGGGTTTTTTTTTCATTTTTTTTTTTTTTTTGTGCATACACTCAATTTCTCCACAATATGAGATTTTGCTTTTATTCTTTTGAGTTGAAATAAGCAGCATGCCGATGAGTGATTGTTCTCCAACATACCTCTAAATTCTTAATCCCGTATTTTAAAAAAATTCACATCTTTTGATGTGATAAACAGTTCAAATATTTTGGTTACCTCTTCCTTATTGGAAAATGTTTTATTGTGTATGAAATGCATATGTAAGTGATAATCAGTAGGAGAGATATCAGCTGAATATAGAGGATGAGGCAGAATTTCATAATTCAGGCTATACAGTTTTTGAACAGCTGATAGAGAAAGGTGCAGCCGGGCATTGTCATACAGTCTCTTCATATTATTACTGTATGCCTTGGAAATTAGAAAGTATAAACCCACATCTTTTCAGCGTCAGTCGTAACTACTATCTTCTTTTCGACGTTTGTTTAAAATATTAAAATATCATGCTTTATAAGAAATAAATAAATCGCTTCTTAAATATTAAATAACTAAATTATTTACTTGAAATAGGCAACATGTCGATGAATGAAAATCTTTAAATTCTTGATGCCATCTTTAAAAAATAATTCTCATCATTTGATGTGATAAACAGTTCAAATGCTTCGATTACCTCTTCTTTATTGGAGAATGTTTTATTGCACATGAAACGCTCAAAATGAATAAATAAGTCATAGTCAGTAGGAGAGATATGAGACAAAATTTCATTATTCAGGCTATGCAGCTTTTGAACAGTTAATTGAGAAGCGAGCAGCCGTGTGTTGTCGTGCAGCAAAATTGGGCTATCCCTATTCACAAGTTTAGGATGTTTCTTTTTCAATTTTTCATGTATACACTCAATTTCTCCACAATACGAAGTAGCTGTTATTTTTTCCCTTGAGGAAATAGGTCAAATCAGAAGGATATCATGAAAACATCTGAAAAGAGAAAACAGTCAACAGACGAAAGTATGGTGGCCGATCAAGGCCAAACTTCAGAAGAACCAATTAATGAAAAAGACAAGCGCAACAACAAAGACAAAAATGTAGCGGTCGGGGAGACGCCCTCTAGCTGGAAGTTCCCACCAAAATGTATAATCAACATAACGGGTTTTCTCGGGAGTCTTTGTGGTGGACAAGCATTCGCGCAAGATTTGTCGCTCCACAAAAGACACTGTCATATTATCGTTGACGCCCCTGGGAGTTAAACCACAGAGAACCATAAAAGGAAAAGGTTTTTTTTTATGTGGGACGTACTGCTACCCACGCCTACAGACTGTGAAGGCGCAAGTAGTCGAGACTTAATAACTATTGGTCTTATTCTGCGAACTAAAAACCAGGGCAGGCGATGGAACACCATCGGTATATGAGGTCCCTCCACATTTCGTCGGGAACACTTGGCTGCTTATCTGTGCCAATTTGGACAGATACTCAGTGCTTCCTGTGACGAACTGACCGGGGGATGGAGATTTGAATTGATGATAGATCGCAAGGTTCGTCTCTATCCCCAACTGTTTGGATGTAGAAGGACAGAAAATACCTATTAATGTAACCGGCCGTAAGCCAACTTGCTGGATGTGCGGAGAGACGGTTACCTGTCCTATTCCTGTCCACAGAAGAAGGCATCTGGAGTTCAGGCCCCGCAAATTCAAATCTCCCTCTGGTCGAGTTTTTGTAATGGGGATGCCAGCACACGGAACCGGTTGTGGTAAAACCCTCGGTTGGGTCCGTCTCGCGGACCCCATTCTCCGAATAGCTTGAAAAGGGGGAGTGGCAAGACCTTGTCAGGGCTAGAGAGGAGCTCCAGGCAGCGTGACCTAGTTCCACAGATGTTCCTAAGGGTAATGACACAGACGGACCCATCCCCTCTTCCAGTTCTAAGAGCGATTCCCCGACCAGCTATACCGATCAGCCGAGCCAACAAACAATGAAATATAAACCATCTTTTGAGAAATCAGAGAAATTACACAATTTAAAATAGGAATTAAAGGAGAAATGTCTCCTTAAAAGAACTGGCCCTTCTTGCTCGGCACCGTCTTCCCCATCCACAAAACAACACATCATGGCTCCTCCTCCAGTGGTTAAATCTCCCACTCCTAAAATGGCCAACTTAAAGAAGGACCCTATTCCCAAATCAGCATCAAAGAAAAAAACTAATCCTACTGATACCGCTAATCCATCGCCTGCTAAAACTCTCATCAGCTCACCAAAGAAATCCGAAAACAGAAAACGACAAGGTCCATCACCCTTTTCTAATGAATCAACAAATAAAAAAATTATAAACCCTTTTATAATACAGGGGAAGACGTGTGCCGGGCTACGAAAGCTCAAGAAGAGAAGGCTTTAATTCAATCGAGGAAAATTAAAGGCCTGAAATCTTAAGAAATAAGAAGTTCATCATTTCCCCTTTCCCCATTTTGGCCTTGTGCCACATTTTGTATATATTATACAAATAAATATTGCAGCCAGTGCTACTTTCGATTGTAATTTTTAAAATAATTCTCTTAAAGGAATTTTTCAGTAAAATAGATTTCTCAAGTCCAGTAGCTGTTATCGCTCTTTTCAGTATTCATGGAAGTTTCTTTCCTAACCTTTTATTTGAAGTAGTGTTGAATGTCAATATCTTGATTATGTCATGATTTTCTCTTCCCAAATCCAGTATCTGCTATCACTCTTTCCAGTACTGTTTGAGGTTTCCTTCCTAACCTTTTACTTGAAGTAGTGTGGAATGTCAACATCAGGGTTACGTCATTATTTTCTCTTCGAGTTGCATGTGCTATCCATTATAGTTGTTGCTGCTGTTGAAAGTCCTCAAGTGATGGGTTTTCTGTTATTTGGGTACAGTTATAAAAAGTCTAAACCCTTTTATAATACAGGGGAAGACGTGTGCCGGGTTAGGAAGACTCAAGAAGAGGGGGCTTTAATTCAATCGAGGAAAATTAAAGACCTGAAATCTTGTAATAGAAGACCGCCATTTCCCTATTCTCCATTTCGCAAGTCTAGTAACTGATATCGCTCATTCCATTATTGATGGTGTATTTCCTTCCTAACCTTTTATTTGAAATAGTATGGAATATCAACATTTTCATTTTGTCCTTATTTTCAGTTGGAGTCACATGTTGTTTCCATTTTTTGTTGTTGCTGCTGTAGCTAGTGTCTTCAAGTCATGTGTACTTTGTGTCTTTCCTTCCAGTGAGTACTATACGGTAATTGATAATATTAATATTTCCCTACAAGGAAACATTTGGCATTCAATAATCGAGCAGCCAGTGCTGCTTTTGTTTTAAATTTATAAAAGCTTTCTCTTCAATTGTTTTTTTTTTGTTTGTTTTTTTTTTAGATAAACGCTTCTCTCCAGTCCAGAAGCTGTTATCGCTGTTTCCAGTATTGATGGAGGTTTCCTTCTTAACTTTTTATTTGAAGTAGTGTGGAATATCAACATCTTGATTATGTCATTATTTTCTCTTCTCAAGTTCAGTAGTTGTTATCACTCTTTCTGATATTGATGGGGGTTTCCTTCCTGACTTTTTATTTGAAGTAGTGTGGAATATCAGCATCTCGATTGTTGTCATTATTTTCTCTTCGAGTTACGGGCTAGCCATTTTGGTTGTTGCCGCTGTTGGCAGTCCTCACTTGATGTGGTTTCTTCTATTTGGTACGTTTCTTTTCTTGTGATTCTGTGGCGTCATCCTACAAGGTTCAAAGAAGAATGATCCTTCCCAAGGCGCTGAGACCATACTCGCTCAAAGCCCTTTTTTCAACATTGTTCTTAGAAACCCGTTGTAAACATCTGTCAGTTTTGATGTTTTCAGAACGGTCTTGGCACTATGCATTGCAGCCATTTGAAATCCTCGATCTGACGAGGCTATTTAAGAACATAACTCGCGTTTTCAAGATGTTTTGTTTGTTTTCTTAGCAATTTTCAGTGTCAGGCCCATCTACCTCTGGCGCAGCCTATTCTATGTTCAATTTTATTTCTCTTATAGTTAATTTGGTGGAATAAAGTTTTGGAGGCATTCAAATTTACAAGATATTTCCTGTCCCAGTTAACCACTGACTAGAGGGTCCTTTTCAAAGGAGGTTAACTTTGTCAGCTCTGATGGATTTTCTATTGAGACAGGAGTAAATGGTAGTGTCATCTGCATAAATGATAGAGGAAGATCAGAAACAATCGTCTTTTAATACCGTAGCCCTCAAGTTTACGTAGACCAGCATGCCAATCCCTGTTAACCCCCTTTGAGGTATCTAGCGCCACAGCTCGATGGCCGTAAGTATGTCAGCAGTAGACCGGACAAAACAGAAGACATATTGTTTGTCAGAAAATAGGTCGTGAGAGGTAAGATGTTTAGCCTCGAATATTTTTCCGTAAACCGGTAGGAGATTAATAGAATGATAATTCGATGGATCAGAAAGTTCTCCAGGGTTCTTTAAAAACAGGGATTTCGGAGAAGAATTTCCTACAAGCTGTAAAGTAGAAAACTGTGAGGTAATAGTTCAGCCAGCTTGGGTGCAAATTTCTTTAGAACGACGGCTGGTATCCCGTCACCCCTACTTGACTTGAGGGAGTCTAATTTAGAAATGATGTCTAAGACCTGCATATTACTCAGTATCGCCTCAGTTTTCATGGGAGAAATCAAGTGTAGGCACTCCAGAGGAGTCGGGTGTTATGTTGAAAGAGAATTTCCGACATGTTTTACATTAACTGGACTATTGTCCTCATCTTTGTTACAATATTTATCCGATCCTTCCTTATCTGTCTATATTTCTGAGATGAGGTATTATGTACACTATTTACATTAATTCGAAGTGTTGTCCTCATCTTTGTTGCCATATTTATCCGATCCTTCGGTATCTGTCTATATTTCTGAGATGAGGTATTATGTACACTATTTATATTATTCCGACTATTGTCCTCATCTTTGTTGCCATATTTATCTGATCCTTCAATATCTGTCTATATTTCTGAGATGAGGTATTATGTACACTATTTACATTATTCGGACTATTGTCCTCATCTTTGTTGCCATATTTATCCGATCCTTCAGTATCTGTCTATATTTCCGAGATGAGGTATTATGTACACTATTTACATTATTCGGACTATTGTCCTCATCTTTGTCGCCATATTTATCCGATCCTTCAGTATCTGTCTATATTTATGAGATGAGGTATTATGTACACTATTTACATTATTCGGACTATTGTCCTCATCTTTGTTGCCATATTTATCCGATCCTTCAGTATCTGTCTATATTTCCGAGATGAGGTATTATGTACACTATTTACATTATTCGGACTATTGTCCTCATCTTTGTCGCCATATTTATCCGATCCTTCAGTATCTGTCTATATTTCCGAGATGAGGTATTATGTACACTTTTTTTCAAAATTGATCTCAGAAAACGGTTGTATTCTACTGACAGTTTAGATATTTTGGAACGGAGTTGACACCATGCATGTCATCCATATGGAAGTTTCAATGAGATGAAGCTATTTAAAGGCAGGACTCATGTTTTCAGATTGATGTTTTGGTTTAGTAGCAACTTCCTGCTACCTATATTCCATTTTATTTCTCTCAGACTTAATTAGTTGTAGTTGATCCAGACTCTGTTACATGTGCTATTCATTTTAGTTGTTGCCGCTGTCGGTAATCATAAAGTGACGTGGTTTCTTTTATTTTTTTTATTTATTTATTAATTTTTTTTAAAAGTATTTCACCCCTAGCAAGGCGGGAAGCCACTAGCACGCAAGGGGTTACAGAGGATTTGGAGCGAGAGCAGATAGGAGTGATTGAGGAGAAGGATAGTGGATAGATCAAGGCAACTGGAGATGTCGATTGACATTACATTTGAATAGTTGAAGATTATATCTCTCAGGGAAACAGGAATAAGGAAGAGAATTCCATAGGCGAATTACTGCTTTTAAACTACAAACTTACCATGATTTCCCGAGAACGTTTATATATAAACTGGCAGGACGCATTTTTTCCATGAAATTTCTCGAACATTCAGGCTTTGTTAATGCTGTTTATTACAAACAGCGTTTACTTAAATATTTGTATCTATAAAAGAATCGGATTTAAACATGTATCAATATTGTGATTTTCATTCTTCGTTTAATGATAATGTTATTAAGCTTATCAGACGATATGAAAGGAACTTACTGAAAATAAATAGAGAAAACTTGTCTATATTATTTAATGAAACATGCATCAATATATATATATATATATATATATATATATATATATACACACACACACACACACACACACATATATATATATATATATATATATATATATATATATATAAACTAAAAATTCTTGAAGATATATACATAAAACAGTTGAAACCTAACCTGAACAAAATAAACTACGAAATCTCCACAAGCATACTTAAATGCCGATAATTGATAACAGAAGTCATTGGTTTATACCAACGGCTTACCATACTTAATACTTCTCATTTTCACTCTCGCGTGAGCATGTGTGACGTCACGAGTAGCGACACGATTTTCGCTTCCGCGTCTCGTATAAACGAGTTTGTCGTCGATTTGAAATTTTTCATGCAACAAAAACAGACTTATCATTGTTCCGTGTAATTGTTGATAAGTTGAAATGTAATTGTCATCTTTGATAATGGCTTATGTAAGCCGAAAGCTTAGATTGGATTTAGACATGTATCAATATGGTGATTTCCTTTCGTCTTTTAATGATAATGTTATTAAGCTTATCAGACGATATGAAAAGAAACTTACTTAAAATAAATAGACAAAACTTGTCTATTATATTATTTAATGAAACGTTAATCAATGAAAAATTGCTGCCCAAATACAAAAGTATATATATATATTTATATATATATATATATATATTTACTAGGGCAAATACTGCCAGAATACTTGAAGATATAGTTGTTAAGACCTACCACATGTTATTTTGAGGCCATTTAGTTAGAAAATAGTACATTAATCGCAATCGCTCTTCGAAAATTGTTGAGGAGAAATGCTTTGTTGACAGCTTTTGCTCAAACTACATCGAATGAACAACATGCATTGGAAGGAGAAGAAATTCAACAAAGACTTTTATTCAAAGATATTCAACAAAGAATGAGCAATGGTTAACTAGACGAGGAATATATATATATATATATATATAATTTAAATAAAAACAGACCACTTTAAGGTTCCATGTAATAAATTATTTCACCACAGCCCTTTTAAAAGGACTGCGGATCATCAGACTTTATTCCAAACAAAAAATGAAAACAAAATTTACATATTTTTGACGGGCCGTATTAAACATATATAAATTAACGAAGTGAGGAAGTGAGAGGGGAGAGAGAGAGAGAGAAGACATGAGTGATGGGGAGAGAGGGAGAGAGAGAAGACATGAGTGAGTTAGCAGATATTGACACATTTAAACGGTTAACTTAACGGAAGTTATATATTGAAATGGAAAGGTTAGAGAAGAAAAAACTTATACAGAGAAAAGGAGAGAAGGAAGTTAAGAGAGAAGAGAAGATGCCGCTAATTTTCTTTGTAAAAAAAAGCTAGAAACAGACGCTGTTATTTTGCTTTACTTTGAAAGTGTTATTTTGGGGGTTCATAAAGATTATAATGTTTGATATAAATTTGAATGTCTCTAAACTGTCTACAAATAATTTAATTTGATGTTTGTTAGTGATTTAATTTTTTTTTTTTAAATTTTGGTGATTTTCTGTGAAATAGTCGATTAGAAAAATATTCATAGTTAGTATAAAATTTTATTTTAAAATATAAGTTTACTTCTAGTAATCTTTTTTTTAAAAACTCTTAAAAGAATTTTATTATTGATTATTACGTTGATATCTATATCCGTTTGAATTTTGTTCATGAATTTAACTCGTGACTGTTTCTAGATAGGTAATCTCTTTTACTTAAATTTTAGTTAAGTTAGTATGGGGTAATATTTTAAGGTAATATTAAAGATCTTGCTCTGTCATATACTGTATACATACCCATGCAAATATCACATATACACACGTTCCTTTACATGTTCAATGACTCATACAGGTACCCATGTGCCGAAATACACAGGTAACTTCATGTATTAACATCTACCTAAATATCAAAAATTTTTTCAATTTAAATATTTTATCATAAATAATGATTATTAAAGGGTATTATATTTCAATTTAAATTAAATTATCAATTTCCAATTGGAGAATATTAAATGAGAAAATGAGATAAAACACTAATAACAGGACTTTAAGTCCTTCTTTTATAATATTCTATGTATCCATAAATATACATCTACACACATATCCGTACACATACACACATACATATACACATCCATATATATATACATATATTCACATATACACACACACTCACATATATAGATATGGATGTATATACGCATACATACACACATTCACATATAGATATACACACACACACATACATACATACACATTTACATATACCCACACATATATCCACATATATACGCACATATATATATACACATACACATACAATTACACATATATACCCACGATTCTACACACAGATATATATATATATATATATATA
Organism: Acanthosepion lycidas; assembly: GCA_963932145.1. NCBI lineage: Eukaryota > Metazoa > Mollusca > Cephalopoda > Sepiida > Sepiidae > Acanthosepion > Acanthosepion lycidas. The sequence continues at coordinate 31,039,803 of OZ010615.1, read as the reverse complement.
TATATATACACATATACACATACATATACACATATACACACACATATACATATACACACAAATATACATATACATATATACACTCACATGTGCGTGCATGCAAAAAACATATCAAAGTCCATACTTAATTGCCTTATTATATCTATATTCTACAATATTATATATATTAACTCACAACTACTTATATTTTTACTCATATACATACACTATCTATGGAACGACATACATGTACCCATCTATATATATACACACCCATACCCACTCATACATATATAGAAATTATAAAAAATTGTATACATACACATCCACACATATACATGTACCCACATACTCACACATACACAAATATACACCCATATATATACATATAACTACATATAAAAAAATAGCTCATCTATATACATACAAGTGTATATACATACATATCCATAGCCATACCCACCCACTCCAAAAATGTGTCCACAATACACAAAAATAACACATGCATGCCTATCTTTGCATATAAACGCATATACATATCAAAAGACGTATCAATGTTCAAGTTCAATTACATAGTTATATATATACAGTTATGTGTTCGCACTTATGTGTGAATAGCAACATTTCCAAAAACAAAAAACAAAGATCATGTAATATTAGTCTTCCTATATAGTTATTCCTAAATATATTTACTTAGATTTAGGTTGTTCTTATGTCGGCATTTAAAAATTAGTTCATTATGTTTGTTTAGCAATAAATTCGGATCTTTATGTTTTATTATGAGGATTTTTTCTTTTAAGCATAAGTGATTCTTTTGTATTTGGGCAGCAGTGCCTCCTTTATACAAGTTTCATTAAAAACGACTGACAACGTACTATGGTTAAGTTTTTTATTTAATTTTAATTGGGTTCGTATATTTTCTACTTTTCTGGGCGTAAATTAGGTAGGAATTGTCCAAGTGTTTTGTATATCCGAGCGCTTTCGGCTATACGTTTAGCCATTATCAAGGATGATTTTAATTTTAATTTTAACTGAATGTATGGATTGTTTTATGTATCTAGAGTAATATAAATGTTTTATATTCCAAACACGGTCAGCACATTGTAGCCGTGTTCATAGTTGATATTTTACACACACACACACACACACACACACATACATATATATATATATATATATATATATATATATATATATATATATATGTGTGTGTCTGTATGTGCGTGTGTGTGTGTGTGTGTGTGTTTATACAGGGTACGATGGGAAAATTGTTATCATTTTATACTTTTTTCTAATTTTCTGCATGCGCGTTATTTCTTTCTGATATTGCCGACGGCACAGTATAGTAATTTGAAAATTGCATGCTGTACTGCTTGGCATTCGCACCGGAAGTTCCAATATGAACATTTCAGAGTGTTTGAGTGTAAGTATGACGACAGAGGACTCAGAAAGTGTTGGATGAGTCAGATGGTAACTCCGAAAGTACGATAACTCGGAAAAAAATCACTCTGGTCGTTCTGATAAGAAAATGACTCCCGATATTAATGGTGAGAGTCCAAGACTGAACACAAAGCCCTACATCAAGTGCCTTGAGGAAGTACTGCCTGGTATTCGCGCCGGAAGCTCCAATACGAACATTGCAGAGCATTTGGGTGTCAATCTAAGGACAGTGCAGAGGATTCGGAAAGAGCTGAATGATATATCCAGTCAACATCATGGTGTTTGGAGTGATCACAAGTGATGGCGACGTTATGCCTCCATTCATCTTCCCACAGGGCCTCAAACGGAGGCCAATATCAAGTGCTTTCAAAAGGTAGTGCTGCCCTGGGTCAAGAGAGTGGCTGCTGGAAGATCCTATGGAAGATCCTATGTCTGGCAACAGGACTCTGCACCATGCCACACAAGCAGTAGAAACCAGTCATGGCAGTCAGACAATTTCTGCGACCACACCACCCCTTACATCTGGCCACCTAACTTCCCAGACGGCAAACCCCTTGATTATTATGTGTGACATAGTTGAGCAAGAGATTAAGAAAAATCCTTATAAAACCAAAGATGAACTAAAGGCAAGAATTATAGCAGCATTCACCAACTTAAAGAAGGAAACCATCCAGAAGAATTGCTGGAGATTCCAAAGCCATCTGCAGGACGTGATTGAAGCCATGATGATTTTATTGAATAAATTTACACATTAGTATTTCAAGATATTTTTGGTGTAATTTGTATATTTGTTAAAATGAGATGCCAGTGCTATTTTTCATTTTTGTATAATTTAGATGGCAATTTACGATCAGTAAATTGTCGCCATTTTTAATTTCACTCATGTGCGATGTTTGATTTTGATTTCCTCAACTGCACAGTATAGTATGGTCAGTTGGGCACAATCTGTGAGAAAAAGAGCACTTTGACGCAATTCACTCTGCTAGAACTTTAGAAACAGCATACTGTACTGCTTGGCATTCATGCCAGAAGCTCCAATATAAACATTTCATTTTGTTTGGGTGGCAATCTGAAAACAGTGCAGTGGATTCAGCAAGAGTTGAAGGAGTCAAATGATGATTACTAAGGTATGGCAGCTTGGAAAACTCACTCTGATCATTCTGATAAGAAGTCTTGAATTTGTTAGCGAAGGACTCAAAGTCCAAACCCAAGCCTACATCAAGTACCTTGAGGAAGTATTACTACCCTGGATCAAGAGGGTGGTTGTTGGAAGATTCTATGTCTGGCAACAGGACTCTGCACCATGCCACACAAGCAGAAGAAAACAGTCATGGTTGTCAGAAAATTTCTGCAACCACATTATCCCTTACATCTGGCTACCTAACTCCCCAGACTGCAACCACCTTGATTATTATGTGTGGGGTGCAGTTGAGTGAGAGACCAACAAAACCTCTTGTAACGCCAAAGATGAACTGAAGGCAAGGATTATGGCAGCATTCACTAACTTAAACAAGGAGACCGTCCAGATGAGTTGCAGGAGATTCCGTAGACGTTTTTTTGGTCACGGTTGAAGACAATGGCGATTTTGTTGAATAAATTTATTCTTTAGTATTTTAAGATAAATTTTTGTCAATATGTCGGTTAAAATGATCAGTGATATTTTCATTTTTGCATCATTTAGCCGACAATTTATCCAGCGTACCCTGTCTAGACAAAGTACCTACATTTTTTTTTTCAAAATTCCAACGATAAAAAAACGCTCTGGACGATGTGCTTATGCTTAAAAATACCTTTCAATGCAGAAATCGAAAAATGTCTCCTAGAAAAGCTTCAGCATTTTGATTTTTCCAGAAGACTTCAGGTTAGATTTGCAATTCGTCTTTACTGCGGCGAAGAATGGTAAAGAGATGAATGAATATTTGCAGGCAGATTACGCACAGCACTGACCATTGTTGCGAAATGAGATATAGGAAGCGGATGCATGGCTGAGGGAGTTGAGTCATTGCTACCAATTCCACAGATCAATCTGTTCAGAGCTGTCTATCTCTCTCAATAAATTATCTATCTATCTATCTATCTATCTATCTATCTATCTATCTATCTATCTCAGTTTGGTCATATCTATCTATCTATCTATCTATCTATCTATCTATCTATCTCAGTCTGGTCATATCTATCTATCTATCTATCATAATGTGTAAACATCAATATTTCTATTTATCGATCTATCTTGGTGTATTCATATCTATTTATAGCGTGCTTTTATATCTATCTATTTCTGTCTGTTCATATCTATATATCTATGAATCTATCTATGAATTTATCTATGAATCTATCTTATTCTCTCAATATATATATATATATATATATATACATGCACACACATCTAGATCTATCTATCTATCTATCGATATCTCGATCTGTTTATATCTCGATGGCATTCTATCTATATCAGTCTGTTCATATCTATCTGTATATCTATTACTCTACTCTTAATATATATATATAAATATAGAGATATAAATATATATATATATATATATATATATATATATATATATATATATATATATATATATATGCGCATATATATGCACACACATCTAGATCTATCTATTTGAGTTTCTTTATATTCCAATCTCTTTATATCTCGATTGCATTCTACCTATCTATCTATATGTCTGTTCATATCTATCTATATATCTATCAATCTATCTATGAACAATCAATCTTATTCTCTCTCAATATATATATATATATATTGAGAGATATATATATTAGGTTGGTGCAAAAATAATGTCGCTTTCTCACATATTAACATATGTGAGAAAGCGACTTTATTTTTGCACCAACCTAATATATATGCATATATATATATATATATATATATATATATATATATATATATATATATATATATATCACACATCTAAATCTATCTATTCTTTTCGTTTTAGATCTATCTATCTATCTATCTATCTATCTATTTCAATCTCTTTATATGTCGACTGCATTCTATTTATGTATGTATGTATGTATGTATGTATCTATCTGTATCAGTCTATTCATATATATCTATATATCTATCAATCTATCTATGAAGTATCATTCTTTCTCTTAATATATATATATATATGCACACATATATATATATATATATATATATATATTGATCTATCTATTATAACTCTCTCTATCTATCTATCTATCTGTCAGTTTCTTGATATATATCTATCAATTTATCTATGAACTATAAATCTTATTCTCTCTCATGATATATATATATATATATATATATATATATATATATATATATATATATATATATATATATATATATATATATATATGCACGTATATATATATGTGAGTGTGTGTGTTCATATCTATCTATTTGTTGTGTGTATAGGAGTGAAAGATAACGGTTGAACTTAGCATTGAAGATGGCAGTGATCGGGGAAACTTCCAGTTGAAAGTCGGATCCACAGCGCAGCTGATCTATCTATCTATCTATCTATCTATCTATCTATCTTAATAGGCATATATCTATCATGGTAGACATCTATCTATCTATCTGTTTAATCATATACATCAAGCTGTTTTATACGACCGTCCTGAAAAGTTCCAGAATTCATTCAGTGACAGTGGTCGGCGTTCGAGCCCGGTCACCGGCTAGGAGCTCAAACATTCATTTTCACTCCTCAGACAGGCCGCCCTTACTTTCAAGGACCGGCGTAGCGCGGCCTTCGTGCCGTATTTCCCAAACGGCCGGCCACCCTACTAACCGACGCTATCGCCTTGCTAATCTAAACTTAGTCCGGCATCAGCACCAAGTCACGGTACACCGAGACAACATCAAGTCCATTAAAGACAGAAAGACATTTCGCATCGCTTCTCCCAACTCATCCCGTTCTTATCTTGCTGTCACGTCGAGTAAAATTCACACAAGGAGCATTTTAAGTGTTCTCGCCTCAATCGAAATATTCTGTTTCTTTCTCCGTCTTTGGATGATTATACATATATACAGATACATTATACATACATATATATATATATATATATATATATATATATATATATATATATATATATATATATATATATATATATATATATATATATATAAAAGTGTGTGTGTAAGTGGTTCATGGTGGTATTACTTATGAAAAGTGATTTGCTCTCTGGACTTCGCTACCCACAGTAAGGCCATCAGGGTTATAGAAACACTTCGTTCTGACTGATCGATTCCAATCGATTATCTCTTTATAAGAGCGCCGGCTGACGTGTTACGGTTCCCATCCTCCCATTGACTAACAGGAATCGACGAGCTATTTTTTTTCCTTTCGTTTTTTTAATTTTTTCACTTGTTTTTTTTTTCTTTTTATTGTCTCGCTTTTTTCTTGTTTCTGTGAATTCATTATCTATGTATCTAACAATCGATCTATCTAAGTCTCTTTATATCTATCTAGCTAGCTAGCTATCCATATTATCTCTATTCTTTTCTTGCTTTATATCTGTCTATCTGTCTATCTATCTATCACTTTGTTTTCATTATCTATCTATGTATCTATCATAGTTTTTCATTATCTGTCTGTCTGTCTGTGATCCTTTCTCTCTATCATAATGTTTTCATTATGTATCTGTCTGTGACTCTTTCTATCTATCTATCTATCTATCTATCTATCTATCTAGTTATACATCTCAGTGTTTTCGTTATATATGTATCTATCTATCTCTCTGCCTTTCTAAATCTGCTCAGTATATCTATCTATCTATCTATCTATCTATCTATCTATCTCAGTCTGGTCATATCTATCTATCTATCTATCTCAGTCTGGTCATCTATCTCAGTGTTTTCGTTATATATGTATCTATCTATCTCTCTACCTTTCTACGTCTGCTCAGTATATCTATCTATCTATCTATCTATCTATCTATCTATCATAATGTTTTCATTATGTATCTGTGACTCTTTCTATCTATCTATCTATCTATCTATCTATCTATCTATCTAGTTATACATCTATCTCAGTGTTTTCGTTATATATGTATCTATCTATCTCTCTGCCTTTTGTAAGTCTGCTCAGTATATCTATCTATCTATCTATCTATCTATCTATCTATCTATCACAGTGTGTTTATATCTGTCTATCCATCAATCTCAGGGTTTTCATTATCTAACTCTCTACATCTGATCCTTTCTATAAATCTATATCTCTATTTACCTATCTGTCTGCCTGTCAGTCTATCTATTTAAATCTGTTCATATTTCTCCCCTCCACTCTTCTTTGTCTCTCCCTCTCGCTCTCTTGATATATATATATATATATATATATATATATATATATATGTATATATATGCACACACACACACACGCACACACACACACACACAGGGTGTCTATAAGGTTCGTGTGCACTTTAATAATTCCTTTATTTAAAGTGCACACGAACTTTATGGAAACCCTGTATACATATATATATACATACATACATACATATATATATTATATATATTACTTTTTAATAATAATAATAATAATAATAATAATAATAATAATAATAATAATAATGGAAAGTTGTAACATAGAGCACCTTTTTGGAATTATCTCAAGTAGACATCCCTATCCTATCTAATATGAAGTGCGGTTAGCTAGCTGTTATGGCGCAACGATACGACGATACAGGAGGAAATCACGCTGGTCCTCGAATAAATTCTGCTTAGTACAAAATTATCTGACAAGATTTACGGTTGCTGAACATGTCTGGCAAGTATAACTACTCACCACCCGATATGTCAATGAATGTTAAACAATGTCCTCATTCAATGAGACTGTTGGGAAGGGTTGTTATGTGGTGGTTAGTGAGGATAAAGATATTGTTCTACAGAAGGATGCTGAGACTGATATGGACGGAGTTTTTAAGTAATGAGGCAGTCTTAAGCCAAATGGAAACAAAAGGGACAACAATACTTAGAATCAGAAAGTAAGTTGAAATTTCTTGCACAGATAGATGGATAGATAGATAGAAAAATCTAGGTGTGTGTGCATATATATATATATATATATATATATATATATATATATATATATATATGGAGAGAGAGAGAGATAGAGAGATAGATAGAGAGAGATATGTACATATATATATATATATATATTGAGGAAGAAAGAAGAAATAAGATAGTTCATAGATAAATAGATATATAGATAGATATGAAAAGATTGATACAGATAGATAGATAGACAGATAGATAGATAGATTTAGATGTATGTGCATATATATATATATGTGCATATATATATATATATATATATATATATATATATATATATATATATATATATATTGAGAGAGAATAAGATTGATAGGTCATAGATAGATTGATAAATATATAGATAGAGATGAACAGACTGATAGATAGATAGATAGATAGATAGATAGATAGATTCGTGTGCATATATATATATATATATATATATATATATATATATATAGAGAGAGAGAGAGAGAGAGAGAGAAAGAGAGAGAATGAGATAGATTCATAGATTGATAGATATATAGATAGATATGAACAGACTGGGATAGATAGATAGACAGACAGATAGATAGAAACAGACCGTGATAAATATATATATATATATATATATATATATATATATATATATAGATAGATAGATAGATAGATAGATAGATAGATAGATAGATATGAACAGCGCGATATAAATAGATAGATATGAATACACTAAGATAGACAGATCTATAAATAGAATTATAGATGTCTACACATTAAGATAGATAGATACATAGATATGAACAGACTGAGATAGATAGATAGATAGATAGATATGAACAGCACGATATAAATAGATAGATATGAATACACTAAGATAGACGGATCTATAAATAGAATTATAGATGTCTACACATTAAGATAGATAGATAGATAGATAGATAGATAGATAGATAGATAGATAGATAGATAGATAGATAGATACGATTGGCAAAGTAGTTAACACAATATGAAGACAAAAATACAGTAGATAAATAATTTGACAGGCATGCATTATTTTTAGGAAAGACATGGAAACAAAAGTTATCGATAGAACCCTTTAGACTTGGGTATTACGTTTTCTGTACCTACACAGTGTTCCCAAAATCACATTGTAAATTTCATATTTCTTTACTAAATGGAATCATGTTTCTATATGTGAGAATATGTCATAAAGACCTTTTATTGATTGAATTACAGAAGATGATGTCATGCGAATTTATCCTTTTTATTTAATTGTCACGTGACATTCTCAACACTCTGTACATCAGAAAGAGAAAAGAAGCTTTGGAGAATTTGATACTCGTACGAGATATAGAATCCAAGAGGGTCAAGGAATAACAGCGAGTACTATGTTATGAAAGCGAGCGCTGAATAATATCTTCACTGATGATGAGAAGACTCGAAGCGTCAACAGAGATGCTGAAAATAGCATAGACGGAACATGGAAGTAACAAAGAAGTTTTAATGAATATTAGGAAGAAAAACAATAGATAACAGCAGGATTAGAATAAAGGGAGGATTGAAGTTTAATCGAATGCCAATTAAAAGCGCTATTTGATATCTGCTGAGGAAAGACCTTTGGCCTTAATTCCGCTGCATCAGTGTGTGAGCGGAAACTGGTGATAGCATACAAGAAACACATTCGGTGGCTAAAATAAACAGGATGCACAGGTGTTCTGAGCGGAAGGAAATGCGTGCTAGCTTGGACGCAAGCCGAAAGAGGCGTGGTCACACGAAGCTGAGTAGTCGACATATTGGAAGAAGTTGCGTGGGTTTCCAAATGTTATAAAACTGGTCTGATTCTTGATCTGGACAGAGAGGCTGGCTAGAGGTTCACCGAAGATTTGTCTCCGTCAAATACTCTGTGCGCAATCCTGACCTCTGTGATGGCATCTCACTCTACCCAATCGCCGCAACTCGAATAATAAAGTTGTTTACATATATATGTATATATATATATATATATGTATATATATATATATGTGTGTGTGTGTGTGTGTGTTCGTCGCCTCATTTGAGCCCAGAAACTGTGTTATTTCCTCAAAGATAACGTTAAGACTTAAGGCGACAAAAAGAAAATGTCAAAAGACACACTTAGATGTAAAAGCAGAGACTGTTAAAACTTGCGGGACGCATCACGAGGAAAAAAGGTTTAGGGAATTTGACACTCACAAGACAAATTGAAGACAAGTGGGTAAGTGGAAAAACAGGGATTGACCTTCATAATTAGGATACGTAAAAGGTTGTAAGAAAAAAGCCAGAAAGACATAGAAGGGGACAGACATTGCTGAGCGTTGCCAGGGATAGTATGTTATGTATAGTAAGATCGACTATGGCACGCTAAAACGAACGATACATATGCGTATATATATATTTATATATATATATATATATATATATATAGATAGATAGATAGATAGATAGATAGAAAGAGATAAAGGGAGAGAGTGATCTAGATGTGTATATGACGTAGTCGAGATGAGTATATATATATATATATATATACAGAGAGAGAGAGAGATAGATACGTGTGTCTATATATATATATATATATATATATATATATATATATATATATATATATATATATATTGAGAGAAAAGATAAGTTCATAGATAGATAGATAGATAGATAGATAGATAGATAGATAGATAGTTAGTTATCAATAGACTGAGATAGAAGCATAGATATGAACAGACTGAGATAGATAGATAGATAGATAGATAGATAGATAGATAGATATGAATAAACTGAGATAGATGAATAGTCTGAGATAGATAGATAGATATATGAATAGACTGAGATAGATAGATAGATAGTGACCAGGCTGAGATAGATAGATAGATAGATATGAATAAACTGAGATAGATGAATAGTCTGAGATAGATAGATAGATATATGAATAGACTGAGATAGATAGATAGATAGTGACCAGGCTGAGATAGATAGATAGATAGATAGATAGATAGATAGATAGATAGATAGATAGATAGATAGATACGAATGGCAAAGTAGTTAACAGAATATGAAGACAAAAAATACGGTGGATGAATAATTTGACAGGCCTGCATCATTTTGAGGAAAGACATGGAACCAAAAGATATCCATAGAACCACTTCAGACTTCACTCATGAATTCATGACAGATTTTCCTATTATATTTGATTTCTTTTTGTTATTATTTTTTGTTTGTTTTTTCTTATATTTATGTTATTTTGATTTTAGCTCTGGGTCATTGTAGTACAATAAACATGGGAACGAAACGAAGAGAAATATAGAAAGAGATGAAAATAATTAAATGAGGTGCCAGAAACACGACAAACGTAAAAAAAAAAATACATGACTGTTCGTATCTGCATATTGTGTGTGTGTGTGTGCGTGCGCGCACGTGTGTGTATGTGCGTGCATGTCTGTCTATGTGCGTGAGAGAGAGAGAGAGAGAGAGAAACCGATATAGTGTATGAGTGTGTGTCTGCTTGCGTGTCTGCGCGCTTTGAAAATTTGATATATATCGAAGTAAAGCGCTTCTTGTCTTATACACACATATACATATATATAATGTTAATACACGATCAGCACACACACATATACACACACATAAATATTGTTGATACATTTTCAGCATATATATATATATATATATATATATATATATATATATAAGGTTATATAATAATTAAGAATATAATACTGGTTGGTGCAAAAATAATTTCGTTTTCTCGCATAGTAACATATGTTAGAAAACGAAATTATTTTTGCACCAAACTAATACAAAAAATCAATCACATATTTTCATATAGTGCTCAATATCAAAAATATTGAAATAATATTAATTTAAAAATAAAGCATTGACAATATTATTTTTATATATACAGAAAAATTACTTAACGGTAATTGTTTGTGCCAACTTCAAGTTGTTATTGCCCCGTCTTCGAAGTTTCTTGAAATATCCATTCAAATAATAGACCCATTGAAAAATGGATACTTCTAAGAAACTTCAAAGGGAAATAACAAGATATTGAACAATTAAAGTAATTTTCCTTTATATATAAAAATAATATATATATATATATATATATATATATATATATATATATATATATTTATATATATATATATATATATATATATTATTTATTTATTATAATTTTATCATATAGACAAAAGCATTTTACTCACGACAAAGATGCAACTTGGTTTCAGTGCATTTCAACTGCACTTCGACGGGTGAGAATCGAAATGCACTGAAACCAAGTTGCATTTTTGTCATGAGTGAAATAGTTTTGTCTATATGATAAAATTATAATAAATAATTATCGCTCTACTATCGATATCGAACCCTCCTTTGGATTAGTGCTGTGAACGTTGGAATTTATACATTACTTTCGTTCTAATCTTTACAGATATATATATATATATATATATATATATATATATATATATATATATATATTGTTACGTCTTTCCGCAACTTATAACCCATATACACATACAACTTACACTGAGAGACCCATCTTTTTTTCCCATTTCTCTATAATATGTGTACTATTCCCCTGTCTCTTTTGATACGTAATAGCAGTCCCTGAACGCAAAGACAACTAGGTCAGACTGACAACCACAACAGGAGGAAACCAAAGCTAAAAATAGACTTTCATGCATTCGACGAATCACGTGACCAGATATGAACGATCGAACGGGAAAGGTCGACAGAAATCAGTTGGGTGATGAATCTCGAAGGAAGCAGGGTGTATATTAAATTCCCATGTGTATTAGCTTTCTGAATTAAAGAGAAGAAATGACGACCCCAACTCATATGAAACTCCGACACAGAATTAAAACAGAGACGAGTCTTGCACGGGCCATTCCTCTTTCCGCATATGTGATATACTTAAATAGAGGAAGGATCCGAAACACGAATTATTACCACTATTTTTATTTTTTTACATGTAGATGAGGTTACTATGCTTGTATTTTCTGCTAGTATGTTTTCGATGGTGTCTGGTAGGATTTTGTGTCTGTTTAAATGGAAGCCCTAATAATAATAAAGAAAAAAAACAGCACTCAATAACATTAACTAGAAACACGGCAACAATATTCTGACTCTTTCTGGAAAATAAAACATCCCTATAAATCTAGATACATACATAACACAATGCATACATTCAGTTAAAACTAAAAGTATAGCCGAATGCGTTCGGAAATGCAGAACTTTTAGGCAGTTTTTACACACTTTGTGTCCAGAACACACTTGTACGAATATATAAAAAAATAGATTAAAGGCTTAATACAAAAGTGAGTGTCAGTATCTATCTCTCTTTCTCTCTCTCTCTTTCTCTCTCACGATAGATAGATGTATAGATATGAACAGGCTGAGATAGATAGATAGATAGATAGATAGATAGATAGATAGATAGATAGATAGATAGATAGATATGAACAGCACGGTATAAATAGATATGAATACACTAAGATAGACAGAGCGATAAATAGAAAGATAGATGTCTACTCATTAAGATAGATAGATAGATAGATAGAGAGAGAGAGGGGGGGGTAAATAGTGTATATAATACCTCATATCAGAGATATTGACAGATACTGAAGGATCGGATAAATATGGCAACAAAGATGAGGACAATAGTCCGAATAATGTAAATAGTGTACATAATACCTCATCTCAGAAATAGAGACAGTTTCTGAAGGATCGGATAAATATTGTAACAAAGATGAGGACAATCGTCCGAATAATGTAAATAGTGTACATAATACCTCATCGCAGAAATAAAGACAGATACTGAAGGAGCGGGTAAATATGGCAACAAAGATGAGGACATTAGTCGGAATAATGTAAATAGTGTACATAATACCTCATCTCTGAAATATAGAGAGATACTGAAGGATCGGATAAATATGGCGACAAAGATGAGAACAATAGTCGGAATAATGTAAATAGTGTACATAATACCTCATCCCAGAAATATAGACAGATACAGAAGGATCGGATAAATATGGCAAGAAAGATGAGGACAATAGTCCGAATAATGTAAATAGTGTACATAATACCTCATCTCAGAAATATAGACAGATACTGAAGGATCTGATAAATATGGCAACAAAGATGAAGACAATTATCCGAATAATGTAATGTAAATAGTGTATATAAATGTTGAATCTACCGATTTGAATCTATCATTCGATGTTTCCCTCTGCCTTTCTTGTCTGTAATATGTCTTGAGATATCAGATTAAGGAATAATGTACATTCAACTTTCCATTGCTTCTATTCTTAATCGTCAGAAACTGGTGTGAAATATTAATGAGTAATACTGGTTCCTTGTAAACAATTAATATGTAGGGCGTGCCCAGGCCATTATCGCCCGAACCGATCCCCTCCACCAGGCTTTGCTGATGAGAAGGGTGGATGGAACTAACGCCTTTGTCTACTCTGCCATGTGTAACTCAGTGACAGGGTCCAAAGCGTGTGACTTCAATACCTGGCTAAGGCCGTGGAGAATTGGAGAGAGGGGAATTAACAGGAGATAACTGATAACTGACATTCATTAAAAATGGCACTAAAACAATCTACATCAGTGAGCGAAATAAAGGGTTCAGTTCGACATTCCACTCACCCGAAGAAGGCCGGACAGTACAAAGATGAGGACAATAGTCCGAATAATGTAAATAGTGTACATAATACCTCATCTCAGAAATATAGACAGATACTGAAGGATCAGATAAATATGGCGACAAAGATGAGGACAATAGTCCGAATAATGTAAATAGCGTACATAATACCTCATCTCAGAAATATAGACAGATACTGAAGGATCGGATAAATATGGCAACAAAGATGAGGACAATAGTCCGAATAATGTAAATAGTGTACATAATACCTCATCTCAGAAATATAGACAGATACTGAAGGATGAGATAAATATGGCGACAAAGATGAGGACAATAGTCCGAATAATGTAAATAGTGTACATAATACCTCATCTCAGAAATATAGACAGATACTGAAGGATCAGATAAATATGGCGACAAAGATGAGGACAATAGTCCGAATAATTTAAATAGTGTACATAATACCTCATCTCAGAAATATAGACAAATACTGAAGGATTAGATAAATATGGCAACAAAGATGAGGACAATATTCTGAATAATGTAAATAGCGTACATAATACCTCATCTCAGAAATATAGGCAGATACTGAAGGATAGGATTAATATGGCAACAAAGATGAGGACAATAGTCCGAATGATGTAAATAGCGTACATAATACCTCATCTCAGAAATATAGACAGATACTGAAGGATCAGATAAATATGGCGACAAAGATGAGGACAATAGTCCGAATAATGTAAATAGTGTACATAATACCTCATCTCAGAAATATAGACAGATACTGAAGGATCGGATAAATATGGCAACAAAGATGAGGACAATAGTCCGAATAATGTAAATAGTGTACATAATACCTCATCTCAGAAATATAGACAGATACTGAAGGATCGGATAAATATGGCGACAAAGATGAGGACAATAGTCCGAATAATGTAAATAGTGTACATAATACCTCATCTCAGAAATATTGACAGATACTGAAGGATCGGATAAATATGGCAACAAAGATGAGGACAATAGTCCGAATAATGTAAATAGTGTACATAATACCTCATCTCAGAAATATAGACAGATACTGAAGGATCGGATAAATATGGCAACAAAGATGAGGACAATAGTCCGAATAATGTAAATAGTGTACATAATACCTCATCTCAGAAATATAGACAGATACTGAAGGATCGGATAAATATGGCAACAAAGATGAGGACAATAGTCCGAATAATGTAAATAGTGTACATAATACCTCATCTCAGAAATATAGACAGATACTGAAGGATCAGATAAATATGGCGACAAAGATGAGGACAATAGTCGGAATAATGTAAATAGTGTACATAATACCTCATCTCAGAAATATAGGCAGATACTGAAGGATAGGATTAATATGGCAACAAAGATGAGGACAATAGTCCGAATGATGTAAATAGCGTACATAATACCTCATCTCAGAAATATAGACAGATACTGAAGGATCAGATAAATATGGCGACAAAGATGAGGACAATAGTCCGAATAATGTAAATAGTGTACATAATACCTCATCTCAGAAATATTGACAGATACTGAAGGATCGGATAAATATGGCAACAAAGATGAGGACAATAGTCCGAATAATGTAAATAGTGTACATAATACCTCATCTCAGAAATATAGACAGATACTGAAGGATCGGATAAATATGGCAACAAAGATGAGGACAATAGTCCGAATAATGTAAATAGTGTACATAATACCTCATCTCAGAAATATAGACAGATACTGAAGGATCGGATAAATATGGCAACAAAGATGAGGACAATAGTCCGAATAATGTAAATAGTGTACATAATACCTCATCTCAGAAATATAGACAGATACTGAAGGATCAGATAAATATGGCGACAAAGATGAGGACAATAGTCGGAATAATGTAAATAGTGTACATAATACCTCATCTCAGAAATATAGGCAGATACTGAAGGATAGGATTAATATGGCAACAAAGATGAGGACAATAGTCCGAATGATGTAAATAGCGTACATAATACCTCATCTCAGAAATATAGACAGATACTGAAGGATCAGATAAATATGGCGACAAAGATGAGGACAATAGTCCGAATAATGTAAATAGTGTACATAATACCTCATCTCAGAAATATAGACAGATACTGAAGGATCGGATAAATATGGCAACAAAGATGACAATAGTCCGAATAATGTAAATAGTGTACATAATACCTCATCTCAGAAATATAGACAGATACTGAAGGATCGGATAAATATGGCAACAAAGATGAGGACAATAGTCCGAATAATGTAAATAGTGTACATAATACCTCATCTCAGAAATATAGACAGATACTGAAGGATCAGATAAATATGGCGACAAAGATGAGGACAATAGTCGGAATAATGTAAATAGTGTACATAATACCTCATCTCAGAAATATAGGCAGATACTGAAGGATAGGATTAATATGGCAACAAAGATGAGGACAATAGTCCGAATGATGTAAATAGCGTACATAATACCTCATCTCAGAAATATAGACAGATACTGAAGGATCAGATAAATATGGCGACAAAGATGAGGACAATAGTCCGAATAATGTAAATAGTGTACATAATACCTCATCTCAGAAATATAGACAGATACTGAAGGATCAGATAAATATGGCGACAAAGATGAGGACAATAGTCGGAATAATGTAAATAGTGTACATAATACCTCATCTCAGAAATATAGTTTGAAATATCGTTTGAAGATGCCTTCTAAAAAATAAGAAATTTTAAAATACTATAAAAAGAATAAACTGGAAATAAGTAAAATAACTTCTATCAAAAAGAATCTTTCTTTTTGGTTGTTTCTTTATAAAAAAAACAAAACAATTTTTTTAATTTATTCAAGTGATGTATGACTCGCACAAAAATAAATACAGAAAACAAAAATATTTAGTGAAACAGAAATTAAAAGATTTACCAAGATTAAACATGGCACGTAGAACTAGAACAGTGAGCGAAATAAAGGTTTCGATTCGACATTCCAACGACCTGAAGAAGGCCGGAGCGTACACCAGCCGAAACGTTTTAGTAAATATAAATAAATAAATAGTGAAAGAGAAATTAAAAGATTTTCTAAAACAAAAACTTTCAAAAATAATTCCATTCATTTGTAAGTAAGTCCTGAAAGTTTCATAAAAATTCAACAATTTTTTGATTTTTGAAAGAATTTCAAAATCAGTATTTTTTTCTTTTCACCGGAAAAAAACGCAAGAGTAATTGCAAAGCTGACGTCAAACGTGACGTAAAAATAATAAAACAAAATTTTTTACCAAAATTTTGAACCTTTTAGAAAATAGTAAATGTTTTTAAAAAATAATTAAAAATACTTTGTTCTTTCCACAAACATTTTGACGATAAAACTTTGTTTTTATTTAGTTGAGATTTATTGTAAATGATATTTATTGTATATAAAAATACAATTATGACACAAAACCGAAAAGGGGGAATGGATTGAGGCTGGTCTTCACTAACTCTCTTATACCTCGCTAATCGGATTCACGACCCATTCACTCGTTACAATTACCTCAGTCATCATAAAAACTCATCCATCGTCAATCAATCCTCCATACACCATAATACCACATCCTCTCAGGTTGGGAAGTTAAAAAAAAAACAAAAAAAAACATCCCAATAAGATGATAATTTTTTTGTTTTTATTAAGTTTGGGGTCTTTTTCCTCATGCTATGCTGTTTTTCATCGCAAATAACGAAACTAAATGAAACTAAAAAATTTTATTAACAAACTTTTCTCAGCTATCCATCGACTTTTCTTTTTCCATCACAAATGAGTGTCGAAATGTTTAGCATTAAAAGAAAAAAAATATAATCGAAATGGAATGGAACCTCAGATAGGAAGAATCCACAACCAACGGTTTACTGCCCTAGCCACTAATTCGAGCCCGTGAGATAAGACCAGTTCCGTCTGGCACGATTTAATTTACGTGTTAAGCTGTTTATGACATCCTCATACTAAAAACTCCACCTCCTAAAAAAAAAAAAAAAAAAAAAAGAAGAACAAAACGCAATGTTGATAAAAGAAATGACAAACGTCTTAGTGCCAGAAAAGCAGAGGTGGGAGGGAGAACGAAAGAAAGAAGGAAGGAAGTAAAAAGGTCACGTGATGTGCTTACACTTCTTGAAACCATTTAGAACCTTTTAACAGATCACGAAGTGAAAGGTCAAATTTCGTTACAGCATGAAAGAAAGAAAGAAAGAAAGAAAGAAAGAAAGAAAGAAAGAAAGAAAGAAAGAAAGAAAGAAATAATTATGGACGAAGACAAAAAGAAAAAGCAACGTCAAATTCCGTTAGAAGATTGAACGAAAGGGAAGAAAGAAAGATGGGCTGAGACCAAATGGTAAAGAAAGAGAAAAAGAAAGAAAGAAATAATTATAGCTGAAGATTAAATGGAAAGAAAGAAAGAAAGAAAGAAAGAAGGGGTGAGATCAAACGGTAAAGAAAAAAGAAGGGAAGAGAAAGAAATTATTAGTGTAAAACTCAAATTGTAAAGAATAAAAGAAAGAAATAGGATCGATGGTAAAATGAGAAAGAAAGAAAGAAAGAAAGAAAGAAAGAAAGAATTATGGACGAAGACAAAATGAAAAGGCAACGTCAAATTCCGTTAGAAGATTGAACGAAAGGGAAGAAAGAAAGATGGGCTGAGACCAAATGGTAAAGAAAAAGAAAGAGAAAAATAAATAAATAAATAATTATAACTGAAGATTAAATGAAAAGAAAGAAAGAAAGAAAGAAAGAAAGAAAGAAATATGGTCTGAGATCAAATGACGAAAAAAGAAAGAATTCCGCGGGCGAATGCCAAAATTCTGTCAAGAAAAAAGATTAAACATCCAATACAATAATAATAATAATAATAATAATAATAATAATAATAATAATAATAATAATACAAAAAGAAATAAATGATGACGAACAAATGTCCCGGATGTATTTTGTGGGGGTGGGAGGTACTGAGTGGTTGAATAAAATAAAGTAGCAGACGAGTGCGAAAAATGGAGAGGCGCATCTGAAAACAGTGAATAAATGAAAATAAATAAAACCTATCCAAAAAAAGAGAAAAAAAAAAAAATGAAGGAAAATTTAACAGAATATTAAGACCAAAAAGAAACGTCCCCCCACCCGCCAAAAAGAAAAATAGATGAAAATGAGAAATGAACAGGTAAAATCTTCAAGAATCAAAAACATCCGCCTTGCGTTAAATACCTAGAGTCTTATTTGGTATTTCAGAAGTCTGGCACGGACTTGGAGTAGGTGGGTACACAGGTTTTCTCGCTTGTGATTGGGGTGGGGGGCGTGTTCTTTGAGGGGAAACAAGCATGTTGGGCGAAAATTATTATTATTATTATTATTATTAATATCGTTATCATCATTATTATTATTATCATCGTCATTATTACTTTCATTTGTGTACGTTGTTCCTTGCCTTGTATCCTGTAAAGCCGGGTCCAAACTATGGTCCTTAGGCTCTATAGGAGAACTGTCATTTAATTGATAGCACTTTTCTTAAATTATGAGATGTTTCTAGGATGGCGATTTTCTGGGCAACTTAGATATTGAGGTTACCTGCAACATTGTTAGTAAAATTGTCCATTATTATTATTATTATTATTATTATTATTATTATTATTATTATTATTATTATTATTTGTGTATGTTATGTTTCCTGCCTTGTATCCTGTAAAGCCGGGTCCAAACTATGGTCCTTAGGCCCTATAGGAGAATTGTCATTTAAATGATAGCACTTTTCTTAGTACATGGGATGTTCCAAGTAGGGCGATCTTCTGGGCAACGTTTATGCTAATGTTACCTGGGACACTGTTAGTAAAAATGTCCATTCCTTTTTCTCACGAGGCCCAGTGCTCCGATTACTACTGGTACAGTCTCAATCTTTATTCCTCCACATCTTGTTAATATCGATCTCCAGGCCCATTGTATTTGGCCAATGTGGACAATGTCTCAATAATTATTATCATTATTATTATTGTTATCAACATTATTATTATTATCATTATTATTATTTCCTTTGATTTCTGATGTATACAAATTTCTTTCTGGGTCCCGCCAAGGACCTCAGGTTAGAAATGGCACCATGATATTTTCCACTGGAAAAAAAAAAAAATTACATAAACAAAGCCCTTCGTAAGGTGTAAGCTGTACTCGTGAAAACAAATTTTTGTATTTCTTTAAGGCATGGGCTTTAAGTCATGGTATCTGCCTCGAGCGAATAAGCTATCATTTCATCTTTCAGTTATGTGTCTGTCGGCAAAGAAGGGAATTAACAGGAGATAACTGACAACTGAAATCCATCAAACGTGGAACTAGAATGTAAAACAAAATCTATTTTAAGCTTTTAACTTATATTGAATTTAAAGTAACACTCAAACTTTGAATTTAAAGCATTTTGTTTTAAATTCAGTTCAAAATATATTTAAAACTTTCTAATCATTTTTATTTTTTCAAAATGCCAAGCAATCAGAAATTTCGGGACATGAAATTTGGGAGTTTTTGACTGGAAGAACTTAGATTTGCCTTCTTTAATTTATTCACTGAAATCAAATGGTACACTATTTACATTATTCAGACTATTGCTAATCCGATTCTTCAGTATCTGTCTATATTTCTGAGATGAGGTATTATGTACATTATTTACATTATTCGGACAATTGTCCTCATCTTTGTTGCCATATTTATCCGATCCTTCAGTATCTGTCTCTATTTCTGAGATGAGGTATTATGTACATTATTTACATTATTCGGACTATTGTCCTCATCTTTGTTGCCATATTTATCCGATCCTTCAGTATCTGTCTATATTTCTGAGATGAGGTATTATGTACATTATTTACATTATTCGGACTATTGTCCTCATCTTTGTTGCCATATTTATCCGATCCTTCAGTATCTGTCTATATTTCTAAGATGAGGTATTATGTACACTATTTACATTATTCGGACTATTGTCCTCATCTTTGTTGCCATATTAATCCTATCCTTCAGTATCTGTCTATATTTCTGATATGAGGTATTATGTACACTATTTACATTATTCCGACTATTGTCCTCATCTTTGTCGCCATATTTATCCGATCCTTCAGTATCTGTCTATATTTCTGAGATGAGGTATTATGTACACTATTTACATTATTCGGACTATTATCCTCATCTTTGTTGCAATATTTATCCGATCCTTCAGTATCTGTCTATATTTCTGAGATGAGGTATTATGTACACTATTTACATTATTCGGACTATTGTCTTCATCTTTGTTGCAATATTTATCCGATCCTTCAGTATCTGTCTATATTTCTGAGATGAGGTATTATGTACACTATTTCCATTATTCGGACTATTATCCTCATCTTTGTTGCAATATTTATCCGATCCTTCAGTATCTGTCTATATTTCTGAGATGAGGTATTATGTACACTATTTACATTATTCGGACTAATGTCCTCATCTTTGTTGCCATATTTATCCGATCCTTCAGTATCTGTCTATATTTCTGAGATGAGGTATTATGTACACTATTTATATTATACGGACTATTGTCCTCATCTTTGTTGGCATATTTATCCGATCCTTCAGTATCTGTCTATATTTCTAAGATGAGGTATTATGTACACTATTTACATTATTCGGACTATTGTCCTCATCTTTGTTGCCATATTAATCCTATCCTTCAGTATCTGTCTATATTTCTGATATGAGGTATTATGTACACTATTTACATTATTCCGACTATTGTCCTCATCTTTGTCGCCATATTTATCCGATCCTTCAGTATCTGTCTATATTTCTGAGATGAGGTATTATGTACACTATTTACATTATTCGGACTATTATCCTCATCTTTGTTGCAATATTTATCCGATCCTTCAGTATCTGTCTATATTTCTGAGATGGGGTATTATGTACACTATTTACATTATTCGGACTATTGTCTTCATCTTTGTTGCAATATTTATCCGATCCTTCAGTATCTGTCTATATTTCTGAGATGAGGTATTATGTACACTATTTCCATTATTCGGACTATTGTCCTCATCTTTGTTGCCATATTTATCCGATCCTTCAGTATCTGTCTATATTTCTGAGATGAGGTATTATGTACACTATTTACATTATTCGGGTTATTGTCCTCATCTTTGTTGCCATATTTATCCGATCCTTCACATATCTGTCTATATTTCTGAGATGAGGTATTATGTACACTATTTACATTATTCGGATTATTCGCCATATTTATTACAACATTTTCAGCTGCCTTAACCGGGTATAGAACTCACGGTCCTGTCACTGGATCTAACCAACGCCTTTATCCACTGTGCCATGTGTCCTTGAGGACATCTGTATATGAATTTCTGGGTATTATAAACCTAATGTCTTATGCAACCATTTTTACCAGTGCTCATATATATATATATATATATATATAGATAGATAGATAGATAGATAGATAGATAGATAGATGGATGGATGGATTTGAAACATAATGAAATAGATAGATAGATAGATAGATAGATAGATAGATAGATAGATAGATAGATAGATAGATAGATAGATTCGAAAGAGGCTAATAGAATTGGAAATATGAAACATGTCGGTAAAAATACTAACCACGGAAGTTTTCTAAACTCAACACACACAACTAATTTCCGATTACCATGAGCTTCGACCGCATGATCATTGACTTAGTTCCAGGATATCTGGAAGCGAAGTTACTATCAATTCAGCTTCTTTTCTATTCCTCTTTTTTTCCCTCTCTCTTTCAGCAAATGATCTTTATCAAAGTCGAAGGGAAAACTTATGCTTTGGTTACACTACTGCAATTTGAATTTTCTGTTTACGAACAGATGTCCACGCCTTTATGAGTGAATGTTGCTATCTTGGCTTATTTGCATAAAATTACCGCCTTCATAAAATTCGCAGAGACGACAAAATGTTATAAAATGGATAAATATCTTTTGATGCAGGAAACAATTTAGAGAGCCCACATTGTTTAGCATGAAGCCTTTCTCCCGATTTATTTCTACTTGAGAAATCAATACAGATTGTGGCAGTGATAGATAGATAGATAGATTCGAAACAGACTAATATATATATATATATATATATATATATATATATATATATATATATATATATATACATATACTAGCAGAATTGGCCCGGCGTTGCCCGTGCTTGATTCAAAAATCGTACGACTCATACAGCAATCGCTATCACTTGACTTAAAATATTTTTGCCTTCCTTGCCTTTAAAGGAGTGCCCTTTGCCGTGCTGATGTTGCTACATGCCTTACTTCTTGCCTATCTCACACTGCGAATTTTTTCTAAGCTCTATACTAAACATTAAATCTGTTACGAAAAAAAGAACTAAACAAAATGAACACAAAACGATCAGCTTTAAAAAAGGACTCGTAACTGGAAAAACCGAATGAAAAAAGAATGTTAAATAAAAATACGTTTTCACACCCAACCCAGTTCTGCGGAATCAGAATTAACGTTGAGTTTAAGCAAGCGAATGAGCCAATTGCAGTAAAGTGCCATGCAGATTTAAATTTTTTCCACTCGTGACGAATGCAGCTATCGATTTTTTTTGCATGCTAGCATGCCAGTTAACATTCGTGTCAGTCAGCTGTTGGCTCTCACGCTGGCCAATAGAATCTTACTGCCTATTCGTGGCAGCCAGCTATTGACTCTCACTCTGGCCACAGGAAATGGCCGCAAACTACACGAAAACTGGCGTAGAAGCATGAAAAAATCGATTATTTCCACTATCGATGGGATTTGGGAAATGCAAAGACAGTCTTGGCCTTCCTACTAACTTGGAGCATGTGCATGTAAATTTTGGTGCAAATCCGTCGAAAATTAAGGCCGTGCATTCGTTACACACACACACACACATTTGTGCCTATTATATATATATATATATATATATATATATATATAGAGAGAGAGAGAGAGAGTGAGAGAGGTGAGAGAGATAGATTGGAAACAGACTAATATATATATATATATATATATATATATGTGTGTGTGTGTGTGTGTGTATACAAATATATATATATAGAAAGTGAGGGAGAGAGAGAGACAAAGAGATAGATAGACAAATAGATTCGAAACAGACTAACATATATATATATATATATATATATATATATATATATATATAGAGAGAGAGAGAGAGAGAGAGAAAGAAAGAAAGAGAGAGAAAGAGATAGATAGATTCGAAACAATGCAATAGATAATGAAACATAATGAGATAGATAGATAGATAGATAGATAGATAGATAGATAAATAGATAGATAGATAGATTCGAAATAGACATAGATAGATAGATAGATAGATAGATAGAGAGAGAGAGAGAGAGAGAGAGAGAGAGAAAAATATTTTATACTCCTTGGCATATAAACTTGCTTACAGGCTCCTAAAAGGCGATGTTCGATTGAAACAGAAGAGAAAACACACTTATTCGCTTGCATCAAAAAAATATCGAATTGCTTTCACGGCTTATAGATGCAAGTCGCTTTGAACTCTTTTTCTTGTCCGAATAGCTACACCAAAACAGCCAGTGCTCTCTTTTAAAACACATTTGGTGGATTTTCTCACCTTAAGTTGAACTTCCGCGAGTAAACACACACACATGCACACGCACGCACACACGTTGCCAGAACAGTTCCTTATCATTTATACCGGATTAACAGGAGACGTTAAACACCTCTATCTTCCCTAGTTTCTTTTCTCCTTTCTTTTTCATACTGAAACCAAGTAGCGTTTCTGATATGTCTTTTCCGTCTTTCCACACGATCAAAACGAAATAGTCCATTATTTATGAGGTATTATCAGAAAATTTTAAACATTTCTATCTTCATTATTTAAATTATTCGGATTATTATCCTTATCTTTGTCGCCATATTTATTACAAGGTTTCGGCCGTTGTACGCTCCGGCCTTCCTCAGGTCGTTGGAATGTTCAACTGAACCTTTTATTTCGCTCACTGGGGTAGATTGTTCTAGTTTCATGTGCCATGTTTAATTAATGTCAGTTATCAGTTATCTCCTGTTAATTCTCCTCTCCAAGTTAGTTAGATCCTATGATAGGAAACAAAGAATGTGAGTTCAATACTCGGTTAAGGCAGTGGAGAACTTTCAGAGGGACATTAACAGGAGATAACTGACGATTGATATGGCACGTGGAACTAGAACAGTCTACTCTAGTGAGCCCAAAAAAAGGGTTCAGTCCCACCTGAAGAAGGCCGGAGCGTACAAGGGCCGAAACGTTGTAATAACTATGGCGAAAAGATGAGGACAATAAGTTTGAATAATGTAAATAATGTACATAATACCTCATCTCAGAAATATAGACAGATACTGAAGGATCGGATAAATATGGCAGCAAAGATGATGAAAATAGTCCGAATAATGTAAATAATGTACACAATACCTCATCTCAGAAATATAGACAGATACTGAAGGATCGGATAAATATGGCAACAAAGATGATGACAATAGTCCGAATAATGTAAATAGTGTACATAATACCTCATTTCAGAGATATAGACAGATACTGAAGGATCGGATAAATATGGCAACAAAGATGAGGACAATAGTCCGAATAATGTAAATAGTGTACATAATACCTCATCTCTGAAATATAGACAGATACTGAAGGATCGGATAAATATTAGATGAGGACAATAGTCCGAATTATGTAATTAGTGTACATCATCTCAGAAATATAAACAAATATTTCTATCTTTTCTTCTTCTTTCTTTCTTCTTCAATGTTTGTCATGTGATGGTGTTGATTATAAAAAAAAAATTTTTAGAGTCCAAAACCAACCACTGCCACAACTGGGTGGGGAGGGTGATATTGAAACAAAATGGTTATTTTTGTAGTGATGTTATATCATTCTTTGTTTCTAATTTTTAAATAAATATTATTCACTCTATTCTGTATTCGTATATATATATATATATATATATATATATATATATATATATATATATATATATATACATATATATATACATATATATATATATATATATGTATATACACACACATACATACATACATATATATATATATATATATATATATATATATATATATATATATATATATATATATATATATATAAATTTGTGTATTTAGGCAGCAATCCTTCTTTCATGCACATTTCATTGAATAAGACAGACAAGGTGCTTTTATTTAGTCTTTTATACAATTTCTCATGTGATCTAATATTTTTTTTCTTTTTGGATGATAAATTATATAAAAACTGTCCGAATGTTCTTTTTATCCGAGCGCTTTCGGCTATACATTTAGCCATTTTCAAGGATTAAATATTTTAACTGTTGAATAAGAAATAATTTGTTATATGTATGTTTTATCAGATTTCCTATTTCTTTCTTGTTTTCAGCTAAAATAAATATATCGTCTACATAACGAACATATATTTTAGGTTTAATAACTTTATTAAAAACCTTGTTTTCAACATAGGACATATAAATAGTACCATTCTGGTTATTAAAAGGAACTGTAGTGGTGCAAGCGAGCAATAGTTTTCTTAAAATATTGGGTTGGATTGATGGAGGTGGAATTAAATTATATTTATACACCGAATTAATGATAATATCAATAGTTTCGAAGATGGGAACTTTAGTAAATAAATTCTTCACGTCAAGTAACGTAAGAATGCCATGGTTTGATTTTACTTTTGTGCTTTTAAGTATTTGTCGGAATTCATGGGTAGATTTAATGCTATAGTTAGTAGGGAGATTGTGGGGTAATAATATCATTGAGAAACTTTGATGGTTGGTATGTGCATGTTGGAACCTGAGAAATGATAGGTCGTAAAGGGTATCCTGGTTTGTGTATTTGAACATTACCGTATAAGTAGCCAGGTTATTAAACTCCAATATTTTTTTTATTTTAATGGATCCTGCAACCACATTGTTGGATATTATGAGTTTATTAACATATTTCTCGACATTAAATAACCCATTGAGGTTGATATGCCGTAAAACAAAATAAACGAAACCAATCTAAACCAAAGAATACAAATTCTATTCATACGAATCTATCCTAAAAATGTTGTCGGCATTAAATAACCCATTGAGGTTGATATGCCTTAAAACAAAATAAACCAAACCAATCTAAACCAAAGAATACAAATTCTATTTATACAAATCTATCCTAAAAATGTTGTCGGCATTAAATAACCCATTGAGGTTGATATGCCGTAAAACAAAATGAACCAAACCAATCTAAACCAAAGAATACAAATTCTATTTATACGAATCTATCCTAAAAATGTTGTCGGCATTAAATAACCCATTGAGGTTGATATGCCGTAAAACAAAATGAACCAAACCAATCTAAACCAAAGAATACAAATTCTATTTATACGAATCTATCCTAAAAATGTTGTCGGCATTAAATAACCCATTGAGGTTGATATGCCTTAAAACAAAATAAACCAAACCAATGTAAAGCAAAGAATACATATTCTATTCATACGAATCTATCCTAAAAATGTTGTCGGCATTAAATAACCCATTGAGGTTGATATGCCTTAAAACAAAATAAACCAAACCAATGTAAAGCAAAGAATACATATTCTATTCATACGAATCTATCCTAAAAATGTTGTCGGCATTAAATAACCCATTGAGGTTGATATGCCTTAAAACAAAATAAACCAAACCAATGTAAAGCAAAGAATACATATTCTATTCATACGAATCTATCCTAAAAATGTTGTCGGCATTAAATAACCCATTGAGGTTGATATGCCGTAAGATAAAACAAACAAACAAAATCCTTTTCTATTTTCTTCCATCAAATTCCATGTAATTTTTGTCTCTTTATATGCTATAGTTAGTATGCAGTAATAATATGATATCATGGAATATGCATACACCTGTGTTCCCCCTCACTTGAATATGATTGGCTGGTGTCCGTCATAAATACCGACGGACGTGTAGGAGAGTCAAGAGCCTTAGTCTGAGAGCCAAGTCTATAACGACACCAATTGGACTACGCCATTGATCTACACTTCTTACTTGCGACTACGACGCGTACCAGTCGATTACTGATACCATATTCTACTTGGTTATAGTAACCAAAACCACTTAGCTACTTCGTTCAAAGATATCCCTTTCCGGGACATATCATAATATCATTGAGAAATTTTGATAGTTGGTATGTGCATGTTAGAATCTGAGAAATGATAGGTCGTAATGGGGATCCCGGTTTGTTTATTTGAACATTACCATATAAGCAGCCAGGTTGGTAATCTCCAATAATTTTGTTTATTTTTAGGGGTCATTGTTGGAGGTTATATATATATATATATATATATATATATATATATATATATATATATATATATGTGTGTGTGTGTGTGTGTGTGTGTGTGTGTGATAAAAATATAGTTTTAAGATATGCTATGTTAAAATGTAAAAGTGGTCACTATCCTGGCCTGAAGATTGCGCGTCAAGTATGAAACAGGTCGGTTAATGAAATTTGAGGTATAAAAAAAAGCCAAATGATATTTCCAATAAGACTGATGATATTTATTACATATTAGTATGCCTTTTCACTAGACCATAACACCAAGAGAAAGATATTAAATTCGGAATTTTCGGACACACCTGTGTCCTTTTTCAACGAGACAAAAATAAAGAAAGACGTGGGACAAATTTTGTTGTTGTTCTTGATGTTTTGGGGGTTTTCTTTTAGTTTTTTGTTTTTTTGTGTGGGTGTGTTTTTTTTACTTTATGTGTTGTATTACTGTAGTTATTTTTTAGGTTTTTTGACGGTTTGATGACGGCTCCCTGTGGAAACTGTAATCTCTGAGTAAACCTAAATCACTGTTTAATCCTTTAATATGCTATTCTATTTTTAAAATATGTTTAACTCCGATTTATGTCTTTCTTGTTGGCTCTTAAATGACGCTAAAAGCACGCATGTAATGTTAGTATTAGGACTCTCAATGGATGAGATAGTACATTGGTATACCACAGATTTTACGCGGCATTTATTTTCCAATGGGCAGTCTTCTGGGTTTCTACAATCACATAATTTTTCACTATTTTTGTCTAATTTAAGTGTAGGGTTTTTATTAATACTGTTCTGGTATGGGGGTTTATTTAGGATTTTATTATTGTGTTTTTTTATTATACTTTCTAGATTTTCAGTGCAACTGTAAATTAATTTTAGTGTGTTTTTATTAAATATTTTACTAAGTCTACTATTTGTAGGAAAGTGTGTTTCAATTAAAGCTAGGAATTTCTGTCCTAGCTTCATACTAACCATTTGGTTGAACGGAGGGGTATACCAAATGATTTTTCTTCTCCTGTTTTTCTTCTGGTTAGTACAATTGTTTCTATAATTGATGTTAGCATTTTTGTATCCACTATTTTTTAGGGCTGCGTTATAAAAATTACTGTGTTGTTGGAATATTTCTTTATTAGCGGAGTTAATGTTGATTCTTTTCTCTATTGATGAGGGTACATGCTTAATTATGGATGGAAGGTGGTTTGACTTAGGGTGTATATACAAGGGGTTAGTATTAGGTTTTCTATAAGGTAGGTATGTGTTGTTTGTTAAATCTAGAGTTACGTCGAGGAAGTTTACGCTTTTTAAATTAGTACAGACTGTTGTTTTTAAATTTAGATTTCTAAATTCACTATATATAATCTTTCCAATTTTCTCTATTTTAAAATTAGTGGAACTCCTCACTACCATGAGCCCGTCATCTCTGTACAGCCCAATGTCCTTAATATGTAATTCACGCTGCGCGGTCAGGTTGTACAGTATTAAAAGACCGAAAAGGTCAGAAGACTCTGCAGAGTCTAAAGATCCCATAGTGATGTCAAAATGATCATTATTGTTTTTAATCCATTGGTCCCCAATATGAATTAGGACACATTTTTTTTTTTGCACTGAGAATTATATTTATTTCTTCCTTTGTCAGGTCGGAATACACAGCAAATATATATATATATATATATATGATTAAGTAATTCAGCGAGTCTAGAAGAAACCTCAGCAGAATACAATAAAGCACTGGACGGCTGTTTCGTCCTCTATTTGGGACTCATCAGCAGTGCACATCCACTACCAAGAATTGAAACCCTGACAGTTACGATAGGAGGGAAACGCCATACCAACTGTACAAACGAAGATGTAACGAATTAAACTCGATATAGAGCCGCTCGATCACATATTGCGTGGTTAACTCATCCGAGTTTCTCTTTTACCCATAGGACTGTGAGCCCCCCATGAGCCACGGCACAGTCCAGAGGATTAGAAGCCAATTCAATCAAGGATATACAGATAGAAATAATTAGCGGGCACAGAAAGCTTATGGAAACAGAAAGCGTCATACAGAAACAGAAATTGAGAATCATCTAGATCTGTTCATGGCAATCAATAGAGTACACATGAAAGTGTTTTGATACATTTAGATAAAACTCTTTTTTTTTCTTTTTTTTTTTTTCTAAAATAAAACTTGTGAATGTATTTTCATTTTTTAAAATCTTTTCGAAGCTGTACTGATCATTTCTGGATACCTTGTATAAATATTTTTAATATATATATATATATATATATATATATATATATATATATATATATAATATTTTTTAAAAAATATGATTCCTTCGCTACATAAGAGTTCTCATGTTTCAAGAACGAGAGCCGAAACCATCAATATAATTATTAAAATTAAGTTGAATCGAGGTGTTAGTCCCATTTCATCTTCAAGTGAAAATATTATAAATATAATATAAGCTCTACTTCTGTATGGAGCACTGTCTTCTTAAAAATAAAAGCAAAAATACTGAGGAACTCCGGATTATTTACCTGACGTGTTCCTTCCTATTCTTCTGCATACTAGCATATCTATCTATCTATCTATCTATCTATCTATATATATATATATATATATATACCCAGTCGCCTTTATCTGTTTACTTATACATTTTTTTTTCTTGACAGCTTTCTGTTTTCCTTTATTTCTTCTATACTTTTTTCCCTTCTTCCTTCCTCTCTCCCTTCTTTTTTGTCGACTGCCCCCCCCCTACACACACAACTGCGGTCGGGATCATAGAATCATTGTAAATGGTCGTTTCATTAGCTGTATACTAGGTGCTTCGCCAGGGCTACTTCCGGTTTTGGGATTCAAATTTTTCGTCTCCTGCACTGGGTGCCAACCAAGGCTGAAGTGCCCAGGTTTTGAACTCAGGGTTGTCTTTGTCATAGACTGGTTGCCACCGAAATCGATAGAACCCAGTCTGTCCTGTCCCTTTACCCTGTCTGTCTGTTCTCTCTCATTTCGCACAGTTTTTCTCTTTATCCTCTCTCTTCTCGCTCTTCCCCCTCTCACACATACAGACACACTTTTTATCTTTCTTTAAATTCTAACTCTCAATTTCCTTTCTTTCTCCACTCCTTTTTTCTTCTTCTTCTCATTTCCCTTTTACTATGGTCCCTAGGCTGTTCCTTTCTCCGTCACAATTCCCTCGGTTTTCTCTCCATGTCCTTCAGCGAAAATATACGAAAATATACCCCAGCCACCATCTTCCTACCATCGTTTCCCAAGGGTACCACTGATTTGCGCTTTTCTCTCACGATCCGACAGGTTTGGAGCGCTTCCAAGAATAAATCCATTATGAAGCTTAATCATTGTTTCATGAATCCTCTTAAAGAAAACCTGCCGCTCAGAGTCGAACCAAACAGCAAAAGGCTGCGAAATCTTTATTACTTGCAACAATGCCAGACATCCCCTCGCAAGATTTCTCCTCGTCTCACTGCCCTTCACGATTCGCTGCCAGAATAGACCTCCATTCATCAACCGACCGGCTCTCTGGTCAGTGACTTGAGCCCGATTGACGGTAATCTGAAGAGAGGCCGATAACGTCTTGTTAGGTTTAAGGAATTCAGTATGGCGTTCTTGTTGAGAAGAGAATGACACCAGCTAAATAAATCGGTGAACTTGTCTTCGTTCGTCTTAGGTGAGAGAAATATTTCATTTCCAGCTGGCTTAAATGATGTTTGGAATATATACAGAGAATTATGCAATTACTTCAGCCTGCAGAATACATACATACATACATACATACATACATATATATATATATATATATATATATATATATATATATATATATATATAAAAGTAACGAAAATCTTGGTAATCCGTATGGATGATCCCAAGGAGGATGAAATCCGGAGAGCTCAATGTTAAGTCAGAACGAATAATTTAATTTAAAGAAAAAACAGACCACATTAAGGTTCCATTAGTCATAATTTATTTCGCTAGAAATTTTATTTTGGTTGAGTTTAGTTTCAATATTAAGTATTGTATTAAGTCTTGTAATAAAAATGAGAATATTGTATTAAGTACTGTAATAAAAATATTGTATTCAGTATTGTAATAAAAATAAATTTCAAAACTGTCCGTTCCCTCTCTAAGATCAACCATATCACTCACACTATTCCTCACCACCCTCTATGTCACCTTATATAAGCTTAATACTGCTCTTCAAAAGTGTAAATTTTAAATTCATTTTTTCACCCTAGAAAGTGAAGTCTGAAGATTCAGAGAAAAAGAAAATCTCTGGTAAAATAAATTATTACTAATGGAGCCTTAAAGTGGTCTGTTTTTTTCTTTAAATTATATATATATATATATATATATATATATATATATATATATATATATATATATATATGTAGCATATCTTCATTCAAAAATGTTTCATTAAATAATATCGACATCTTATGTCTATTTATTGTTATGCTGATACTTTCCAGGTGTCTAACCAGTTTCTTCATGTGAAGATTCATCAAGGAAGTCGCCCTATTTTTTCTTACGCAAGTACTTTCCATCTCTTCCGATAATATCCTGAATGGAAAAGAAAAAAATGATTGCAATTGTGATCGTTGTAAATCTGTCTGTATTTCAAAATTGTCCAAATCGTGTAACAGCAAAATTGTCCAAATGTTCGATTAAACTCTGTACCTTTGTATCTTAGAAATGATCAAAGATATCTTACTGGAATTCTTCGGGGTTTGTATAACACCATTGGACTCTGCTTTGAGTAATAGGAATACATAATTACTCTCCAAGATTACAAGAAGAAGCCTGATGAAAACGATTATAGGCAAAAATGACATGTTCATCATTAATTAATTGTAGCTAAGGAACTGAAGCCCATGAAGGATTGAAATAAAGTTCATATATATATTATTTTCCAACATATTCAAGATGATCTTCGCCCTCTCTAACCTTCTACCTTTCTGTTCCGGAGTAACAAAGTGCATCACAAACTTCACGTACGATTTCATTTTCAAGTCTTTTTTCACTGCTCTTTGGACTGTCATAACTGAAAGTCCTTTCTCACGTGCCAAACGTCTTATGGATTGAGTTGGATCTTTTCTAATTGATCTCTTTAACTCTAATTTGAAATGATGATCTCTCTTATTGTGACTTCCTGATCCAGTTTTCCTCTCTACTGTTCCCTCTTTTTTTAAAAAAAACTTATTCACCGTTCTCTAGATGGTTCTTGAATGGACTTTGAAGATAGAAACCAGAGTATGAATGTTAGTGCCATTACTGAAGGCCTGAATGATGTTTTTCCTCTCCCCGTTGCTCATTTGGGAAGACAGTGGGGTTGGCACAAAATGATTTTAACCTGTTCTCTGTCTATCTGAATTAGTCAAAGTGTTTTTCAGTGATTCTTACAACAGATGGTGTCAAGATGGCCAAACATCTTATCTAAAAATATCAATTAGTTTAATGGTTTTTAGGTCTGCTTGGCACCACAAATAATTTATTTGATTCCAACCAATAAACTATACGGTTTCCCCTTCAAAGTAATCCCCACTGGAGTTTAATGCACTTTTCTATCCTTCTCTGCCAAGTTTCTATACACTGCTGAAAAGATTCTTCGTAGATACCCCTTGACCCCGTCAATAGATCCCTCTTGACAGCCTCCAGGCCTTGATGATCCCCTTCAGCTTGCGGAAAAGAAAAACGTTACATGGAACAAGAGCAGGTGAATAGGGAGGTTGTTCCAGTCCGGCGATGTTCTTCTCGGCCAGGATCTGCCGGATGCTCAAGACGTTGTGAGCAAGTGCATTGTCGTGCAGAAGAGGCCACGATTTGTCCTGACTCCCAAAACTTCTATGAAGAAAAAGGCATGGTTGCAGAAAGCTAAGATTACAATAATATACGCCCAAGGTATCATATTAGATGATAGCACAATAGGCGTATCCCTCTTTTTCCCATAACTCACACACCACACCCAGTCCGGTTTCAGACAGACCTCGTATGTGTGTGAAAGAGAAAGAGAAAGCATATATTACTATGTTACTGTGTGCATATATACTCGACTCTCCCGTATGAGGGTCAAGCCGATTAGTTCCTAGGAAAGTGACAGTTCGATGCCAGCACATGAGATTTGATTATAGAGGTGAAGGTTTCGTGCAGGACCATCCA
Source organism: Acanthosepion lycidas (assembly GCA_963932145.1). NCBI lineage: Eukaryota > Metazoa > Mollusca > Cephalopoda > Sepiida > Sepiidae > Acanthosepion > Acanthosepion lycidas. The sequence continues at coordinate 31,005,126 of OZ010615.1, read as the reverse complement.
CACTTTTTGAAGGGCCGAATACAGAGACCTGGTGCACTATCCTCATATATATATTCTCAGCATTGGAAGCTCTCCTGGCTGTCGTTTGTTCTGGGTTTTCATTTGCACAGGACTTTCATCTGGTCAATCTGTTGACTGAGATTTCTTTTTGCGAGGCATACTGGTGCCGTATGCGATAGGCAACAATCAAAATAAACTACAGAAGAACTCAAAATTGATCGCTGCATTTAAGTATTGAATTAATATTTAAGCTTACCATTTAAAATTTCAACGATAATTCTTCTGTTGCTATTTAATTTAAACACCATTTGATGTACGTAGGTCCTTACTTTCCGTACAAACAATTACTTTTATTTCGTGGCTGACTTTAGCTGGATTTCGCAATTAATTTCGAATATTCTCTAATTTATTTCCAAGTTGTAAAAATTAGCGTACCAAAAAATTCGTCGCAAAAAAATCAATAAAAGTGCCGAAAATAATCGCAGTAATAAAAATTTGTGAATCCCAAATTTCTGTAACATGAGCTATTGAAAGTTAGACAGTGGTGTCTCTGTAATTAAAAATGCCGCACACTGACATTGGCATTTATTATATATCTATATCTATATATATATATATATATATATATATATATATACATACATACATATATATATATATATATATATATATATATATATATATATATATATATATATATATATAACTTAAAAGTTATAATTAGTGGATACTCGTGTTTGAATAGACGCTCTGTTTAATTATTAAACTTTATATTTACTTATTTTCGTCTATCGGCCTAAATATTCAATAAATCTCATTAGAGAAAAATATGAGCCTGTATGCACTATTCAACTTTACTTGGTCATCGACGAACTCTGTAGCTGAGAGCGCCAAAGCACGTCAGACCTGAGAGGTTCCCTGAGGGGAAAGCAAGTTCAAATAGATTTCTTGAATATTCAGACCGATAAACGAAAATAAATTATATATATATATGAAGAAATATAGTCTTAAGGTATGCTCTATTTATGGGATAAAGTGTTCAATATCAGGGATAAGAGTGTATGTAAATATAAAAGTGAACATAGAAGCCAACACTTAGAGGCAGCAGTCTCTTTCATGCTAGACGCAATCGGTGGCCTGACGCCTCTAAGTGTTGACTTCAATGTTCACTTGTATATATATATATATATATATATATATATATATATATATGTATGTATTAGGTTGGTGCAAAATGACGTAATAATGACCTTTTTTAACGTTAAAAAATACGTAAAAAAACGACATTATTACGTCATTATTTTTACACCAACCTAATATATATATATATTTCGTATATATAATTCCATTAGATATATATTACTGATGATACACATAATGTCTAAAACAATATATATATAATCTCTGTTATATATATTATAATTTTATATGATCTCTATTATATATATTTTATTTTATAATATATATATATATTATACATATAATATATAATTAATGGTATATAAACCTACATTATATATAAACACACACACGCGCGCGCGTGAACACACACACACACACACACACACATATATATATTAGGTTGGTGCAAAAATAATGACGTAATAATGTCGTTTTTTGACGTATTTTTTAGGTTAAAAAACGACATTATTACGTCATTATTTTTGCACCTACCTAACATATATATATATATATATATATATATATATATATATATATATGAAGAAATATAGTCTTAAGGTGTGCTATATTTATGGGATAAAGTGCTCAATATCAGAGATAGAGCGTGTGAATATACATATATATATATATATATATATATATATATATATATATATATGTATGGGACCTATATGCCAATCTAGTAACACGCATAAATTCATGCAGTCGGGACACCAGGGAAAAAAAACCTTGTTACAGCAGCTGCCATGAAAAGTATTTGTAGAAAAGACAAATGGAAACCACATCACGTCTGTGAGAAAGTGATTGAAGCCGAGATGTCAGTTCAGTATATGTTATCCTGTTTAATAATATATTAAAATGTTTACTAGCTTCGGTTTTCAGTTAGTGAAATTTACATTCCTCCTCTCTGGGGAGAGTTCAGTTGGAAAGTTCCGGTCATCTTTTTTTCTTTTTTTTTTTTTTTTGACTGGCGTCCATAAACCGTAATATCTCCTACATAGATATTTACTCTTGATCTGAGAATACTCCTAGGGAAATCGTTCATAAAAATGGCAGAAATTAGGACCAAAGCGGTATGCCTGCGTTGATCTCCTGAGCTTCAGAAGAGTGGTCATTCAAAAACGACCTTCCTGCTTCGTCTTGAGCTCAGGTAGTTGATGATTGCGTAGACTCTTTCAGACATGCCACAGGTTGTGGAGTCAACTCCATTTGCGTTGGTTTGTCAAGAGCCTTTATGATATTTGAGACAATCACTGTAGGGGATGTGAATCGACCACCAAATGTTTTACTAATTCAGTGGCGGTTGCAGGGAAAACATTAACAATTGGATCTGGAAGAAGGGAACTCATATTGGAGGTTGTTGCTGGTGAGGTGATCAACTGCCTCCATGTTGATGATGGACTCAAAGTGTTTGCTAATAACAGATGCGGCGAATTTTGCGATGGAGTTGAATACTCGCCAGCATTCTTAAAAAATAAGGCGAATAGCGGAGAAATTCTTTATTTGCCACAACTCCGAACCCGTTCATTTAAAATACCAAACATTATTTTGTTTTCTTTCTTCTTTTATTCTTCGTTTCTTTCTTTCTTTCCCATTTTATGCCCTTCTTTCTTTCTTCTTTTTTTCTTTTTCTCTCCCTCTCTCCCTCTCTTTCTTTCTTTCTCATTTCTGTCTGTCTTTCTTTTTAGCAGCCATTACCACATTGTTTGTAATGTCAAGAAATTTTCTTTCTTCATTTCTTCCTTTCTTTCTTGTTTTATTTTCTTCTTTCTTTTTCTTTATTTTTCTTTCTTTCTTCAATTCTATTTCTCACCTTGTCTTTCGTTCTTTCTTTCTTTCGTTCTTTCTTTCTTTCTTTCTTTCTTTCGTTCCTTCTTTCTTTTTTTCTTTCTTTCTTTCTTTCTTTCTTTCGTTCGTTCCTTCTTTCGTTCTTTCTTTCGTTCTTTCGTTCCTTCTTTCGTTCTTTCTTTCGTTCCTTCTTTCTTTTTTTCTTTCTTTCTTTCTTTCTTTCTTTTGTTCCTTCTTTCGTTCTTTTTTTCTTACTTTCGTTCTTTCTTTCTTTCGTTCTTTCTTTCTTTCTTTCGTTCTTTTATTCTTTCTTTCATTCCTTCTTTCTTTCTTTCTTTCTTTCTTTCTTTCTAGTATCCATTACCACGTTGTTTCTCTCATCAACAAATGTTATTTTGTTTTTTTAATTTCTTTCTTTATACTTCCTTTCTTTATTTCCTTCATTTTTCTCTCTTTTTTCTTTTCTTCTCTCGTTCTCACTTTCTTCCTTTTTTTCTTTCTGTCTGTTTTTCTTTCTCGCAATAATTAACATTTTTTTTTTATTATTTATTTCTTTATTCATCTTTATTTATTTCTCCTTTTCTTTTCTTTCTTTCTTTTTCTTTCTTTCTTTTTCCCATTCTATTTGTCTCCCTTTCTTTCTGTCTTTCTTGCTTCCTATGTTTATTTGTTTCTTTCTTTTTTCTTTCCTTCAATATTCCCTTTTCTGCTTTACTGCTTCATCGTTTTCGTTCATTTTTTCTTCTTTCTTTCCATTTTCCGTTTCATCTTCCTTTCTTTCTATTTTCCTTTCACTTTTGAGCTTTTCCATGCCTTTCTTTTTTTTTTTTCTTTCTTTCTTTTTGTCTGTCTGTCTGTCGATCTTTTTTTTCTCACAACCATTACACGATGTTTCTAATATCAACAAAAATTATTTTGTTTTCTTTAAAAAAATTTCTATAGTTGTCTTCTTTCCTTCTTTTCTTTCTTTCTTTCTTTGATGCAACCTCCAACTTTTTTTCATTTTTTTCTTAAGGCAACATGAATTATTTTTTTCTTTCTTCCATTTTTTTATTTCTTTATTTCCTTCATTCTTTTTTTCTTTCATACTTTTTGTTTCCTTCCATCTTCCTCCCGTCAAAACCCCGAAATCGTTATTTTTTTAAGACAGCAAATATGATTTTCTTTCTTTGGTTTTTCTTTCTTTTTTCATTCCATTTATCCTTCTTTCGGTTGGTTTTTCATTATTCCATTTTTATTTCTATCCTTTTTTCCTTCTTTTTAATTAATTACATTTTTTTCCTTTTTTTTTTTTCATTTCTTTTTACTTTATTTATTTCAGTTGTCTTTTTTCTTCATTTTATCTTTCTTTCCTATTTTCCTTCTTTGTTTATTTCCAAGTTTCTTTCTTTCAATTGTCTTATTTTTTATTTCTAATTTTCTTTCTTTCTTTCTTTCTTTCTTTTTTTCCTTCTCATTTAACCATCGACCATATATCTTTCTTTTTTCCTCATTTAACTATCGATCATATTTCATTCTTTTTTTTTATCATTTGATCCCAGCCTTTCTTTCTTTCTTTCTTTCTTTCTTTCTTTCTTTCTTTCTTTCATTCTTTCATTCTTTCAGGGCATATTGCTTTCTTTCACATTTGATCTCCGTCCATATTTCTTTCTTTCTTTCTTTCTTTCTTTCTTTCTTTCTTTCTTTCTCATTTAACCATCGAGCATATTTCATTCTTTTTTTTTATCATTTGATCCCAGCCTTTCTTTCTTTCTTTCTTTCTTTCTTTCTTTCTTTCTTTCTTTCTTTCAGGGCATATTGCTTTCTTTCACATTTGATCTCCGTCCATATTTCTTTCTTTCTTTCTTTCTTTCTTTCTTTCTTTCTTTCTCATTTAACCATCGAGCATATTTCATTCTTTTTTTTTATCATTTGATCCCAGCCTTTCTTTCTTTCTTTCTTTCTTTCTTTCTTTCTTTCTTTCTTTCTTTCTTTCTTTCTTTCAGGGCATATTGCTTTCTTTCACATTTGATCTCCGTCCATATTTCTTTCTTTCTTTCGTTCTTTCTTTCTTTCTTTCTTTCTTTCTTTCTTTCTTTCTTTCTTTCTTTCTCCTTTCACCATCGACCATATTTCTTTCTTTTTTTTTTCTTTTCCATTTGATCCTAGCCTTTTTTTTCTTTCGCTTTTTCTTTCTGTTCTTTCTTTCTTTTTTCTTCCACTCTTCCATTTGTTGTATTTTTCTTTCTTTTTTCGCTTGCCCTTTTTTCTTCCTTTATTTTATCCTTTCTTTCTTCTCTGTCTTATTTTTTACTTTCTGACACAGCACCCAAAATCGTTCATTTGGTTCTTAAGTCAACAAAAAATGTTTGCGTTTTTTCTTTCATTTTCTTTCTTTTTTCTTTCATTTTGATTTCTTTCATTCTTCCTTTCTTTCTTTCATTCATTCATTCTTTCTTTCTTTCTTTCTTTCTTTCTTTCTTTCTTTCTTTCTTTCTTTCTTTGCTACAACCCCGAAAGCGTTCATTTTGTTCTTAAGGCCAGCAAAAATGATTTTTCTGCTCTGCAAATCTCTCAAAGGTTTCCACACGTTTCTCGCTTGATCAATTTTGTTTGGAAATATTTATCGCTCCAATGCCTACGCCAATCGATATTTCATCAGGGGGCCCACCCCGCACTCCACCGTCTCAGCAAGAGGCGCGAAATAAATCAATATTACTTTTCTCTCAGAGAAAGTAAATAAGCTGACATCAACGTAACTATTATATATTATATATAGGATGAGTGTATTTTGTGCTTATTTTTAATTAGAGTACACACACACATACGCACGCACACACACACAAATATATATTTTATATATATATATATATATATATATATATATATATATATATATATATATATATATATATATATTGATTTACAAAGTATTAGCCTAAATGTAGCTATAGGCCGAAAATATGAACACCCAGTGTGGATCGAATTCACGGCTCACTCATAATTGACAAGCTGTGTGCGTTCCGTCTGTAAATATATCTATATTATGTTCTACACAAAATGACACACACGCTGCTAGACAGACAGACAGACAGACACAGTGCAATTGGGTAATATATATATATATATATATATATATATATATATATATATATATATATATATATATATATAAAAGTGAACATAGAAGTCAACACTTAGAGGCGTCAGTCTATTTCATGCTATATGCAATCGTCAGGCCATGTATATTTACACACGCTCTATCTCTGATATTGAGCACTTTATTCCATAAATATAGCACACCTTAAGACTATATTTCTTTATATATATATATATATATATATATATATATATATATATATATAGAGAGAGAGAGAGAGAGAGAGAATGCAAATGGGATAGATAGATAGATAGATAGATAGATAGATAGATAGATAGATAGATGAAGAACAGATTGAGATAGATTTAAAAACCGTGATAGATAGATAAATAGATAGATACACTGAGATTTAAAGAATCGAGTTAGATAGAAAAAGAGACAGAGATAAAGAGCAGACTGATAGATTTAAAATGCTGTGATAGATAGATAGATAGATAGATAGATAGATAGATAGATAGATGAAGAACAGATTGAGATAGATTTAAAAACCGAGATAGATAGATAAATAGATAGACTGAGATTTAAAGAATCGAGTTAGATTGAAAAAGAGAGAGAGAGAAAGAGCAGACTGATAGATTTAAAAAGCTGTGATAGATAGATAGATAGATAGATAGATAGATAGATAGATAGATAGATAGACTCATCTGTAGTAATAAAAAAAAAATTCCAATCTAATGCCACAGAGGGAAAATGTCTTCCTCTTATTAGATTCTGTTTAAGTTGCGACGTTGAAGCCAGGACTTCGAATTCTCGTAATGAATTCCTTTTTCATTGTCTTTTTCCACAGTAAGATCTTGTTTCGATTGATTTCCGTGTGAGTGACTATAACGAACCCAATTTGAATTAGAACTCGGCTCTCCGATTAATTATTCCGACCTATTATCCAATACACCCACCCGCACATTCAAGCTTACAGCACCGGGTATTTCCAAGCCGTCACGCATTTAGGTACTAACCAGCTTCGACGTTGCTTAACTTCAATAATTATGCACCAATCTAATAGTTATGAATTAAAACTATATCCTCTACATGTTTTCAAATTGAAAAATGCATCAATAATTTTGATTGCTATTAAATTTGTAAAACTTCTCTACTTCAGGGCGAACTTGTTGAATAACTAAAACTCTAGGGTCCAATTTGCATTTTAATAAGGACATATTAGTCCTTAAATTTTAAATTTAGCATCCACTTTAAAATATGACTTAGACGTGGAAGCCATCAGCTTGGTGTCTCTAGCATTTTAAAAATAATGTGGGCCCCGACTACTGGTTGATTTTTGGCTTGGTTTGTTTTCTTTTACGCCATATCAACATCAATGGGCCATTTAATGCCGACAAGAATTTTTTTCCTGGTAATATTTTTGTTTTGTCAAAAATCTATTTCGGATAATATTTTTTTCCTCAAAATTGTATAGCTTAAAACAACGTATTGCTGGTAAAAAATTTTATTCAAAAATGTATTCCTGGTAATAGTTTTTTTCTTCAAAAATTTATTGCTGATAATAATTTTTTACAAATTATTTCTGGTATTAAAACCTATTTTTACACTTTCATAATGTTTTTTTTTTACCTCAGTTTCAGGGTTAACTATTTACCATATCTTGGACCCTAACAAGTGCTACCACACCGGGTCAGGGTTGACCTGGGAACACCAGCAATTAAGAAGTGGTTCCACGCTCTTCAAAGCCTCGTGATCAGAGGTGTTGCTGTTGGACGTAGTTTATCGCCTTACCCTGGACGAGGATGTAGTTTATCGTCTTACCCAGGACGCGGATGTAGTTTATCGTCTTACCCAGGACGCGGATGTAGTTTATCTTCTTACCCTGGACGCGGATGTAGTTTATCGTCTTACTCAGGACGCGGATGTAGTTTATCGTCTTACCCAAGACGCGGATGTAGTTTATCGTCTTACCCTGGACGCAGTTGTAGTTTATCGTCATACCCTGGACGTGGATGTAGTTTATCGTTTTACCCTGGACGCGGATGTAGATTATCGTCTTACCCTGGACGGGACTTACCGGTTGAGAAACACTGTTTTAACTTTATGGCAAATTGGGTGAATTGGGCAAAAAAGGCTGATAACTATTTGCCTAGACATTTATCATCAAAACAAGCCTCCCAGTTTAGTCTTTAATCTTTTCTGGAAATATCCTGGGAAAAAAAAATCAGCATTTTCATTTCTAGGCGAAATTTATCATCAAAGAATTAAAGAAGTTTAAAAAGTGCAAAATAAAAGAAGAAAAAATACAAAATCTAAAAAAAAAAAAGCAAAGGGTGCTACTTGAAAAATAATTGTTGTTTTTTTTTATCTTTAAAATCGTTAAGATCAAAGATTGTTTGGTCGATAGTATGGCAAAGATTAATTCCAGATTTGAAAAGAAAGGTCAGAGAAGGAAGAAAAAAAAAGATACAACGCTCGCTTCCCTAAACAAAGGACGCCTTCTGTTTTATTGCAAAATAGTCAGTTCGGGGTGAACTTTTCGCTTGGCGAAAACCGGCTACAGACCCGCCGACTCATAAAAGCGTTATATACGATCACATACGTATGCGATCATGGTTCTCCCCAACAACTTGTCCCTTAATAAATTTTGTCTGTCTGATGTTTTTCCTAAACAATGTTTCGCCATCCATTTCCCCAAGCTCACTAAAGAAGTCAAGTGTTGTTTTCCTCTTTCCCTATTACCTTCAATCTGACCTGTGAGTATCGGATTTACCAAGCCCTCTTTCCTCATTATGTGCCCGAGAAATATCAACTGTCTCTTCCTGATGTTAACTGTGTGTTTCCTTTTTCTTTCTATTTTCTCTAAAATTTCGCCGTTGCTTTAATGTTAGGTCCATGGTATCCTCATTACCCTTCTGTAGAACCACTGTTGCTTCAAATAACTTCTTCATCTGTGAAGAGATTGTCGAGCATTCCCTACCATATACGGGGACTGATATTCTTTCTTACATGTTCGACATCCTTCTCTAGAATCTTAAAATATTTAAATGCAGCGTCAATTTTATATCTTCCTGAGCTTTGTTCTTTTATTGTCCTTTCTCCTTACTAATGTTTTTCATTCCTTTCCACTCCCCCATAATTCTTTGCGTCTTAGTGGCATTAGCGCCTTGCTTGGAAGGAAATGATTTAAAAAAAAAGAAGAAATCATGTACATGCTGGAATTTTTAAAGGGCACTAATATGAAAAAAAGAAGTTTATTTCAGGTCTTAGTGTTTATAATATAACGCCCCCATCTTTAATACCTGATCCACTATCGTTCATATTGTTTCAAAAGGAAACGAAAAATTTTCTTCCAATGGCTTCTTATAAACAGGTAAATACTCTCATTCATATATACAGGGTGTCCATGAAGTTCGTGCGCACTTTAAAAAACGTATAACTTTATTTGTATTTGCGATAGAAATAATTTGTAAAAAGTATTAGAAAGAAGTAAATCTATATATTTTAAGGTTTTATAGAAATTTTATTTAAGTTTCCACATGACCTCCATCATTAGCAATACAAAGAGTAATACGATTTTGCAGACCGTGGCTTATCATGGACGTTTCCAAATTTCTGGCGGAGTAAATTGCATCATGCTTCACATTTTCTCACAGAAGGTGCCCAACTGAACTTACTGCACTGTACAGTCAACAGCATCAAAAACAAAGCGCAACCGTGAAATTAAAAATATATAATTTCCCCATCGAACCCTTTATATATATATATATATATATATATATATATATATATATATATATATATAACCTGAATAAAATAAACTATAAAATCTACACAAATATTCTTAAATGCCTATAATTGATAACAGAAGCAATTGGTTTATACTAACGGCTTCCCATAGTTAATACTTCTCGTTTTCACTCTCGCGTGGTCATGTGGGACGTCACGAGCTGCGACGCGATTTTTGCTTCTGCGTCTCGTATACACGAGTTTGTCGTTGCTTTGAAATTTTTCATGCAACAAAAACAGACTATCATTATCGTTTCGTCCTTGTATTGGTTGGTATATTGAAATGTTATTGTCATCTTTGATAATGGCTTACATAAGCCGGAAGCTTAGATTGGATTTAAACATGTATCAATATGGTGATTTCCTTTCATCTTTCAATGATAATGTTATTAAGCTTATCAGACAATATGAAAGGAACTTACTTAAAATAAATAGACAAAACTTGTCTATATTATTTAATGAAACATGCATTAATGAAAAATTGCTGCCTATATATATATATATATATAAAATGTTACCCAAATTCAGGCCTGTTTCACTGTATCTCAGCTTATCAGTGCGGCTAGACAGCTGAGTGATTCGTTCCGGGATGGAAACCCGACCGATTTGGCATTAGAATTAGGAATTAGAAGAAAGTGGCTTATCATGAAAATTTAGGATTACCACCCTTCCATCCTACAGTGATTTCACTGTTCACTCTATGGATAGCAAAATCATGGCCAAATATATATATATATATATATAATTTAAATAAAAACAGACCACTTTAAGGTTCCATGTAATAAATTGTTTCACCACAGCCCTTTTAAAAGACTTTGGAAGTAAAGTCTGATGATCCGCAGTCATCCGCAGTAAAGATTATTTGCTGTGGATTTACATTGAGCTCTCTGGATTTTATCCTCCTTGGGTCGAGCCATACGGATTACCTAGTTTTTCATAAACTATATATATATACATATGCATACAGGGCTGTTTCGCTGTATCACAGCTCATCAGTGCAGCTAGACATCCGATTGCTTAAAACTGGACCGAAACCCGACCGATTTGGCATCATTTAGAGTTCCCACCCCCTTAGCTATCAGGGTGCGGCAGGGGGAAAGGGAAATTCTAGCGTATGTAAATAAAACGCCATAATGCTCGATTCATTGCGTTAGTGGAGATGGCTGCTGTCTAGAATTTACCTATCTTTCAATAGTGCTCAACCAAAATTATCGAGGGCGTGATAATGTTATCCTCATACAGGCCTGTATCGCTGTATCACAGCTCATCTGTGCAGCTAGACATCCGATTGCATATATATATATATATATATATATATATATATATATATATATATATATATATATATATGAATGTACGTGAGAGATTCATGGATGATTGAAGTTTAAATACAGTAAGTTCGACCTTGCTAACCGAACGATCCTCTGTGGCCGAATCGGTTAAAAGGCACGTCAGGCTATATGACGGTTCGGTTCTGTCGGAGAACGAAAATTTTCTATGAAAATTTCTCGGACATTCAGGCCGGTAAATGTTGTTAATACTGTTTATTATAAACAGGGCATTTACTTAAATATTTGTATCTATAAAAAGAACGTATAAACATAAAAAATCTCTTAATATATATATATATATATATATATATATATATATATATATATATGGGGGGGTATCTATGTATAAACAGTATTTAGTATCAAACACTAACGAAGGCTGCATGAGCAATCGAAACTCTGTGATAATGCCGCTCCCACGTGTCAACTAAATAAAAAGAACAAAATACATACAAAAAAAAAACGCTTTCTCTTCCATTTTTGTATCAGAACAAATTGATGTTTAATATCACAATATTTCTGTATGTGTGCATGTGTAAATATATATATATATATATATATATATATATATATATATATGTGTGTGTGCGTCTGTGCGTGTGTGTAAAGATATATATATGTGTCTGTGTGTGCATGTAAATATATATATATATATATATATATATATATATATATATATATATATATATATATATATATATACCTGTATGCGTTTGTGTCTGTGCGTGTGTGGAAATATATATGTGTGTGTTTTTTTGTGTGTATGTAAATATATATATGTGTGTATGTGTGCGTGCGTGTTCTTGCGTGATTGGGTGTGTAAATTGACATATATATATATATATATATATGTATGCATGTGTGGTAAATATATGAATTTTTGTATGCTTGTGCAAATATTTATGTTCGTGTGTATAAATATATATATGCTTTTGTATATATATATATATATATATATATATATATATATATATACATATATACATATACATATATACATGTGTGTGTCTGTGTGTCTAAATATATATATATCTGTGTGTTTGTGTATATATATATATATATATATATATATATATATATATATATATATATATATATATATATATACCTGTATGCGTTTGTGTCTGTGTGTATGTGGAAATATATATGTGTGTGTTTTTTGTGTGTATGTAAATATATATATATGTGTGTGTGTGTGTTCTTGCGTGATTGGGTGTGTAAATTGACATATATATATATATATATATATATATATATGTATGTGTGGTAAATATATGAATGTTTGGATGCTTGTGAAAATATTTATGTTCGTGTGTATAAATATATATATGCTTGTGTATATATATATATATATATATATATATATATATACATATACATATATACATGTGTGTGTCTGTGTGTGTAAATATATATAACTGTGTGTTTGTGTGTATATATATATATATATATATATATATATATATATATATATATATATATATATATATGTATGTATGTATGTATGTATGTATGAAAAGTGTTTATTTAAATAAATTTATAACGTGATAATATCAAAGCAACCCCGCTCCTTTCCTAGTTAATTGTCTCTTCTAACATGAAAGGAACAGGCCAGAGCTGTTTTACTAAAGTCTTTCAAGAAGTCTTTTATCGATTTCAAAGCATGGATGGATGTGCTGACAGCGTTGTGGTTATCATTATAGAAAGGAGCGAAACGGGGAGACGTTCAAACTAGCGTTCGCAAGGTATAATTTCCATCTCCTCTACCCACGCCCATCTATTGGCTTTCTGATCTTTCATGGGAGACACGTCAGGAGAAAGATAAATCTGAATTGGAAACCATGGAGATATCAAAGTAGAGACCTCTCCACTATCTTTCCCGAGGAGTGATGGCATTTCCTTCGCTTCGTATTCATCATCCTCATGGTTGTCCCTCGGTGGGTCCGGAGGTGGCTCCTTAAACCAAGTGTTGAGGAGGCGAGGCACAGGATGTCGTTGGTTGTGACTAATACCAAAGTTACAGAATGGCGCTGTTCTCTTTAAATATTGATTTATTTTTTTAACACCGGTTTTACAAAGGTTTGGTGGACAATGTCCAGCCCACGCGATTAGTCAGCGGCAAACCTTCTCTAGTTCCTATGGTTTGATCTCGCACATGCGCAGATTAGTTATGATTGTATCTTTGTACCATTCCTTTGATCAGCCTAGGTTTCTTCTGCCGCATAGCAGCTCTTCGTATCAATGAATGTGATGTCACTCCATGCGAATTACGTGACCAAATCAATCGAACTTGTGTCTTGATGGACATTGATTAGATCAGGCATGGACAACCTTGTCTCAGGCAATTTATGCTAACATTATTCGAAGTTGGGAGCAAGGAGACCCACCGAAATATGGCAAAGAATTGTGTTGATTTAACTGAATTGTGGCCTGTATGTCCCCAAAATCCACTTGATAGAGGTCTTTTTTTTTTTAAATAAGTGTCAAGTTAAAACTGTCTGTGACTTATAATTAATTTCGAGAAGATTCCAATGACACTTCAAAAACATTCTAGTTCAATACCTGGCTACAGCAGTGGTGAACAAAAAAACAAACTTGGAAAGATAACTGAGACACCATGCGGAAGAGGCGTGGCACGTGGAACTAGAACGATCTTCTCCGGTGGACGAAATGAAGGGTTCGATTCGAAATTCCGATCACCTGAAGAAGACCGCGGCGTATCACGGCCGAAACGTCGTGAACATCACAATAAAGATGAGGACAACGGCCCGAACAATGTAAACAATATAAATAAGAAAATTCTAATAACTTTCTTCGAAAGAAAGAGGCTGAAAAAGCAAACTTTGGTCCTTGCTTAGAAAACAGCAATAATAATTTGAATAACTCACTTTAACTCTGATTCAGACTATAAGTCCAATTCAGGCCGAAAATTAAGTTCTTCAAATCACAAACTCCGTGGAACTTCATAACCTAACTTTAACTCTAATTCAGGCTATAAGCCCAATTCAGAACGAAAATTAAGTCCTTCAAATCACAAACTCCGTGAAACTTCATAACCTCACTTTAACTCTGATTCAGGCTATAAGACCAATTCAGGCTGAAAATTAAGTCTTTCAAATCACAAACTCCGTGGAACTTCATAACCTAACTTTAACTCTAATTCAGGCTATAAGTCCAATTCAGGCCGAAAATTAAGTCCCTCAAATCACAAAGTCCGTGGAACTTCATTAGCTCACTTTAACTCTGATTCAGGCTATAAGTCCAATTCAGGCCGAAAATTAAGTCCTTCAAATCACAAACTCCGTGGAACTTCATAACCTAACTTTAACTCTGATTCAGGCTATAAGTCCAATTCAGACCGAAAATTAAGTCCTTCAAATCACAAACTCCGTGTAACTTCATAACCTCACTTTAACTCTGATTCAGGCTATAAGTCCAATTCAGGCCGAAAATTAAGTCCATCAAATCACAAACTCCGTGGAACTTCATAAGCTAACTTTAACTCTGATTCAGGCTATAAGACCAATTCAGGCCGAAAATTAAGTCCTTCAAATCACAAATTACTTGGAACTACATAAACTCACGTCACGATCTTGTAATTTTAATTCTGATTGCTTGGCATTTTGAAGAAATAAAAATGATTTCCTCAATTCACAAATTTTTCAAGATATTTTAAACTGAATTTAAAAAAAAAAATTAATTTCACAATTTTTTTTGTTGCTTTAACTTCAACATAAATTATAAACTTTTAAATTCACTAGTTATTTTAAAATTTGAATTTTCAACTTTTCCCTCATCCGGACAAAAATCGCAATGCTGAATGTTACAATCCTGGGATCATTCTGATTGTAAAAAGATATAAAATGTCTCTGTAGAGCAAGTGTGGCTATAGTTAAAGCAGTTTCAGACACACGGACAGACAGACAAAATTTGCTGTTTATTTAATTAGAAAACATTTATTCCTTTGAAAATAAAATGAAAAGTATATTTTCCAGAGAAAAAATTGTAAGTATGTTTCCTGTTACAAAAGGAAACTATATTTACAACTATGATCTTCCGTACTGAAAATCGCCAATGGTTTAAACTGATGAAACCACATTTTCACCAAAGGTTTACAAAACTCATTTTATTGTATGTAATTTTTTGCGTATATTGGAAAGTGTGGATGAACAAATGAGTACAAATCAAAACAAAATTTTAAGAAACGTCTTTTTTCTTATGAAATTAGGCGTGACATTTAGAAAGACCAAACAGCCTTCTTCTCCTCCTCTTCCTCCTTTTCTACCTATTCTTCTTTTTCTTTTTCTTCCTTTTCTTTTTCTTCTTAATTCTTCATCTTCATAATAATCTTGATTTTTCTCCTACTCTTCTTCTTCTTCTTCGTTTTCACCCTATTCCGTTAATCCTTCTTCTTCTTCCTCTTCTTCTTCTACTCCTCCTCCTCCTTCCAGCTCTTCTTCCTTTTCTTTTTCTTCTTAATTCCTCATCTTCATAATAATCTTGATTTTTCTCCTACTCTTCTTCTTCTTCTTCTTCGATTTCATCTTATTCCTTTCCTCCTCCTCCTCCTCCTCCTCCTCCTCTTTTTTCATGTTATTCCTCTTCTGCTTCTGTTTCCTTTTCTTCTCCTGCTTCTTTTTTCTCCTCTTCCTCCTCTTCATTCTTCTTCCTCCTGATCATCTTTTTGTTCCTCCTCCTTATCTTCTTCCTCCTGATCATCTTTTTGTTAATTCTCCCCCATCTCCTCCTCCTCCCCTCCTTTTCTTCCTCCTCCTGATCATCTTTTTGTTAATTCTCCCCCATCTCCTCCTCCTCCCCTCCTTTTCTTCCTCCTCCTGATCATCTTTTTGTTCCTCCTCCTACCCCTTCCTTCCCATTTTCTTCTCCCCTTTACTCCTACCGATCTTCTATTTGTTCCTCCTCCACCTCCTCTGCTTCCTACTTTTTACTCATCCCTTTCCTCTGACACAACAGCTAAGTCACCGTTGACCCTGAATTAGTTACGTAAACTTCCTACCAGAATAACTGGCGGTGAACACTCATGATGTAACTCTATCCGCCATGGCTTCTTCTTCGATTTGTAACCTCATTAAATCAGATCTAATGTGGCTTCAATGCGTGGGATTGGAGACATCAAGAGGATTTCGATGGCGACCGATGTAGAAAATGCGAAGCACAAGACGTGTCGTAGGGAGCGCTCAGCGATTGAATGACTGTTCATTATTACTGATTATTCTAAATTATGAACATACTAAATTACGTTACCATAGTAAATTATAATCAATACGGCTAAGAAACACGAATCATTGCAGCAACAGTTGCATCCGGGCTGAGGAAAGGAAAAGACATAATCACTTAGTCAGAAGCAACTGAAATTAGATAGATAGATAGATAGATAGATAGATAGATTATTAATCAATTTACCCTATTCAAGGCGATAATGTCACTAAAACGCAAGCGTCTATCATGAATGAAAGAGAATGAAAATACTTTAGAAGGAATTGAAAACCTTACCCAAAACAGGAATCAAGGGACTGTCCAAGACTCTTGCTCAAAAGACCGGTGTGAACTGGGCGATAGGTAAAGCTATCTACTCTTTTAGGTAAATACGATGGTAGATAGATAGATAGATATTTTTCTTTATGTGTAGTGTTCTTTCGGAACGTAGACGATCATGGCTCTCCACAATTTCTTGTCCTTCATAGATATTAATAAATTTTCTCTTTTTATTATTTCTCCGAAAGCTTGTTCCGACACCTATTTACCAAAGCTCATTAAGTAGGTTAGGCACGGTTTTGCCGCTTGGCTTCATTCTGTCCTTTGAGTATCAGATTTTCCAAGCCCTCTTTCCACATTATGCGCCCTATAAATTTCGACTCCCTTTTTCCATGTCTTTTAATATAAGTTTCTTTTTTATTAACATTTTCTCTAAAACTCCATCGTGGCTTCTATGTTCGGTGCATGGTATCCTCAGCATCCTTCTGTAGAACGACATTTCTGTTGCTTCGTCTTTTCTTCATTTTTGATGAGACGCTGGAATAGATAGATAGATAGAGAGATAGATAGATAGATAGATAGATAGATAGATAGATAGATAATGAATAGAGTAATATTGATAGAAAGATAGTCTGACAATGAACACAGATGCATAAGTAAATGGATAATGAAAAAATAGGCACATAGATACTAAAGAGACTGATATATATATATATATATATATATATATATATATATATATATATATATATATATATATACACACACAGAGAGAGAAGGAAAAACATAGATATATGGATAGATAGATAATGAAGAACATAGATAATGAAGGACATAGATAGATAGATAGATAGATAGATAGATAGATAGATAAACAGATAAAGAACACACACACACACACATATATATATATATATATATATAGATAGATAGATAGATAGATAGATAGATAGATAGATAGATAGACCTAGTGAGCCAGACAAACCTACACAGGTTTCACCTAAGAGGATCGTCAGGGAAAGGTCTGCTCTACGGTTGTATTGAGCTCTTTTGTTAGTTGTTTACTAGTGTCGGGGTTTTTTCTTTGGGCTTTAAACCTGTATCTGTGCGATTTTTTTCGACAGACTTTCATGTTTCTAGCTCTTTCATTTTTTAAAACCTTTTTTTCCTTCAAGATTGATTTGATTATTGGCAAATCAAAAATTCGAGGGTTTTTCGAAACGAGTATAGTTACCTATATATATATATATATATATATATATATATATATATATATATATATAGAGAGAGAGAGAGAGAGAGAGAGAGAGAACAATAGATAATGAAGAACATGGATAGATAGATAATAAAGAACATAGATAGATAGATAGATAGATAGATAGATAGATAGATAATGAAGAACATAGATAGATAGATAGATAGATAGATAGATAGATAGATAGATAGATAGATAGATATAATTGTATTGATGGATAGAACAGTCTGTGATCGACAGATAGGTTGGTCCATGAATATATCTCGATTTTAGTATAAAAGCAATGAATTTGTTGAAAGTGAAGCCAATGTTTGTCCTGAAAGGTTTTTCGTTTCATGCACCAAGCATGGCTTCCATCTTAATAAGTCACTTATTGTGAAGTTGCAATCTTCTCTCCGCGTCTCCATCTTAATACGTGCTTTTGCCAATCTAATATCGTATTTATTAATCGTAGCACCTATTAAGCTACGATAGATGAATCCTTTTTCATGGTTTATGAGAAACCAGTCGAAAATAACTCGCCATGTATTTTAGTACAGACTAGCAGTATGGTCCGGCGTTGCCCGTGCTTGATTCAAAAATCGTACGACTCATACAGCATTCTCTATCACTTGACTTACAATTTTTTGGCCTTACTTGCCTTTAAAGGAGTGCCTTTGCCGTGCTGATGTTGCTACATGCCTTACTTCTTGCCTATCTGACACTGAAAAAAATTTTCTAAGCTCTATACTAAACATTAAATCACTTACGAAAAAAAAAGAGCTAAACAAAATGAACACAAAACGATCAGCTTTAAAAAAGGACTCGTAACTGGAAAAACCGAAGGAAAAAAGAATGTTAACAACAAATATTTTTTTCATACCTAACCCAGTTCTGCGAATCAGAATCAACGTTGAGTTTAAGCAAGCAAATGAGCCAATTGGAGTAAAGTGCCATGCAGATTTAAATTTTTCCCACTTGTGACGAATGTAGCTATCGAATTATTTGCTTGCTAGCATGCCAGTTAACATTCGTGTCAGTCAGATGTTGGCTTTCACGCTGGCCAATAGAATCTTCCTCCCTATTCGTGGCAGCTAGCTATAGGCTCTCACTCTGGCCAGTACAAAATGGCCGCAAACTACATGAAAACTGCAGTAGAAGCATAAAAATCGATTATTTCTACTATTGATGGAAGTTGGGAAATGCAAAGTCAGTCTTGGCCTTTCCACTAACTTGGAGCATGTGCATGTAAATTTTGGTGCAAATCCGTCGAAAATTGCGGCCGTGCATTCGTTACACACACACACACACACACACACACACACACACACACACACATCCTGCCTTTTATAGATAGAAATTTACGAGGCCATCCAGTAACGCATATAATCCGAGTTTGAACCTTTTCCGAAATAAACTTTGTTAGTTGGTTAGATCTTTTAGAAACTTGAATTGTTTTTCACCACACACTGACGCGTGTTCCAATCCTCAAATATTTAATATTGTTGAAATTATTGCTAACATTTTTTGTCAAGATTTACAAACTCTACATTTCGTTCAATTCTGCAAACCAATCGAAGAAATTTAAATAAACTGATTTGTTTCGAAAAATACTTTGACAAAAAACCTACTTCGGGGTTTAATAATTTCTTGAATTTAATTTTATAGGACTTTGAATAAATTCTTAGGATTTCTTACTCTTGAGAATGCAACATGCAACTGTCTATACGTAAATATTTCTTTCTGGAGCCAAATTCCAAATTTTGAAGCGTTTGGCCTTGTCTTTTGTTTATAGTTTCCGCAAACGCAGAGCGAACAGGAAATTGGATTCCTGTATTTATAAAAACTTAAAGAAAAGACATGTAAAAAACAATATTGTATTTTTATTAATACAAGGACACTAACCATGCAACTAACCAGCGCAAATTTTCCTATTTTTAATTACAATTTTCAGTACTTGATTTTTTACCTAAATAATGTTTTTCAGTTCCTATTAATGTTAACTCAATGTACAAAGTTTGAAGTGCCTGCATGTAAATTATTTCAAATAAAGATATATATTTAATATTGATAATATTATTTTTGATATTTTCAAAATCGGGTATAATATACTCATGGTTATTAGTAGTGTAACTTTAATTAATGGTTAGTGTTCTAGGGTTAATTGATTGGAGGTCTTCATATGTCTGTTCTGTCTTGAATTAAAATCAACTACAGTAAATATCAGTATGATATACCCATGGTTAGTAGTAGTGTAACTTTAATTAATGGTTAGTGTTCTAGTGTTAAATAAGTATCTTATTTTAATCATTAAATTGTTTTAAAAATAGTGGAAGCATTTTGTATGTTAAATAATAAAACTTTTAATTTTTCCGAAAAATGAATGATAATTTACTGTACTAATCTAAGCACCCTAGTAAAACCAATTGTAGTTTGTACCCCTCTTAACTGTCTTCACTTCTCCCCAAACTTTGGTTTTGATTGGTCAATGTATGGATATTTTAGAGGGTGTGACGAACAGACAGACTAACGGAAGTCACAAAATTTTATATATAGAAGACTCGGACTGAGCCTATTTCAGCATCAAAACCGTATTTGCCTAACGGTTACTATTGAGTTGTGAGTTCGATCCTCAGTTGATACGATAACTGCAGTTAAGCAACGTAGAGCCTTTTCAGTACCTAGATGGGTGACCTTGGGAATATCCATGTGCCTTAAGCTTGGATGTTCGACCAAATGTAATGGATAATGGCTCGGAATCGGTAAATAAAAGAAAACATTTCCGAAATATTAAAAAAAGTGTATGGAAAAATAAATGGAAAAGAACGACGTAAAATGAATATATATATATATATATATATATATATATATATATATATATTACGAACTGGTATATACATATATATATATATATATATATATATATATATATATATATATATATATATATATATATATATATATATATATATATATATTACTGAGAAGTAAAAACAAGAACAAAATCTACTTCCATACCTGATGATGTCTGTAGGAACAGACGAAAGCTTGTAAAAATTAAAAAGACCTTATGCAACTGGAATTTATAAACGGAGATCATGTCATTCATATACAGGTTCGGGGTTGATGTCTCTTATTCATATAGTTTGCGACGATGTATTCTCGCCATTTAAATCATTAACCTCTATATTTGTTTTTTGTATGAATGATTCGTGAATTTATATATATATATATATATATATATATATATATATATATATATATATATATATTACGAACTGGTATTTATATTGTTATGTACATACAGGGTGTTCGAAAAATTTAAAAAAATGAAAACAGCTTTACAAGTTTTATTGAAATCAAACCTAGAGTCAAAATCTCATATCTATACAACTGATATATATATATATATATATATATATATATATATATATATATATATATATATATATATATATATATATATGTAATTATTTCTTCGAAAATTATAACATAAATATTGCTGTATACGGAATAAAAAAGACAAATGGGAGTTAAATAAAAAAAAAAAGAACAGACTATATATAAATTAAAACTTTAATAATATTTTTTATGTATGCAGAGAAATCTGTTGGTGGATTTTAACACTAATGGATACAATTAACCTGTGGAATTTGTACAGAGAATTTCTGGACTCCCTGTAATTATATATAAAATCCCCGGGGAATAACAAAAACGATTTTCATCCGAGAAGAGGGGAAGGCAAAAAAAAAAAAAAAAAAAAAAAAAAAAAAAAGAACGAAATGAATTAAAACCGCACGAGAAAAAAAAATTCAATAAAGCAGACAACAGAACAAGCCAAATCACGTAGGAACAAATGTTCAAAATTATGGAGAAAAAAAGTCACATTACTCTTAGAAACATAAAATACACACCCTAAAATAAAAAATAAAAATAAAAATAAAAATCTTTCCCGCCTACATAAATGCCTACCAATTACTTACTTCTGTAAATACCAATTTTGCTTCAACCCCAACACTCGCCGTATACAGACCGCACCCAAACTTCGCGACGTCAGGAATAGAGGCATTTTTTCGCAGTCGACTACATTCTTTTATATTTACTTATATGCAATGTTTATTTTCTAGGGCGAAAGATAAAACGCCTGTCATTCAATTCGCTTTTTACCTTGAAGTCAATCGAAGCGCGTCCAATTTTTCTTCACCGTTTTATGACGGCAAGGCACAAAGGGAGATAATCTGCGTTACGCCAACGGTGCAAGATAAAATGTCTAGAATTTAGAAAAAAAAAAAAAAAAAAAAAACAAGCCCTTACAACATGTTCTCGTAAAGAATAGAAAGGAAAGCTTTCCTAAGAGTTCTGGCTTCGCTTTGGTGAAGGGAGGTGCGTCATTTTATGAATATCGGCATGGATCCTGCTGAGTTTTTATTTCGGTCGGGAAACTGTCCGCTTAGGAATAGATTTAGATAATTAACACTAAATCGAAAACTGTTAGAAAACTTGGATTAATTTTTCCAAAAATATCACAACAATCTAGAAAATTTACAGGGAACAATACAGAGTACCTTTTTCTTGGTCTCATGTTTTTCCACTCACATGAAATGGAATTCTTATATTGAATCGATTAAACACTTCGGATAACTTGGTGTATGGATCAGTTTTAAAAAAATTAAGTATAGCAAAAAAAGAAATTGTACGAGACTTTCATATGGATGACATTCATGGCGGCCAACCTGAACAGAAATATCTAAAGTGTCAGTTGTATAAAACCGCTTCATAAGATCAATGGTGAAAAAAGGTTTTAAGAGGGTTAAGTCTGTGGGTCTTGGCAAAGTTATTCTCTCTTTGAATAATTTGGACTGGCGCTACAGATTCACAAAAAAAGAACTGTAAGCAAATAACAGAAAGCACATCGATTAAAGACTACCAACAGCAGCAACAACCAAAATGGATAGCACATGTATTTCGAAGAGTAAATAATGTCATGTTCTTAAATAGCCTCGTAATATCGAAGCTTTCATATGGATGTCATGAATGGCGTCAAATCTGTTCAGAAATATGTAAACTGTCAGCTCTATACAACCGCTTCCTAAAATCAATGATGAAAAGAGGTTTTGAACGATTTAAGCATGCAGGTTTTTTTCAAAGATCATCCTTCTCTCAACCTTGTAGACTGGCGCTACAGAATCACAAAGAACCGTATCAAATAACCACATAAATTGAGGACTACCAGCAGCAGCAACAACCAAAATGGTTAGCACACGTAATTCGAAGAGTAAATAATGTAATGTTCATTAAATAGCCTCGTCAGATCAAGACTCTCCACATGGATGCCATGCATGACGGCAAACCCGTTTAGATATATCTAAACTGTCAGTTGAATACAACCGCTTCCTAAAATGAAGATGATGATATTCTACACTTAAATGTTTAGTAAGGAAAACCTCGTTAATACTGGAAAGAGCAATAACAGTTACTGGACTCGAGAAACCTATGGATCAGTGACAAGTGATTTAGTCTAGGAGAAAAAGAAATTGAACATGGCTGCGTCAGAGGTATTTTCACTGGACGCCGCAAGAACCGAACCAAAAAACATCACTTGAGAGCTGCCAACTAAAATAGATAGCACATGCTATTATTAGGATTATCTTTAGAGATGAGGAGAACAGATACTACACTTTGATCGCAGCCCGATGGCTAGGGAGTGAAGAAATGTGTAACTAGAATACCACTGGCTGTTCGGTCAATGAATGCCAAATGTTTCCTTGTAGGGAAACGCCTAATTATACCATTACCAAATGTTAAATCTGCTGCTAGACATTTTTCTCGCCAGGATTTGGTTTGAACGTTTATTAGTCTACCATTCGACTGTGCATCGGATAATTCTGCCACAAAGTGTCCTTTGATTCTGTTTCATATGTTGAAATTATTGGAAAAAAAATTCAAAGGCGAATCTGCTACGTTGTCAGTCCTGACCTGGCATCTCAGCTTTAGTCACTTTCCAACCGACGTGACGTAGCTGCTCTTTACACTTTTCATAAATATCCCTACGGTAATTGTTCTGCTGAGCTTTCCTCTTTGGTGTCTCAACTTCACGAATTTAAGCGCAGTACTAGACTGGCAGCTAGGTCTCATTATTTCACTGTTGAAATTACTTGTTGCAACCGTAAGTTCTGTACTAGAAATTTCTTCCCCCGCAATTCTCACTTGTGCATTACATTTTCCTGTTTGTCACTTATTCCATCATATATATACACTACAGTTCAAAGGTTTGAGGCTTCCTACCAGAATTATCATGGGATGAACTTGACAGGAGAGTGAAACCTTTCCATTCCAAAAATTAAAAAGAGCTCCAAGAGTCTCTGAAAAAAAGAATGGAACCAATTATCAACTTATACTTTCAGAAACTTTTGCAACAAATTCTAAAAAATTGTGCTGCAGTAATCAATACTAAAGAACGATGTTTTGACGAGAGCAAAATTCTATCATAAAATATTTTTTTTCATTTCGTCATAATAAAATTTCATGCCTCTCTTTTCTTAAGCATATATAATATTTTTTTACAAAACAACTACTTTTGGGGCCAATTTAAAGAACTAACAGGTATAACCTTAAACTTTTGAACTGTGCTGTATATATATATATATATATATATATATATATATATATATATATATATGTATGTATGTATGTATGTATGTATGTATGTATATATATTTGAACATATTCTTAATGGTATAGAATTTTATAATAGCAAGGAATAAGTAAGATTTTGATGGCATTTTAACTAAAAACTAAAACGATCGGTTTCGATCCAGATCTTATCAAGTTTATTTTCTGGGAATATCTTAGAGAACTAAATAAATGAAATGGATGAAATGAGGAAGAAAAAAACAACAACACTAGAGTCCAATCACATCCAAACCCAACAAGCAATCTCTCTGTTTGCAGAGAGAAGGCTTATGAGATCTAATGTAAATGGACTCCAATGCTTTAAGATGAAATATTGAGTGCGACCTAGACAATCAAACAATACACACATTAGCTACTGTTTATAGCATGCTGTGCTAAGAAAGAGCCGGATGTATTCACCAGCATCACTACCACTAGCGTCCGGATTCAAATTTTTTGTCATCCATTCGTAAAGATGTTTTACCTCCACACCATATTAATTCCGTTGTCTATAAATTTGAGTGTAGTTGTGGAAATGACTACATAGGTAGACCATCTCAAAATTGGATTTCAGAATGAAACAACATTTACCCCACCAGAATTTTGAATCCGGCCGGCATTTAAAGCAGCTCCTACGGAGGATTTGTGACTAGGTCTTTATCCAAATAGGTAAGCAGGAGTAGATGCGATAGGCAACAATAAGCTATAGAACAGTGCCATAGCCTGTTCGTTACTGCCGAACTCTCTGTCTTGAGCAGAGAGGAACCCGGACGAGGCTTTGCCGAAGGGCAAAGTTTCGTCCGGGGAGGTTGACAGGCCCGGTCCCGTTTATGCGGGTTCTATGGGAATATTTTGGCTCGAACCTACCGGCTCGGAGAACCCACGGTAAACTAGGCCTTGTGGCACATACATCCCTCGTGGGTGTGGGAGGTGGGGGGCTGTTAAGTATTAACAATAAACTACGGAAGAACTCAAAATTGATTGCTGCATTTAAGTATTGTATTAATAGTTAAGCTTACTTTTAAAAGTTCAACGATAATTCTTCTGCTGACACTTAATTTAAACACAATATGATGTACGTAGGTCTTTATTTTCCGTACAAACAAGTATCTTTATTTCCTGGTTGACTTTCGATGGATTTCGCAATTAATTTCGATTATTGCCAAATTTATTTTCAAGTTGTAAAAATTATCATACAAAAAAATGAATCGCAAAATATCGGGTAAAAAAATCGTGGTAAACAATGGCAGTAATGAAAACTTGGGAACCCAAAATTTCAGGATTGTGGGTCTGGATCCAGCCCGGAATGTATTTAATTTGCTCACGGAGTCGTCCTGATTCCAAACTGGTGTGTTATGTTGGGCTACGGCCTCTAGGAGTAATGTTGAAAAAGTGTGACACACTTCCACACTGACATTCGCATATATATATATATATATATATATATATATATATATATATATATATATATATATATGACGTCATATATTATGAAATGGACACTTCATATGGGGAATAGCCTATTCCAGCAGACGAAAATATCGGTCGTCTGTCTTATCAACCCCGGTGTGGACTGAGTTCGTGCCAGAAATAGAAATTTAACTGTGAAAGCTAATAAAAGACAGTCGAAAAACTAATACAGAATTTATCCATTTCAATGTTTCAGTCCGACGAAAGGCAAGAGGAAGTGATAAGGGGAGGGTGGAAGGTATTTGTCTTAAAGGGAAGAAGTTTTATGAAATTAAATCTGAATATTAACAATCTATCTATCTATCTATCTATCTATCTATATATATATATATATATATATATATATATATATATATATATATATATATATATATATTGTGTGTGTGTAAAATATATGTATATTTGTCTTTGATAATCCCCTTTTTTGTTTTCTTTGTTTTCTTTTTTTTTTGTTTTTCTATTTCATTATTTTCTTTCCTTCTTTCTTTCTTTCTTTCTTTCTTTCTTCTGTTCTGTTCTGTTCTTTCTTTCTTTCTTTCTTTCTTTCTTTCTTTCTTTCTTCTGTTCTGTTCTGTTCTTTCTTTCTTTCTTTCTTTCTTTCTTGTCCAAACCTTCCTTCTGTTCTGTTCTGTTCTTTCTTTCTTTCTTTCTTTCTTTCTTTCTTTCTTTCTTTCTTTCTTTTATAGCCCAATGTCTTTGCTCTTTTTTCTCTTTCTCGCTCTACTCCGCTTTTCCCACTCTCTCACTCTCTCACTCTCTTTATGCTAACGTCGCTCCCCCTCATCATTTATCTGCCTCTTCAAATCGTTCAACCGAGCAATGAATATAATTTCTGAAGACGTCAAACAATGGCCGACAACAACATCAAGCACATTCCACGGAAATTTCTCTCTCTTTCTCACAGACACATACTCTCTCTCTCTCTCTCTCTCTTTCTTTCTTTCTTTCTTTCTTTTCCGGCTCCCAACCCACACTAAGTACATCAACACAAAAGAAATACTCTTCCCGGTAAATTACTACAACCAATTCTCTGCAAAAAAAAACAAAAACAAACCGATTCACTTAAATTTAGACCTGGGACACGGAAAAATAATCAAGACAGACAGAGAGAGAGAAAGAAAAAATTCTGGAAGATTCCGACATTTTGTTGGGGTGGGGAAAGCTTACTCCCCTTTTTTAAATTCTAAAATCAATTAGAAAATGCCGGAGAGTAAAAAGGAGCAGTTTTTGGTTAGTTGTTTTTGTTTAGCGGCATATCAACACCACTATGGGTTATTTAATGCCAAATCTAAATATGTTGTACACATATTTTTTCGGAGATATTAATGTTTTTTTAGTGATAGAAATCTTAATAATTAACCCATAGCTGGGGGGAGAAGGTGTGGATTCATATTTGTTCCCAAGGGTATTTACGCATTAGTGAATATAATGAACACAGTGAGAATTGGAACTCATCTCTACAATTAACAATCTCGAGCCATTATCCAGTATACCACCGGCACATCCAAGCTTACAGCACCTGGTATTGCCAATTGGTCCCCCATCTCGGTACTGGCCAGGGAGAACGTTGCTTAATTTCGGCGATCGTACGGGAACCTGTATTTCAATGTTATATGACCGGAAGCCTTTTACACCATCCGCACATCGTAGCTTACAGCAGTTGGTATTCCCAAACGGTCACCCGTTTAGATACTGACCATGCTCGACGTTGCTTAACTTCTTGGATCGTATGGAACTTGATGGGGTCGTAAACCATGCCACACGCACATCCAAGCTTACAGGACCTGGTATTCCCAAGCAGTCACCCGTCTAAATACAAGATGACACACACACACACGCATATATATATATATATATATATATATATATATATATATATATATATATGTATATATATATATATATATATATATATATATGTACATATATATATATATATATATATATATATATATATATATATATATATATATATATATATATATATATATATATATATATATATAAGTGAACATTGAAGTCAACACTCAGAGGCGACTGGCTGTTTCATGCTAGACGTAATCGTCAGGCCGTTTAGCATTAAACAGCCTGTCGGCTCTGAGTATTGACTTCAATTTTCGTTTTTTTATTTATATTTACATACGCTCTATCTCCGATATCGAACACGTTATGCCATAAATATAGTACACCTTAAGAGTATATTTCTTCATATAAATAAATATATATTAATACATGTTTCATTAAATAATATAGACAAGTGTTGTCTATTTATTTTATGTAAATTCTTTTCATATCGCCTGATAAGCTTAATAACTAAATACAGGCAGGAAGACTGTTTTCTGAGTGTTGTTGTCCTCTT
This sequence comes from Acanthosepion lycidas, assembly GCA_963932145.1. Taxonomy (NCBI): domain Eukaryota; kingdom Metazoa; phylum Mollusca; class Cephalopoda; order Sepiida; family Sepiidae; genus Acanthosepion; species Acanthosepion lycidas. Next base: position 30,976,726 of record OZ010615.1, on the reverse strand, counting down.
GTACCCGCCTACTCCAGTTTTTTGGTGCTGCTGCCATGTACCCAGGGTAGTTGTTACGTTGCAGGGTACTGTTTATACTGACCAATTCTTTATCTAATGTCTCTGGGTCGCTATTTATACCTTTTGCTCGGTGTTGTAAGCAGCGGACAATACCTTTCTTTACGCTGTCTGGATGGTGAGAGTTGAAATTGAGGTACTGTCCGGTGAATGTCGGTTTACGGTATACGGATGTCTTGAACCCATGCTCTGTTCGAGATATTAGAACATCCAGGAATGGGAGTGTGCTGTTACTCTCTTTCTCCATTGTAAACCGTATCGAAGGTCTTATTGAGTTCACATGATCCAGTAGAACCTGGACATCTTCCTGAGTATGAAGGTGTCATCTACGTACCATAACCATATATTTGGCTTTAGAGATATAGATTCTAATGCCATTTCCTCAAAGTATTCCATGTATATATTCGCCATTGCTGGTGTTAATGGCGAGCCCATTGCTAAGCCCTCATATGTTGCTAAATTTGTGTTTAAGCCTGTTTGAATGGAACGTTTTTAGGCGTAGAATCCACTTATCATCATGGCCTTCTAAAAATCTTTCTAATGTTATCTGCTCTAAACTTTTCTATTTTCTCAATATATATATATATATATATATATATATATATATATATATATATATATATATATATATATATATTGCTTAAACGGTATTTTTAGTGAATACTCGTATTTGAGTTGTATCAGGTCACAACATGAAGAGGTATCATCATTTCAACTTAAATCTAAATACATTCATATTGTTCAAAATAGAATCCAATAGTGTGATAAAAATATCGGATAATTCCAGTAAGATATCTTTAATCATTTTTAAGATTCAACAGTTCACTGGTTAATCTAACAATTGGACAATTTTGCTGTTACTCGATTTGAAAAAAATTACTGCTACACACGGTATACATTAATATATACATACATACATACATACATACACACACACACATACACACACACACACATATATATATATATATATATATATATATATATATATATATTGTTAAATAATATAAATAATCTCTGACTATTATTATTTTTCATTAAATCTTTCAAATTTGCGAATAAGTTATTCTATGTTATCAGGAAATTTGCCAAATTTCATATTAACTTTTAAAGTTTATATTATTGTTTCCCTTAAAGACGTATGTAACAACATTCAAAAGTACTCGGGGAAAAATAATATAAATTACTAAATAATAGACCACATATATGCATATCCCCTGACGAGTGGACGTAGCGGAGGCTGGAGGATCCATCTACGAAACTGTACAGTTGGGATGCTGAATTTAACATCACTCAGCTGAATCACAAATTTTATATTTGTATTAATCTTATATATATATATATGTGTGTGTGTGTGTGTGTGTGTGTGTGTGTGTGTGTCTGTGTGTGTTTGTGTATTTAGGCAGCATAGTTTCATTCAAACATATTTCATTCAATAATATAGACATATTATGTCTATGTTTTTTAAATTAGCTTTTTCCAGTTCTAATTCATCCCTGAGGAAGATCTTGAAGGAGATCGAAAGTACTTGGGCAGAAAAAAAACTACGGAGAATCTCTTGATAAATTTCATTTTAAAATCAAGAAACTGATTAGACAAATGCATGGCCGCATACACAATTCCGTAAAATCCTTGTTGAAAACACAACAATGAAAACAATAAACAAAAATTAAAAAATCTTGAAGCTATATATATAAAACAGTTGAAACCTAACCTGAACAAAATAAACTATGAAATCTCCACAAATATTCTTAAATGTCTATAATTGATAACAGAAGCCATTGGTTTATACCAACGGCTCCCCATACTTAATACTTCTCGATTTCACTCTCGCGTGGTCATGTGTGACATCATGAGCTGCGGTTAGATTTTCGCTTCCAGCGTCTTATATGCACGCGTTTATCGTTGCTTGGAAATCATCCATGTAAACAGAAACAGACTATCATCACTGTTTTGTCCGTGTATTGCTTAATATATTGTAAGCCGAAAGCTTAGATTGGATTAAAAAAATATGTATCAATATTGTGGTTTTCTTTCTTCGTTTAATGATAATGTTATTAAGCTTATCGAACGATACACACACAATATATATTTTTTTCTTTTTTTCTCTGGGCTTCAAACCTGTATCTGTGCGATTTTTTTCGACAGACTTTCATGTTTCAAGCTCTGTCTTTTTTTAAAACCTTTTTTTTTCCATCGAGATTGATTTGATTATTGGCAAATCAAAAATTCGTGGGTTTTTCGAAACGAATATAGTTACCTATATTTGTATTTATAACGCTCTAGGTTACTCTATCGAACTTTGTTTTAAATCAACTAATATGGAACGTGTAGACATGGATTATTCACTCAAAAACATACCTATACCTGACCGCCACTCATGTGTTTTTCTTTATCTTGGGTCACATGGTATAATTCTGACTATCGCCTATAAATATGCGTTTCCCTTTGCCTCTTTAGCCAGCTTTCCCTGATGACCCGCTTAGGTGAAACATGGGTAGGTTTGTCTGGCTCACTAGGTTTATCTAGGTCTGCTCCACGGTTGTATTGAGCTCTTTTGTTAGTTAGTTGTTTACACGTGTCGGGTTTTTTTCTTTGGGCTTTAAGCCTGTATCTGTGCGATTTCTTTCGACAGACTTTCATGTTCCTGACTCTTACTTTTTTTAAAACCTTTTTTTCCTTCAAGATTGATTTGATTATTGGCAAATCAAAAATTCGAGGTTTTTTCGAAACGAGTATAGTTACCTATACATATATATATATATATATATATATATATATATATATATATATATATAGTGCAATGGGCACAACGCCATTTTATATTTTTAATTTCGCACATGCGCGTTGTTTTTTTTTATTTTGACAACTGCACAGTATAGAAGGGTCAGTTAGGCAGTGTCTGTGAAAAGAGCACCATGACGCAATTCAATCCGCGAGAATTTTGGAAACGGCATGCTGTACTGCTTAGCATTCGCGTCTGAAGCTCCAATACGAACATTTTGGAGTGTCTGGGTATCAATCTGAGTTGAGGATTCGGAAAGAGTTGGCTAAGGCATATGCCTTTATTCATCTTCCCTTAGGGCCTCAGACTCAACATGGAGGCCTATATTAAGTGCCTTCAGGGTGTACTGCTGTCCTGGGTTAAATAAAGTTGCTGCTGGAAGACCTTATGTCTAGCAACAGAATTCTGCACTGTCATACAAACAAGAGAAACCAGCCATGGCTGTCAGACAATTTCTACGACCGCATCACCCTTTACATCTGGCCACCTAACACCCCAGACTGCAACCCCCTTTGATTCTTATGTGTGTGGTGCAGTTTAGCGATAGACTAATAAAACTCCTTGTAACACCAAAGATCAACTGAAGGTAAGGATTATGGCAGCATTCACCAACTGAAACAAGGAGACCGCCCAGAAGGGTTGCAGAAGATTGCGAAGTTGTCTGGAGACCGTGGTTGAAGGCAATGGCGATTTTATTGAAAAGATTTACTCTATAGTATTTCAAGATTTTTTTGTGTATTTTTGGTAAATATTTCTGTTAAAATGAGATGTTAGTGTTATTTTCATTTTTGCATCATTTAGGCGACAATTTCACACCCTGTATGTAGCTGTGTAATTTCTTCGTATTTGATTAGCCAGCTTTGTTTCGATAAATCACGGCACACATTGTACCTTTTCTTGTTGTGTAGCCATTGTCATCGAATTTTAGGGGTGACTCCTGGTAATTCTTTAACTGAGGTCTGAAACCTGAAAAACATCACATTAACAAAATTATTAAAATCTTCAAAGAACTTTAATAACATATTAATATGCAACAAAAGTTTAGTTGCTATCTCGTGTAACTTTTGGAATCCCTTTATATATATATATATATATATATATATATATATATATATATATATATTTCAATTAAAAAGTGCAATTATAACATATAAATTCATGAATCATTCATACAAAAAACAAATATAGAGGTTAATGATTTAAATGGCGAGAATACATCTTCGCAAACAAATTTAATAAAGTATATTAACCCCGAACCTGTAGATGAATGTTATGATCCCTGTTTATAAATTCCAGTTGCATAAGGTTCGGGGTTGGTGTATCTTATTTATGTGTTTGCGACGATGTATTCTCGCCATTTAAATCATTGATCTCTATATTTGTTTTTTGTATGAATGATTCATAAATTTATAAATTATAACTGCACCTTTTAATTGAAATTAAAATAACTGATCCAACATGCAACTTTCGGATAATATGTGCGACATTACTGTAATTATTGAACATTATAGTTCATGCCATATTCATGGAAAATCTACCAGTAAAAAATAATTCTCTTATTGCTATATTTGTACAAAAACGAACAACCTTAAAATTCAAAATTCAAACTCAGCGTTGCGACCGCACTTTCCAAAACAATAACACATTTCACATACCATTTATTCGGATTACATCTGTATTTTCGTTGTCCCCTTATTACCGAGAAGTAAAAAACAAGAACGAAATCTACTTCCATACCTTGCTGATATTATGCCGTCCTTCTGCGTTTCTCTGTCATCCTTATCATACATATTATAAAACCCAGGTCGTGTGTGTGTGTCTGTTCGTTTATATATTGGATCGGATTTCCTACATTTTTCAACCGATTTTAACAAGACTTCACAGGACTACGTAAAATTACCTTGCGGTGGTTCTGACGGCGCCAAAAATTGGAAAAACACAATTATTTTTGCACGAAATCAATTTGACAACACGAAAAAGGCATCGCTGTCACGAGAATGAAAGGTGGACAACTCATATCGAGTTATACTTATAAAACCCAGGTTGTTTGTGTATGTGTGTGGTGGGGGGTTCGTTTATATATGGGATCGGATTTCCTACATTTTTCAACCGATTTCAACAAAACTTCACTTTTTTTGGCAGGTAGTGTTTCTTATTGTCTTGTACACTTTTTTCTTTATTTTTACATTCAGAATGCTTTAAAAATTCCATTTACAAGACAATTGTTTATAATAAAATTCTATTCAATCGGTAAACTCATAGCGATTGCAAACAATGTTTTTGTTTGAGTTTTGGTTTGACCAATTCGTAAAAAAAAGAAAAAAAAATCTAATTAAGACATGCGTGTCCGTCAACCTTAAACAATAATCTTTGTCAATTTTATTTTTCAGTCTTTATGATGGTCGATACTTGATCTATCTCTTATTGTTACATCCCCGGGCAACGCCGGGCTCTACTGCTAGTATCCTCTAAAGAACGCCTTATCGCCGCCCTTGAAAATTTTGGTGTCGTTTTGTTATCTGTTCGTGCCTTTCACTTGTCGATCATCGGTTTTACAAACTTAGCAAACTTACACTCCGCCGGCGACATACCTGAAGGTGCACTGGTTTTAGGTGTTACACGGTAAACTCTCAGAAGATTCCAAAGCGCTTTCTCATTTACTTTCTCAAGACTTGCTTTCTTAACTTTATTTTGGACGTTCCCACAAATCGTAGCGCTTGCCTGTTCGACCTTGGGTGATACGGCGAAGTCGTAATTTGTTTAATGAAGAATATGTTACAAAAGTCGTCGAATTCTTTACCCGTAAATTGCGTTCCGTTGTCATCGCATATATATTTGGTATGCCATATCTCGCAAACAGTTTATTTCACAGAACATCAGGAAAAGATTTTCTTTTGATTCTTCCTTAAGATTCTCGCTCTGATTTTTTAAATTGTTCGCTTGTCCGCTTACGTTTTGCACAATAAACGTTTATCGGCAAATCCCAAAGTTCAACAGTTCCATCCAGTCAGTACCGAATAAAATTTGCATTTTTTAACGCGTAGCCTTTAGTATTTAGATACTTGTTACGGAATGAGACATTACAAGTCATTTTAGCCAAAAATATTCTCGCCAAAAACTGAAACTGCGACTTTGGAAATCATTTTTGATAAAGGCTTTTCAATTTCCTTCCATATGGTTTCACTGGTTATTGAAATATCACTACCAGTGTCCACTAGCATTTTCACACCCACAGTATTTATTTTCACGTTCACAAATTTCCTTTTGTTTTTGTGACTTTTTTCAGCCGCAATCTTCTGTCAAATTGTTTCTTTCAAGAATTTTTTCTTTCTTTGTTTTTGCAGTGTGACTTTATATGTCTTTGTTTACCACACTTGTAACCTTCTGCATTTTCAAATGAACAGTTTTTTCCAAGATATAATTTATCACTTCTGAAACAAGGATTTATTCTCGTTTTTGTACATTTGTCCTTTGCTTGTACCAATGAACTGTTTTTTGCCTGAATTTTTTCAGCGTCGTGTTTCAGACTTAGAATTGTCTGACATTTGTCTAATATGTCTTGCAGTGTAATATTAATGTTTTGATTAATTTTCGTTAAAATTTTCGTTTGTATTTCAGCGTCTGTTTTAGGTGTTAAACCTTGACCGAAAGTTGATCCTTTGAACATATATAGAGAATTCATTTTCTTTTTCACAAGTTTTTCACATTCTTTGTTGGTGATACCAGCATACGTAACAAAATTTTTGTCGGCATTTTGGTTAGATTCATGCACCTCCAACGAACATTAAACAAAGGGCTCTTGTCTCTTGTCAGAATGTGTACCGTGTCTTCAAACCCGATTTCACTTGTTTTTTTGTTTTTTTTTGTTTTGTTTTTTTTTTTTTTTTTTTTTTTTTTTTTGGTAATATATAGTGGCAATATTTTTCATACTCTATCACAGCTATTTTTTTCAACTCATTTTCTCTCATCTTCCCAGCCACTGCATTCCTGACTGAATATATGTTCATATCTACGACAATACGGAGAAAAGGTCAGTCCCACATCAGGATTGTATACAAATTATGCAATGGTGTTTTGGACAACGTCTGGTGTAAGTTTTCTTCCAAACTTATATCCAACAACTCTGGTTGCCGTTTTTTGTAGTTCTAGCAAATGTTGATTTTGTTGTTCTTGCTGTTTCTGCTGTTGTTTGTTGAATTTTAAATATCAAAGCCAAAATTTGCTCCATATTCCATACACCAAAGAGAATTTTTTCTTCTACACAAGAAGAATTTTTTTTTAAACAAACTAAGTTAAAATTATCGTCGTCACTCGTATCCTTGTTCCAGAAGTATATTTTTTCCGTAATTGGTCATTCAGTATGAGTTTCCAAAATTCAGGAATTTATACGAGACGTAATGGGGTTTTATAAAGGTAAATCTTCGTCACCGTCATAAGTCGTAAGAATTCTGAATCCTCGTCACCGTCATAAGTCATAAGAGTTCTGAATCCTCGTTACTGTCATGAGTCGTAAGAGTTCTTAATACTCGTCACTGTCATAAGACGTAAGAGTTCTGAATCCTCGTCACTGTCATGAGAAGTAAGAGTTCGGAATCCTCGTCAGTCATAAATCGTAAAAGTTCAGAATCCTCGTCACTGTCGTAAGTCGTAAGAGTTCTGAAACCTTCTCACTGTCATGAGTCGTAAGAGTTCTGAATACTCGTCACTGTCCTAAGAGTTCTGAATACTCGTCATTGTCATAAGTCCTAAGAGTTCTGAATACTCGTCATTGTCATAAGTCCTAAGAGTTCTGAATACTCGTCACTGTCATAAGTCGTAAGAGTTCTGAATCCTCGTCACTCTCATGAGTCGTAAGAGTTCTGAATACTCGTCACTGTCATAAGTCGTAAGAGTTCTGAATCCTCGTCACTCTCATGAGTCGTAAGAGTTCTGAATACTCGTCATTGTCATAAGTCCTAAGAGTTCTGAATACTCGTCACTCTCATGAGTCGTAAGAGTTCTGAAACCTCCTCACTGTCATGAGTCGTAAGAGTTCTGAATACTCGTCACTGTCCTAAGAGTTCTGAATACTCGTCATTGTCATGAGTCCTAAGAGTTCTGAATCCTCGTCACTGTCATGAGTCCTAAGAGTTCTGAATCCTCGCCACTGTCATGAGTCGTAAAAGTTCTGAATCCTTGTCACCCTCATAAGTCGTAAGAGTTCTGAATCCTCGTCACAACGGTTATAAATCACCTCAGTTTCGAATCCCTCAATCACTGTTACAACGTGCTTCGTAGCATTTATAATTAATACTTCAGGAAGTAGCCCTGACTCTTACTTAGTCCGAAGAAAAAAGAATCAAAATTGCGGCACCCATGTTTTATGACAGGTGGTCTCGGACGGCTAACCCTAAATCTCGTATGTAAATTATGGTCGGACCTCGGCTGTATAAAGCAAGCCGTCTTTTGGGAGAGACAGAGGCGTTTTTGTTGGCGAGAAGCGAAGGCTGGGTGTGTGACCCAATTTTGCCGTCTCTACGTGGCCTGTTGGATCTTTACGTCGGACAGTCGTTGAACTGGATTTGGGCTACAAGTGTTGCGGTTGAGAGCCGAATCTGTTGCAGACTTATTGCTACCGGAAATTGACACTCATTATTTGCTTTCTTTTGCTTTTTTTTTTTGCTTTTCCTTACCAACACATACCTATTGAGGTCGGGTACCGTCGGTTCATTGGATGGTCAATCGTTTCCTTCCTTTTGATGGTGGGCATCACTGGCCGGTGTCTGAAGGGTGCTTCACAACCTTTCCAAACCACAGCCCAACACGCATCGAGTTGGATCTGGTCAAGATCCAAAATAAACAAAAAGTTAATTAAAACCATCCTCGCACAACAATGCCACTTCCGTCGTCAACCACATCTGTTTACCTTCCATTCTGCATCATTGATAACGGTCGCTACGAGCGCGTAGTCTATTGGTTAACGATCAAAAGCTAATGCCTTTGACGCAAGGTTGAAAATCTGACTTGCAGTTGAAAATCTGACTTGCAGTTGAAAATCTGACTTGCAATTGAAAAACGTCTGACACGTCTACACAAAAACAATGCACTGCCCGGTGGTAAAAAAATGCTGGTGGCACCAGGGGTGGTACGACCTCCTTAGATACCAAAACTGTGTTATCTCCCTTGGTTAGCGGCTGACTAAGGCAGGGTATCGCACGTGCTTTCACATGTTGTGTGTAGAAAAATATAAGTTGCATTTCGGCAGCAATAAGTCTCTCAAACATGTTTGGTTAAATAATTTTTTTTTTTTATTTAAATTTTCAATTTGCCAAATGACAACTTCTTCCCGAGTACTTTCGAATTACTTTCGAAGTACATACATTTGTTCTCAAGGATTGTTCGGTGTATATTTACTGAGATTTACCGAAAATCTGCTCATAATAAAAATATAAAATGCAATAAAAGTATCTAATTTATTTAATTAAAAAACCTTGTAATTGATTTTATAAATAAGATATATTAAGGACACAATTGTCTTAAGAAAAAAAATTGATGACTAATGAATGTTTACAAGAACTGCTTTAATTTTTTTTAAATTTCAATTAGAAAATTTTAGTATCGTCTGTATTTCTGAGATGAAGTATTATGTACACTATTTACATTATTCGGACAATTGTCCTCATCTTTGTTGCCATATTTATCCGGTCCTTCAGTATCTGTCTATATTTCAGTGATGAGGTATTATGTACACTATTTACATTATTCGGACTATTGTCCTCATCTTTGTTGCCATATTTATCCAATCCTTCAGTATCTGTCTATATTTCTGAGATGAGGTATTATGTACACTATTTACATTATTCGGACTATTGTCCTCATCTTTGTCGCCATATTTATCCGATCCTTCAGTATCTGTCTATATTTCAGTGATGAGGTATTATGTACACTATTTACATTATTCGGACTATTGACCTCATCTTTGTTGCCATATATATCCGATCCTTCATTATCTGTCTATATTTCTGAGATGAGGTATTATGTACTCTATTTACATAATTCGGACTATTGTTCTCATCTTTGTTGCCATATTTATCCGATCCTTCAGTATCTGTCTATATTTCAAAGATGAGGTATTATGTACACTATTTACATTATTCGGACTATTGTCCTCATCTTTGTTGCCATATTTATTAGAACGTTTCGGCCGTTGTACGCTCCGGCCTTCTTCTTGTGGTCGGAATGTCGAACTGAACTCTTTATTTCTCTCACTGGGATAACCTGTTCTAGTTCCACGTGCCATGTCTAATGGATGTCAGTTATCAGTTATCTCCTGTTAATTCCCCTCTGCAAGTTCTCCGCTGCCTTAGCCGGGAGTTTGAACTCACTCTCTTCGGGTCCTGTTACTGGATCTAACTAACGCCTTTATCCACTGTGGATGTAAATGGTGTAGAAAATTTTATTAGGTTTTAAATCTTTTAAAATTTTGTATTAATTTCATTTTTTTCGATGAAAGTATATTTAAGTGGAAATTAAATTCAGAAATCAGAAATGGCAAAGCTTAATGTAAATCAACAAACATCAATATTATTAAAAGACTTTTTTTTTTATGTGTATAAACGTGACGATTTTTAAAAGTACGGACGAACATACCCGACATTATCAGAAAATGAAAAACGATTATAGTAAATTTAAAGTTAAAGTTTCTAAAATACAACAACAAAGTAGATTATGAAGAATACTTTCCTAAATTTTTAAGATGACTGAGTACTTAAAAATGATATAAAGGGCTCAGGTCATTTTCTTAAATTCTGTTTACAGATAAAGTTTCCGTAGAACGATATTCGATCTGTCATCAGCCTGTCAAAATGTCGAAACAGCTGCTGTCGCGTTAAAAACACAGCTATTTTCGGGTTAAAAATACATTTCTTTTGTGATATTTTAAACTTAAAATAAATAATATTTGGTCCAAATCAGCTTAATTAATCTTTAAATCAGCTAATATTCCTCAAATAAAGTTTCAGAAAAGTATATTTTATTTTTGGAAGATTTTTAACCCAGAGACGACTGAAAGGAGAGCCAATCAGCTGTTTTAGAAGAAAAAAACTAATTACAGTCAATTTAAGATTTTTTCATATTTTAAAATTGATTTTAAACCTTAGGTATCGCGTTTTCGGGGTGGGCCCTAGATCGAAGAACTTGACATTTGAATTATCTTTCTTCATTTTTTTTTTTCCCAATGGGTTTGTTTTGAAGAGGTATCCGTATGTGGTCATAATGGTAAATAAATGTTTACTTTCTGTTTATTTTTGAAATAATGCTTCGTTTACCCGATGAAATTGCTAAATATAAACCTTTGTAGTGATGCTCTTTCTATTTTGCAAGAACTTGTAATGGACGAGAGTTTTCATATTCCACCAGACACAAAGAAAGGATTTCTGGAAGAAGAGGGCGGGGGAAATCTTCGTTTTACACGGATTAATTATCTTATTTTAACCAGTCATTTTGGACATGAATGAGATATGAAAGAGAAAAATAGAATAAGAAAGAAAATCTATTGAAAAGAAAAACAAAAGATGAATTAAAAAGAAGAGCGAAAAAAATGAGAGGGAAAATAGGAAGGAAAATAAAATTAGGAGAAAGAGAGGAACAAGATTAAAAATGAAAGAGAAAAGAGGAATACGAAGAAGAATGAGAAAGAAAATAAGAAGTAGAAGATTAAGAAAAGAGAAGAACAAGATTAAGAATGAAAGAGAAAAGAGGAATACGAAGAAGAATGAGAAAGAAAATAAGAAGTAGAAGATTAAGAAAAGAGAAGAACAAGATTAAGAATGAAAGAGAAAAGAGGAATACGAAGAAGAATGAGAAAGAAAATAAGAAGTAGAAGATTAAGAAAAGAGAAGAACAAGATTAAGAATGAAAGAGAAAAGAGGAATACGAAGAAGAATGAGAAAGAAAATAAGAAGTAGAAGATTAAGAAAAGAGAAGAACAAGATTAAGAATGAAAGAGAAAAGAGGAATACGAAGAAGAATGAGAAAGAAAATAAGAAGTAGAAGATTAAGAAAAGAGAAGAACAAGATTAAGAATGAAAGAGAAAAGAGGAATACGAAGAAGAATGAGAAAGAAAATAAGAAGTAGAAGATTAAGAAAAGAGAAGAACAAGATTAAGAATGAAAGAGAAAAGAGGAATACGAAGAAGAATGAGAAAGAAAATAAGAAGTAGAAGATTAAGAAAAGAGAAGAACAAGATTAAGAATGAAAGAGAAAAGAGGAATACGAAGAAGAATGAGAAAGAAAATAGGAAAGAGAATAAGATTAAGAGAAAGAGAGGAAGAAGATTAAGAGTGAAAGAGAAAAGAGGAATACGAAGAAGAATGAGAAAGATAATAATAAGAAGAAGAAGATTAAGAGAAAGAGAGGAACAAGATTAAGAATGAAATATAAAAGAAGAATACGAAGAAGAATGAGAAAGAAATAAGAAAGAGAATAAGATTAAGAGAAAGAGAGGAATAAGATTAAGAATGAAAGACAAAAGAGGAATACGAAGAAGAATGGGAGAGAAAATAAGAAACAGAATAAAATTAAGAGAAAGAGAGGAACAAGATTAAGAATGAAAGAGAAAAAAGGAATACGAACAAGAATGAGAGAGAAAAAAGGAAGGAGAATAAGATTAAGAGAAAGAGAGGAATAAGATTAAGAATGAAAGAGAAAAGAGGAATATTAAGAAGATTGAGAAAGAAAATAGGAAAGAGAATAAGATTAAGAGAAAGAGAGGAACAAGATTAAGAATGAAAGAGAAAAAAGGAATACGAACAAGAATGAGAGAGAAAAATGGAAGGAGAATAAGATTAAGAGTAAGAGAGGAATAAGATTAAGAATGAAAGAGAAAAGAGAAATATTAAGAAGATTGAGAAAGAAAATAGGAAAGATAATAAGATTAAGAGAAAGAGAGGAACAAGATTAAGAATGAAGGAGAAAAGAGGAAGACGAAGAAGAATGAGGTAGAAAAGAAGAAAGAGAATAAGATTAAGAGAAAGAGAGGAACAAGATTCAGAATGAAAGAGAAAAGAGGAACACGAAGAAGAATGAGAGAGAAATTAGAAAGAGAATAAGATTAAGAGAAAGAGAGGAATAAGATTTAGAATGAAAGAGAAAAGATGTATACGAAGAAAAATGAGAAAGAAAATACGAAGGAGAATAAGATTAAGAGAAAGAGAGGAATAAGATTAAGAATGAAAGAGAAAAGAGGAATACGAAGAAGAATGAGGCTGAAAAGAAGAAGGAGAATAAGATTAAGAGAAAAAGAGGAACATGATTAAGAATGAAAGAGAAAAGAGGAATACGAAGAAGAATGAGGGAGAACAGAAGAGAATAAGATTAAGAGAAAGAGAGGAACAAGATTAAGAATGAAAGAGAAAAGAGGAATACGAAGAAGAATGAGAGAGAAAATGAGAAACAGAATCAGATTAAGAGAAAGAGAGGAACAAGATTAAGAATGATAGAGAAAAGAGGAATACGAAGAAGACTGAGAAAAAAAATAGGAAGGAGAATAAGATTAAGAGAAAAAGAGGTACTGGATTAAGAATGAAAGAGAAAAGAAGAATACGAACAAGAATGAGAAAGATAATAAGAAGGAGAATAAGTTCAAGAGAAAGAGATGAACAATATTAAAATGAAAGAGGAAACAAGAATGAGAAAGAAAATAAGAAGGAGAATAAGTTTAAGAGAAAGAGAGGAAGAAGATTAAGTATGAAAGATAAAAGAACTATACGAAGAAGAATGAGAAAAAAATAAGAAGGAGAATAACATTAAGAGAAAGAATGGAACAAGATTCGCGTCATTTTAAATTAGTTTTTAAAATATAGCAAAGTATTTTCCTTATTAGAAATATTAAATTTAATCTTTAAGCATGAAATTAAAATTAAAATAAAATGTCCAATAATAATTTTTTCATTTATAAAACTTGATTTTAAAGTTTATGTTTTTTTTGGTTGACTCCCAGCATTGTCTTTACAGATATATTTTATTTACCAATGATTTGAAAAGACCTCACCCGCATATATATATATATATATATATATATATATATATATATATATATATATATATATATATATATATATATATAAAGTTTTCATGATTTGCCACTTTATAAAAATGTTAAGATTTAATTTTCTTTTTATAAAAGTGTTAGGATGTTTTAAAAGATTGAAGTTTATTTTTTCATTTTAGTTCTTTTTGCTAGAAGCTCCTTCACTTAACGAAACGAATGTTTTTTTTTAAATATAAATGCAATAAAAAAAAAACAAATTGACACTATCTTCCCTCCCATCAAATCTACACTTCCACCGTATGCAGCCTTCCACGGTTAGAGGCTCATCGACTGCAAACAATGAAAATCTTTTTTTCTTTTTTGTCTGTTTTTTTTTGTTTTGTTTTGTTTTGTTTTTTTTTTGCGACAAATTTAGAAAGGTGAATTAAATTGACAAAAATACAAACGTGTTCCGCTCCGCAAAGACAAAGTGAAAGGTTTTTGAAAGATTAAATTCTAAAACGGGAAACAAATCTCGCAAACTCAATGTGACATTTCAAGGATTTCCCCACAATGAATCAGAATCACTTGGCAATAATTGATGAAATAATCGATTGATTCTTGCAATTCAATTTTTCCGTCTCACACTTATTTTATGCAACTGAAAAGCAAATTACACACAAAAAATGCACACACACTCACGCACGTATACATACATATATATATATATATACACACACACATATAGTACAGGTAATCGATCCGTTGGTATATAGTCTGGGTAGATACTAGTAATATTAACTATAAAAACTGATCCACAGGGAGCTTGATATTTTTATTTTAACAGAGATAAGCACTTAGAGGCTGACGATAGCCGTGTGAAGAATGATTTGAAATAGACTATATCTATGTTGACGCTTGCTTCCCCAAACACCATAGCTACAACGGATAAATTTTAAATTTAAAAATAAATATAGCAGAGCGCGTTCACGAGTCTTTACCATTACTACATTCACAGTTACAATAAATTTGTCTTCTTAGTTCACCTTTGAGGATTCTCTCGGATGAGATCGATAGTACTTGGGTTAAGAAAAACTACGGCGCCTTCGTTGATGAACTTCAACTTAACATGAAGGTAATTAGTGTACTATAAAGAGTTAGAGTTCTGTATCGTTTTTATCTGTTATTTTGCTTAGTTTGTGTAATAAATATATAACTATGATTTCGCAGGTTTCAGCACCGTCAAAGCTTCCCATTGTAATGTCAAAGATCCCTTATTTCTTTATCCATGCGTCTTCACTGTGAAATAGTAGTAATCACTAGTATTCCACAATGATGGCGGTCTCATAATCTTAAGAAACTATAACAAACAAAACACAGACAAAACTAGAAAAGCAATAATAAAGATTTTCAAAAATAATGGATTTGCATGAATATAGAAACTAACGTAAACGAAATAGATTTTCTAGATGTTACCTTCAACCTAAGAAAAGGTGCATAAAAACCATACAGGAAACCCAATGATAAACCACTGTACATACACACATCTTCCAATCACCCGCCTTCAATAATCAAACAGAGACAAAAATCGATGAACCGCGGGCTTTCCGACAATTTTTCAAATGATACTATATTTAACGAAGATAAGAAAGACTACAAAACAGTCCTAAAAGATAATGGATTCCCGGCAACACTCACAATAAAGCACAAACAAGGCAAACGGGAAGAGAAATATCTTATGGTTCAACCCAACATACAGCAAAAACGTAAAAACAAACGTAGGAAAAATATTCTTCAAACTCTTAAACAAGCACTTCCTGGAATCAAACACTCTACATAAAATATTCATTAAAAACACTGTAAAAATCAGCTATAGTTGCACCGAGAACATTGCACAAATAATAAAAAAGCACAACAGGAAAACCATCTGTTATGGCGACCTCTCTTCATGGACAAAATTGACTCGTCTTATGACTATATTATGCCCCGCAAGAGGGCTGTAGACAAAAGGGGAGTTGACTACTGTACTTAGCCTTCAGACGAACGTTCAACACTTCTGTATTCGTTCTTTTTGTCAATAATACGTTTTCACTGAATTGCTGAGTTCGAGTTTTCTTTCAGACCTCTTCCGGGTCCACAGCAACATCAACAACCCACACGAACAAATTAAACCCACGTGTAACTGTAGAATAAAGAATGAATTCCCTTAAACGACAATTGCTTACAAAAAATTGTAATATATTAAGCCATGGTAAAATCAACAGATAATGAAGAAAAAGTATATATAGTAGTAATTGAAGGACCCTGGAAACAAAGGAACTATGCACGCAAAACATCTTTCACAAATAGTAAATATACGAACAGCAGAATGCTTCCTAAGTATATCTGGGAAATTAAAAGCAAAATGCAAATCACACCAAAAATATCATGGAAAATAAGGAAAAGATCATCAGCCTACAAAAATAAATCCTAAACCTGTAAACTTTGCTTTCCCAGGACAAAATAAATTACTAAATTAACGATCTGAGCTCATCTCAAAATGCAGACATGAAAACAAATTTTTACAACGTTACTTAAAAATTGATAACTAAAAAAAGAATAAATAAAAATAAACAAAATAATATAAAAAAACAATTAAATTAACAAACCACTCCCGTTAGAATAGATGAAATAAAGAAGAAATAATAAATAGCATAAATAAAAATAAAAAATAAATACATAAAAACAAGTAAAAATAATCAATCCAAATAAATTAATAAAGTAAAAAATAAACAAATTAACAAACCAATCCCGCCAAAATAACCGTTAGAATAGAATACAACAATCAATCCAAAAATTGGACGAGAAAATACCTATATCTGCTATACAACGATAAAAAATTAATACGTTACTCAGAAATCGAAAACCGAATAGAGTAAACAAAAATATGTAAAATGATAAATAAAAAATAAGTAAATAAATAAGAAAAAAAGTAAAAATTAATCCAAATAAATGAACAAATTAACAACTCGCTCCCGCTAAAATAACCGTTAGAACTAATAACAATAAACATAAATAAGCAAAAACAAGTAAAAATATCCTAATAAATAAATAAATAAATAAATTAAAAACTGTCCCCTGCAAAAATAACAGAATAGACTATGGCAATCAATCCAAAAATTGGACAAATACATGGCTTTATCTTCCAAGACCAAAATATATAAAATAAAAATATGAAAATAAGAAACACGTAAAATAAATTAACCCAAATAAATAAATAAATAAATAAACGAGCCTTCAAAACTGTTGAAGTATAGCTACGGACGATAATGGTTATATCTTCATTCTCATGATTAGAGTAGTAAATACTGTATGTTTGTCTGCAGTTGGAGATTCATTGGGGAATTCACTTGACTAAGTTCTAGCAGTTGACTACTTCTACGCACTACTGGCAAATCTTATATGTCTTGTTCTTGTCTTAAGTATTATCATTCATTACCAACCTTTGTGTGATTATTCTATTCAATAACCATCCCTAGGTTAAAACAAAAACTTTTATACTTATTATGCATACTGCTTAATATATATATATATATATATATATATATATATATATATATATATATATATATGCGCGCGTTACTGATTGGAAAGCGCTCAATGTAAGTGTTAGTGCTATCATATTGGTCTGACGATCGCAAGGCTGTGAAACCCAGGATCACAAACTTACATCAATCCAAGTATATATATATATATATATATATATATATATATATATATATATATATATATAAAGACATTTTTTATGTTTATACACTCTTTTTTTATTTTTTATTTTTTTTTGTTTTTGGATACCCATCAAGCAGATATGAATGTACGAGAGAAAATCATGGAGAATTGTAGTTTTAAAAACGGTAAAATCGACCTTGTTGACCGAAACGCTCCTCTGTGGCGAAATCGGTAAAAGCACGTCAGGCTATATGACGGTTCCGTATAAGATACAGGTTCGATTCCTATCGGAAGACGCATATTTTCTATGAAAATTTCTCGGACATTCAGGCCGGTAAATGTTGTTTAATACTGTTTATTATAAACAGAGCATTTACTTAAAGATTTGTATCTATAAAAAATGTATAAACATAAAAATGTCTTAAAATAATTGTCGGACTTTGTCCATTTCATAATATATATATAAATCAATTAATTTATAATATTAATGCTTTGTAAATTTACATTGAGCACTATTTTATAAAAATATCTATAAGAACACCGAATTATATATCTTAATGTTCTTTCTTTTTATTTATATATACACACATACACACACACACATATATATATATATATATATATATATATATATATATATATATATATATATATATATGTATATATATAAGAAACAACAAATACAAATCCTAAATTAGGGACACGGTCGTTTGGAAAACGTAAATAAAAGGGGCATAAACGCATATATATATATATATATATATATATAGATAGATAGATAGAGAGAATGGATTTGTATTAATCAAACAGGTTTATTACCTTCAACGTTCTTTTTGGCTGGTGGAGTGGATAAACGTTCGCTTTTGAACAATGCGACTCAGTTTCACTTTCCAATAATAAGACGCCGTCAGTAAGATGCGGGTTCGCTTCCTGATCATGAAACCCGGGTTCGATTTATCGACAATAAGACCCGGATTCGCTTAAATACTATGACTATGGCCCGTCTTTTCTTTCTTTCTTTCTTTCTTTCTTTCTTTCTTTCTTTCACGCCTTTTGTTCTCTTACGTCTTCCGTTTCGTCTTCTTTTCTTTCAATATTTCTTTCTCTTTTCAGTTTCTCCATTTCTTTCTTTCTTTCTTTCTTTCATTCAATGTTCCCTTTCCTGCATGTCTCCTTCCTAGCTTTTCTTCTTTTTCCTTCATTACGTCTGTTTTCTGTTTTTTTCTCCCTATCTTTCAATATTACTTTCTCTTTTCAGTTTCTCCATTTCTTTCTTTCTTTCTTTCTTTCTTTCTTTCTTTCTTTCAATGTTCCCTTTCCTACATGTCTCCTTCCTAGCTTTTCTTCTTTTTCCTTCATTACGTCTGTTTTCTGTTTTTTCTTCCTATCTTTCAATATTACTTTCTCTTTTCAGTTTCTCCATTTCTTTCTTTCTTTCTTTCTTTCTTTCAATGTTCCCTTTCCTACATGTCTCCTTCCTAGCTTTTCTTCTTTTTCCTTCATTACGTCTGTTTTCTGTTTTTTTCTCCCTATCTTTCAATATTACTTTCTCTTTTCAGTTTCTCCATTTCTTTCTTTCTTTCTTTCTTTCTTTCTTTCTCCCTTTCATTCAATGTTCCCTTTCCTACATGTCTCCTTCCTAGCTTTTCTTCTTTTTCCTTCATTACGTCTGTTTTCTGTTTTTTTCTCCCTATCTTTCAATATTACTTTCTCTTTTCAGTTTCTCCATTTCTTTCTTTCTTTCTTTCTTTCTTTCTTTCTTTCTTTCTTTCTTTCTCCCTTTCATTCAATGTTCCCTTTCCTACATGTCTCCTTCCTAGCTTTTCTTCCTTTTCCTTCATTACGTCTGTTTTCTGTTTTTTTCTCCCTATCTTTCAATATTACTTTCTCTTTTCAGTTTCTCCATTTCTTTCTTTCTTTCTTTCTTTCTTTCTTTCTTTCTTTCTTTCTTTCAATGTTCCCTTTCCTACATGTCTCCTTCCTAGCTTTTCTTCTTTTTCCTTCATTACGTCTGTTTTCTGTTTTTTTCTCCCTATCTTTCAATATTACTTTCTCTTTTCAGTTTCTCCATTTCTTTCTTTCTTTCTTTCTTTCTTTCTTTCTTTCTCCCTTTCATTCAATGTTCCCTTTCCTACATGTCTCCTTCCTAGCTTTTCTTCTTTTTCCTTCATTACGTCTGTTTTCTGTTTTTTTCTCCCTATCTTTCAATATTACTTTCTCTTTTCAGTTTCTCCATTTCTTTCTTTCTTTCTTTCTTTCTTTCTTTCTTTCTTTCTCCCTTTCATTCAATGTTCCCTTTCCTACATGTCTCCTTCCTAGCTTTTCTTCTTTTTCCTTCATTACGTCTGTTTTCTGTTTTTTTCTCCCTATCTTTCAATATTACTTTCTCTTTTCAGTTTCTCCATTTCTTTCTTTCTTTCTTTCTTTCTTTCTTTCTTTCATTCAATGTTCCCTTTCCTACATGTCTCCTTCCTAGCTTTTCTTCTTTTTCCTTCATTACGTCTGTTTTCTGTTTTTTTCTCCCTATCTTTCAATATTACTTTCTCTTTTCAGTTTCTCCATTTCTTTCTTTCTTTCTTTCTTTCTTTCTTTCTTTCAATGTTCCCTTTCCTACATGTCTCCTTCCTAGCTTTTCTTCTTTTTCCTTCATTACGTCTGTTTTCTGTTTTTTTTTCCCTATCTTTCAATATTACTTTCTCTTTTCAGTTTCTCCATGCCCCTTTACTTTCTATCTTTCCTTGTTATTCTAATAATATAAATCTTTATACTTCTTTCATTCTTTTCTTTCATTCTTTTCTTTCTTTCTTTCTTTCTTTCTATGTTCACTTTTCTGTTTTACCCTTCCCTATCTTTCCTTCTTTTCGTCTTCCTCTTTTTCTTCCTTTCTTTCAGTATTCCTTTCTCCTTTGATTTTCTCCATGCCTTCTTTCTTTCTTTTTTTTCTTTCTTTCTTTCGTTCGTTCGTTCTCATTCTGCTTTTCTCTGACTTCCTTTTTTTTTTTTACGCTGACTTCTGTCACGAAAATCATGTGGATTAAGCTGAATATGAAAAAAAAAAAAAAAAGAAATCTGTGGAATTTCCCCATCACCGAATCTCCCGAAATTCCACTGAGACATGCCAAACAGTTTTGGAAATACCACTTCTTTCCTCTTGGGACATTCTTAAAGCTGACGTGATTAAATATTTAGCTTATTTTTTTTTATTTTTTGTTAAATACAAAACAAACAAAAGAAAAATTACTGACAAATAAAAAAATATCTTTATTTACCTATATTATATTTATTTCTATTTCATATATATATATATATATATATATATATATATATATATATATATATATATATCCTGAATGATTGAGTGCTTTTTTTAATTACAGTTTTCCTATTTCAGTTTTATTTTCTTTAATGCTCTTTCTTTCTTCTTTTCTTTCCACTTTTCTTTCTTCTTTTTTTCACACCCAGTATCTTTCTCAATTTGTTCATAGCTATCGATCTCTGATCACGATCTAGCGATTTAATATCTGCATCTATTATTACTATTTGTGTTTCCTCATCCAATTCTTTCTTTCTTTCTTTCTTTCTTTCTTTCCCGATTCAATATTCTACCACAGACTCTTAATATCTATTTCTCTAGCTACCCAGTTATACAGTGTGCTCATATCTATGTACCTAACTACTTAGCTACTTTCCTTCCTTCCTTCCTTCCTTCCTTCCTTCCTTCCTTCCTTCCTTCCTTCCTAGCTATATAATTGTTTGTCTACATATCTCAGTTTATCTATATCTATGTATCTATCCGTCAGTTCTAATCTATCTATCTATCTATCTATCTATCTATCTATCTATCTATCTGTCTGTCTGTCTGTCACTTTACATCTAGCTCTCTATCACTTCACATCTATCTATCTATCTATTTCTTTACATCTATCTCTCTTAGCCTTTTCATATCTATCTATCTATCTATCTATCTATCTATATATCTATCTATCTATCTATCTATCTATCTATCTATCTATCTATCTATTTCTTCACATCTATCTATCTATCTATTTCTTCACATCTATCCATCTATCTATCTATCTGTCTAAGCCTTTTCATATATATCTATCTCTTCACATCTATCTATCTATCTATCTATCTATCCATCTATCTATCTATTCCCATCTATCTATCTATCTATCTATCTATCTATCTATCTATCTATCTATCTATTTCTTCACATCTATCTATCTATCTATCTATCTATCTATTACTTTACATCTCTCTCTCTAAGCCTTTTCATATCTATCTATCTATCTATCTATCTATCTATCTATCTATTTCTTCACATCTATCCATCTATCTATATATCTGTCTAAGCCTTTTCATATCTATCTATCTCTTCACATCTATCTATCTATCTAAGCTTTTTCATCTATCTATCTATCTATCTATCTATCTATCTATCTATCTATCTATCTATCTATGCCTTTTCATGTCTATCTATCTATCTATCTATCTATCTCTTTACATCTATCTATCTAAGCCTTTTCATATCTATCTATCTATCTATCTATCTATCTATCTATTTCTTTACATCTATCTATCTATCTATATATCTATCTATTTCTTCCCATCTATCTATCTATCTATCTATCTATCTATTTCTTCACATCTATCTATCTATCTATCTATCTATCTATCTATCTATTTCTTCACATCTATCTATCTATCTATCTATCTATCTATCTATCTATCTATCTATCTAGGCCTTTTCATATCTATCTATACCGTAGTTTTCTTCATTTAATTACTTGAGTAAATGGATGGCAGACTAAAAAGGGTTGGTGAAGTTTAAAAAAAACTTCTCTCCGTAAAAAAAACAAGATCTACTGGAGAGCCATGATCGGTGACGTTCTGAAATGACACGGCACATAATACAATGAAGGGATTTACGAAAATATCTCCAATATTAATGTGCAGGTCATTTCATATCCTCCTTCCTACCCTCGCCCATATGTCACTCTGACGACCTGCCAAAAGTTTTAGGAATTTGACAGGGTTTTCCTATTTTTCACATTACTAAAACTCCAAGAAACTTTATGTTGTAGTTGAAAATTATAATTGCAAAACGTGAGCAAACGTTTAAAAAGACAAATGGTTCGACCAAAAACTGAAAAAAACATCTAAGTGTCACTGGAAAGTTAACATTAATGTCTAATGTAAGCTTCATTCTGAGGATACAATCGACCGAACACGGCGAGGTTTTAGAAAAAAAAAATGGGGGAAACAAAAAGGAAAATATATACTTAACATTCGGAAGACAGAGCTGACATCTCTGGGGTATATAACAAGGAAGGAAGGCTTGGAAAATCTGATACTCACAGAACAGATTGAGGCGAAAAAGGGACAGAGGAAAACAATGCAAAACCTGCCTAGAAAGTTTAAGTAAATGGATGGCGAAACAAGGTTTAGAGGAGAAAACAAAAAGACAAAATTTATTAAGAGTTACGAGGAACAGGAAAATGTGGAGAGCCATGATCACCAATTTCCTGATAGGACACGATATGTAGAAGAAGAAGAATAATTGAGGTTCTACTGAAGGATGCTGAGGATACCATGGATCGAACATCTGAACAATGACAAAATTTTTGAGAAAATACAAATATAAATAGACCCTTATATTTAACACCAGGAAGGGATAGTTAAAATTTCTACAGCACATAATGAGAAAAGAAGGCTTAGAAAATGTGATACTCACAGAACAGATTGAAGGCAAGAGGGACAGGAGAACAACACATCGACTACATAATGAGAAAAGAGGGCTTGGAAAATCTGATACTCACAGGACATATTCAAGGCAAACCGGACAGAGGAAAATAACGCATAACAAACACAATGAGGAAAGAAGGCTTGGAAAATCTGATATTCACAGGACAGATTGAGGGAAAAGGGGACAGAGGAGAACAATGCAAAACCAACACAATGAGGAAAGAAGGCTTGGAAAATCTGATACTCACAGGACAGATTAACGACAAGAGGGACAGAAGAAACAATGCATAACCTACCTAGCGAGTTTGAGTAAGTCGATGGTGGGACAGGGTTTTTGGGAGAAAACAAAAAGAGAAAATTTATTAAGAGCTACAAAGAACAGGAAATTGTGGAGAGTCATGATCACCAATGTCCTGAAGGGACAAAGTATATAGAAGAAGAAGAAGAAGAAGAAGAAGAAGAAGAAGAGTCAACAGAATTGAGATTCTACTGAAGGATGCTGAAGATCCCAAGGATTCTTTCTTGTTGTTATCCTAAAATCTTGATTTTTCTATGTGAATTTCAGGAATGAGGAGTTACGCTTATTTACATTATCTAAATTTCGTCTATTGTCTTCATCTCTCTTGTTTTTATCCCAACATTTCGATATTTCTGAGTGAATTACAGCGATGAGGTGTTTTCCTTATTGCCACTATTTATATTCCGACTATTGTCCTCATCTTTTTGAGATTGAATCCGATTAGAAGAGCCGTCTGGCACGACACAATGAACCAATTTTCCTAGCAGTAGGCTTAGCAATTGATTCAATATTGTCGCCGCACTTCATATCAGTAGAAAATATGAACCCAAGTAAATGTATTAGGTTGGTGCAAAAATAATGACGTAATAATGTCGTTTTTTGACGTTAAAAAATACGTGAAAAAACGACATTATTACGTCATTATTTTTGCACCAACCTAATAGAATGTTCCTTACCAGTAGTTTAGCGACAGCTATGTTAATGACAAGCAGAAAAATGCAGACAGCATAGTTTCTCTGAGTGATTAAATGAAAGCAATTTTGAATGTTAGAGTAGTAAGTAGGAAAATTATGAGGATAGGAAGGATATATAAAGATTGATCCTTAATTTTATTATTAGTGTAGAGGTTTACTCGTAGAGGGTACTTGTTGAAATTGTTATCACGGATGAAGCATGTGGTATGAATGAAAAGGAAGGTGGTTGGAAGTGAAGATTATGAGGATAGGGAGGATAGATAACGAAGTATTCTTGAATTGAAGAGTTTCATATTGTTAATGTAGAGGTTTTCTGGTAGAGGCTTCTTCTTCAAATTGTTATCATGGATGAAGCATATGTTAAGAATGAAGGAGAAGGTGGTTGGAAGTGAAGATTATGAGGATAGGGAGGATAGATAAAGACTGATCCTTAATTTTCTTATTAGTGTAGAGGTTTACTCGTAGAGGGTGCTTCTTGAATTTTTTATCATGGATGAAGTATGTGGCATGAATGAAAAGGAAGGTTGTTGGAAGTGAAGATTATGAGGATAGGGATGATAGATAACAATTGACGTTTAATTTGCAGAGGTTAATATTGTTAGTGTAGAGGTTTGCTGGTATAAGGTTCATGTTTAAATTGTTATCATGGATGAAGTCTATGGTATGTATGATGTGGAATGTGTTTGGAAGTGAAGGTTATGAGAATAGGGATGATAGATAACAACTGACCTTTAATTTGCAGAAATTAATATTGTTAGTGTAGAGGTTTTCTGGTATAGTCTTCTTCAAATTGTTATCATGGATGAAGCATATGTTAAGAATGAAAGGGAAGTTAGTTGAAAGTGAAAATTATGAGGATAGATGTGTGCCAATCTACATTGCACACACATACATACATACACAAATACAAATCACATACAACGCCAAGCATTCATTGGTTAATTAATCACCACTACATTGATATAGACAATTTACAAATCGCTCTATTTCCATGTAGTCAATTTTGTGCACTTTGGGGAGAAACGGATCCCAGAAACTTTCTTGTCTCCCCCAAACTCGCTCGCTGAGTGGTCAATGCCAACCAATCAAATTGTCTGCACGTAAAGAATAACTCTTCCCGCGAAGCGCTTCGGAGCCTATGTTTACCTATATAAGCATGAAATATTCTTAGATAATTAGTGAAATTTCAACGGCCCAACAAATCCACGACAGTTGAAACTATATGTCAATCTTCTCACTCACGCCACCATTGACATGCTGAACATTCCTTACACTCATATAACATTTTCTTACGCAGCAAAACTGTTGAGAACATTTATTACAAGAAACTATCACAAATTTTCTTTCAGTGAACTTTGGAATATAAAATAATAGTTAAAGAGAGACAACTCTTGTTTTATTCACCCATTTTCCTACTCAATGCATGCCTTTTTTTCACATCATTGTTTGATATTGTACATCTTGTTAAATACATATTTTATGTGTAATGATGTTTTTTGCTTATTCTTTTTCACGTCAGTTTTGTTTACTAATCTAAGTTAAATCAATGTGGTGAAGTGCGCCACAGATGTGTACTTACCTGATGAGATTGTTTGAACGTATGTCGGAACGGTATGTGGGCGCCCCTTAGCAAAGGGAGAAAAAACTGACAGAGTCTCACGTGGTAGAAGATTGTGGAGAGCCATGATCGTCTATGATCCGACACATAGAAGAAGAAGCATTTCACGATCGTAAGAAAAAAAAATTACCCCTATTTTCAATTTCCTTATTTTCTACGTTAAATTTATTAGAACTCATCCGCCGATGTTTACTTTGAAGAAAGTAGATTCATTTTCATTGGTTCCATCAGCCATGTTTTTTTTTTGTTTTAATCGTTTTATTTAAAATTATTTATCACGCAATATTCGCTTAATTGATTATTTATATATCGATTTGAAATTGCTCAATATTTTATTCAGAGTCGAACGTTAGGAATTTGATTAATTCTAAAACCATAAGATATTTTTCTAATTTCAGTCTGGAAAGCATTTGGTAATCGTATTTGGTATTGTTTTAATTTTTTTGTTTTTTACTAAGAAAATAAAATTAATTATTTATTTTTCTCAAAATGAGAGTTTTTGATTGGCTAACGTTAAAAAGAAACTTTTTTTTTTAATCATTCAACGGTTTCTGTGTTAATTCTACAGATTTTTCTCTTCGATTATTTGAATTAATTTTTAAATTATTTATTCTATTACATTTTTTTTTATCTAGAATTATTATCTTATTTGAAAAGATAAAATTTCTTTCTATTTTTTACTTAAATCCTATATTTAATAATTATTTAAATTCTATCGTACCTGACCTATCTGAATCATAGCTTCATGCAGTTATGTAAGTAATCTGTTTCTTAATTTTAAACAGATTTTTTATTGGGCGGGGGCAACACACACTGACACATATTTACGCATTAAATAAAAAAATTATTTAAACAAGAAATAAAAAAAACGGAATATACCCATATTTTCAAAATTTAAGAAAACTCTAGAATACTCGAAAAAAAAAATTAGACTTAAAAAGTATAATTATTTAATCGCTGCCCCACGCAGCAAGATATGGTACAAGGCTGAGTTTAAAGTGGGGTATCCGAGCCCGTAGGTTCGGGCAAAAACTGCCTATAGACCACATAAAAACGTAGTCAGTTTCCCAAGACGAGACTCTGCCCTTCAGCAGAGACTCGTCAGGGGGATATCCTCTGACATAAGCCAGTAAGTCCCGGCCCGTTTAGGATCAAAGTGTAGTATCTGTGCTTTGTGATCATCCGGGCTGGCTTCTGTCGAACTCTCTAATGCAGAGAGGAACTCGGAGGAAGCTTTGCCGAAGGGAGGTAGACAGGACCTGAACCCGTCTAGGTGGGTTCAAAGGTCATATTTTGGGCCGAGCCTACGGGCTCGCGGGCTACCCACATTAAACCGGCCTTGTGCAACATTCGATCCTCGTGGGTGGATTGATAAATACCAGCCAGTAAGTCCCGTCTATGACACTAGAAATAACATTGTTACATTATCTTTGACACTCAGAGCTGAAAAAGAGCAAGAAAGAAAGAAAAAGAATAGTGAGAGAGTAAGAGTATAACGAGATAAGAAAAGGGTGAAAAGGAGAAATATCCATAACATTCTACACATGTACACATGCACACGCGTGTATACATGTGTATACGTACATAATTATTTGTTTACCCGCTACCCCACGCAGCAAGATATGGCACAAGTGGGGTATCCTAGCCCGTAAACTCAGGCATAAATTCCCTATGGACCATGTAAAAACGGAGTCAGTTTCCCGAGACGAGACTGTCCTTCGACAGAGCCTCGTCTGGGGGATACCCTCTGACATGTGCCAGGTAAGTATATACATACATATATACATACCGAGAAGGAAAAACTCGACCTAGCACGAAATAAATTATCTTTTAACTTAATATAAAAAGAAATAAGAAAAATGAAAAAATCAGCAATATATATATATATATATATATATATATATGAATTATAATAAAAAGAAAGAAAATTAAGTAACCAGACGGCATGCGTTGAACGGATGTCAAAATTCGTTGAAAAATGCACCCCCTACCCTCCCTCAACTTAACCACTTTTTCGAATGTAACTCATAATTGATACAATAATAGTTAATAAAAATAAACATGCTACCGACCCTGTCTAAATGATTGGATTTCTATGTATCCTTGGAAACAAAAAATTATGAACTGTATGTGCGTTTAAAATTCAGTAAATTCCAAAATAAATTATTCAAAAATTCGCTTGAAGATGAAACAGAACTAATGCTTTTAATTTAATTATATAATTAAATTTGAAGATTTTTTTGTTTGTTTTTTAAAACGTTGTATTTCCTGTGTAGCGACCAAAGCTTATTTTAAATCAGTTAATATATATATATATATATATATATATATATATATATATATATATATATATATATATATGTATATATATATATATGCATGCATATCATTTATTTACTTAGTTCCTATATTTAATAATTATTTAAATTCAATCATACCTGATCGATTTGAATTATAACTTTTTCTAGAATTGACATTAAATAGCCTATATATTGATGATTTAATTAAATTCAATATTTAACAATTTTTTTCATTTATTTCGCAGGCAATATACGTTTATTATATAGAATACGGAATATACATTATTATTATTTGATTTGATTTGTTTTCTAGTGTATACTCATTTCTTGCTGGGTCCCAACCAGAGACCTAAGGTCAGAAACAGCATCATGACATTTTCCACTAAGCATTTTTAAGAGAAAATAAAAGCAAGCGCCTAAGATCATATATATTTTCATAAATATATAGTGAGTTCTGGGCTGTACTTAGGAGTACACATTTTTGTATTTCTTTAACGCTTGATCTACCAGGAATCCTTTCAGAGAGTTTATCGGAACTTTTCCAATTAATCCGAGGGCTCCAACTACAACTGTTAATCTCCTCATCTGCCACATTTTTGCGATTTCGATTTCAAGGTCATTGTATTTTGATAGATTTTTAAAATATCCAAAGATACGTTACTATCTACAGGGACTGCCATGTCAATAAGAAAGTACCTTCTGTTTTTATGGTCTTTGATCACGATGTCTGGGCGATTAGATTTGATTGTTCTCTCTGTGTGTATTGTAAAATCCCGTAAAATTGTTACAGAGTCTATCTCCGTAACCGGGTCTGAATGGGGTTCATACCAATTTCTTTCCCGTAAAAGTTGCAAATTTTCCAGTGCACATATCGGCCCATTCTGACATGCCGTGTTTTATATTCAGTGGGTGCCAATACCGTGCAACCTGATACTAAATGGTCAATTCTTTCTGGATATTTATCACAGAATCTGCATTTGGGCTAACACAATTTTTCCGTATGTCTGCTTTGTAATGACTAGTTAGCAAGCATTGGTCCTGTGCAACAAGAATAAAACCTTCGATTTCAGTACTTAACCCCTTACCACGTATCCACTAAACTGTACGGGGTTTATCTATATCAGCTTGTTTGGTATGGGCAGAGAATTGACTGTGAAGCAGTTTATCTTGCCATCGTTTCTGTATGTAATCGGTTAGATTTGTTGCGGACCCGATAGCAATACAGTGCCGGCCTACGAAAAGGTGGCCTTGTGCCAGACACTACATACGACTACCGGATCCACTAACAAAGTAAAAAAAAAAAGGAAAAGAAAATTAAGCGTGTACTTTCACTGTAAATTATCACAATTTCCTCAGTGAGAAAAAAAGGAAGGGTCGTTTAACTCGACTGTATTCAACACGTGCCTAAAGGTGAAAAATAAGTAGACATGAAGGACGACTAAAGTAAGTCTGATAAAAGCACAAATATAAAATTTTATTATTTTTTTTAACAAGTAAATTGTCTCGACAGTGGAGACATTCAATAAAGTTACTGTATCTATGCAATAAATGAAAAGGATGTGACAAGTAGTTTCATAATGTTCCGCGCCAAAAATGAAAATCAAAATGGCTAAGGCGGGTAAAGTTCTTCAGAAGGAAAGTTCTGGAATGTAGTCTACTTGAACAAAAATGTATGCGAATACAACAATTAAAAAAATACTCACTGCGAAGTTTGATAGTGTGAGTGTAATGTAATATTTTTAAAGGAATGGTTCAAAAAGGTTAGAAAAGTTCAAAGAAATATGAGAGGTTCTCATTCTTCGTTGTTGAAGGTTAGAAAAGTTCATCAATCGGCCGTGTCGATAAACTCTACGTTCGATAGTAGCAACGGAGGAAAGTTCGAAAAGGGTGTTGGCTTCAAGACAAAAAATAGGTCTTGGAAAAGTATGATGACGACACTGTAGCTGTCTCGACATTTTCCAACGGAAAACGGAGGAAGGTTCAACATGTTCACATTAGGACGAGAAATTAGTCTTGGAAAAGTGTGTTGGCGAGAGTGTTGTAGTCTCTGGAGGAAGGTACGAATAAGTTGTTCGCTTCAAGACGAGAAAAGTCCAATGTAAAAGTGTGGTTGCTAAACTCGACGTCTTCTGGTGGAAGAACGGAGGCAAATTCGAACCGGCTGTTCGAAGATAAGTTATGATCACACGACATTATTTAAGATATTCCGGCTCGTTTATGGGTTAGGAGCACAAAATAAATGAGTTGTCCTAGCTTGAAAATTCAGGAAGCAACTGAATTGGAAACGCTGTTCGTCCGTGACGTCAGAAAAACGCGCGGGAAAAATTCAAATTCTGATTCTAGCTGGAATCAGCAGTAGCAGCTAGCAACCTTCCTACCGACGGTTGAAGTGTTTACTGCTATAACTAACCGATCGTGGAAGAAAGGGGGGCAATCTGCACGCGCGCACGTAAAATGTAGGTGGAAATACTGTGTTATTCCACGCATTTGCCTTTGCTTCCCTTTTTTTAAGGCTTTTGCAGCTGCATTCGGTGTATCATGCTTTACTTGCAATTCTTCACCCAATTGAAGCTCCATTTTGAACTTGTTGGCTTCCTTCATAACTGAATGAAATTTCTTTCATGTTCTTTGACGCAGATCATCATCCAGTCTTCTGTAGTTTCCAGTTATCTTTGAAGGGCGATTGTTATAGCTATGTAAGACAGTTCTAGTTGAACTAATCCTCTGTCTCCTTCGGATCTGGGCACATACAGACGATCAACATCAGCCTTGAGATGATGCATGTGGTGGCAAGTGAGAAGCTTTCTTGTTTTGAAATCAATTCTCTTAATGTCAGCGATGGTCCACATAAGGATGTTGAAACTGTATTGCACAACGGAAACAGCCAAAGTGTTTATGGTTGATATTCTATTTTTCAATTAAGTATGCATTATCATTATTAGTTGAATAACACATTTCGAATATAGCTAGAGTGCTCTTCAGTTATGCACTGTCTTCATCGCTGATTTCGGATTTTGCATCATATCGGCTCAAACAGCAACATCGAGCTGATTCCAAAAGGGTCAAACCGCCTCCTTGATAGCGTTGTGTTACGTACCTAGACATTGCGAAAAAAAATGCAGATATGTCTAGGAGTCCGACTGTTCTTACTGACATACGTCAGTTAACGTCAGCCAATGAAATAAGGGCTTTTCTCCCTTCCCTCCTATATAGGCTTGTCTTTTTGCTCCATTCGCTTTTGATTCAAGCGGTTTCCTCCGGATTCCATAACGAGGTAAGCTGAACTTATTCTTGCATAGTTTAATCCAATATTTTTACGTTTTAAATACTAATCCCATAATTCGATAACTAAACCTTACTTATTACTTATATTACTGTTTGTAAAAAAAAAAAATTATTATTATTTTGTATTTATTTAATATTTATCTCAATTTTAACGTACTTATCTAAATTTGACATATTAAATTCATAGTTAATTATATAATTCGTAAATTAAGTATCTAGATTATTTATTTATCCGTGGAATTATTTAAATTATTATTATTTTTTAAGCATTTCACCCGAAGCAAGGCGGGAAGCCACTAGCACGCAAGGCGTTACAGAGAGTTGGAGCGAGAGCAAATAGGAGTGATAGAGGAAAAGATGAAGAGAAGGATGGGGGATAGATCGGGGCATCTGGAGACGTCGATTGACATTACATTTGAAATAGTGCAGATTATAGCTATCAGGGAAACAAGAAAAGGGCAGGAAGTTCTACAGGCGAGAGGTGCGAGACATGAAGCTATTGGAGTAGAAGAGTCGGCTACATTTAACAGTTTCGACAGTGAAAGGGTGAGAGCGAGATGCCAGCCTAGCTGAGCGCTTAAATTCATGAAGTCTGGAAATAAAGAATATATTCAAATCTATCTTTATTAGACATTTATTTAATATTTGTTTAAATCTACCCAAACTCGATATATTTAAAATGATATCGTTCTCGATGTATTTACTTAAATTCTATTTTTATTTAATACTACATTAAAAGCCGCACTCCGTGTGGAAGTTTAAGCTAGACCTGCAGAGAGCTGATTGGGCCCCTGGCCCAAAACTAAATGGTCCCCTGGTCCAGCTTAGAAAACAGCAATGATAATTTTGGAGAAATATCTTCGAATTCCTCAGTTCATTACATGGAAGTTCAAAACACCACTTTAACTCTGGTTCAGGCAATAAGTCCAATTCCGATCAGAAGACCGATTTAGGTTAGTGAAGTTGAGTTCTTCAAATCACAAAATCCGTGGAACTTCAATTGAGTTGAGTTCTTCAAATCACAAAATCCGTGGAACTTCAGTGAAGTTGAGTTCTTCAAATCACAAAATCCGTGGAACTTCAATTGAGTTGAGTTCTTCAAATCACAAAATCCGTGGAACTTCAATTGAGTTGAGTTCTTCAAATCACAAAATCCGTGGAACTTCAGTTGAGTTGAGTTCTTCAAATCACAAAATCCGTGGAACTTCAGTGAAGTTGAGTTCTTCAAATC
This sequence comes from Acanthosepion lycidas, assembly GCA_963932145.1. NCBI lineage: Eukaryota > Metazoa > Mollusca > Cephalopoda > Sepiida > Sepiidae > Acanthosepion > Acanthosepion lycidas. The sequence goes on along the minus strand of OZ010615.1, from coordinate 30,943,992 downwards.
ACAAAATCCGTGGAACTTCAATTGAGTTGAGTTCTGCAAATCACAAAATCCGTGGAACTTCAATTGAGTTGAGTTCTTCAAATCACAAAATCCGTGGAACTTCAGTTGAGTTGAGTTCTTCAAATCACAAAATCCGTGGAACTTCAGTGAAGTTGAGTTCTTCAAATCACAAAATCCGTGGAACTTCAATTGAGTTGAGTTCTTCAAATCACAAAATCCGTGGAACTTCAATTGAGTTGAGTTCTTCAAATCACAAAATCCGTGGAACTTCAGTTGAATTGAGTTCTTCAAATCACAAAATCCGTGGAACTTCAGTTGAGTTGAGTTCTTCAAATCACAAAATCCGTGGAACTTCAGTGAAGTTGAGTTCTTCAAATAACAAAATCCGTGGAACTTCAATTGACTCGAGTTCTTCAAATCACAAAATCCGTGGAACTTCAGTTGAGTTGAGTTCTTCAAATCATAAACTCTGCGGAATTCAAAAAACTTACGCCACGAAAGCTCTGATTCCTTGGCATTTTGAAAAAAATAAAATTGATTTTTTCAACTCACAAATTTTTGGAGATATTTTAAACTGAATTGTAAAAAAAAAAAAAAAATTAAATTCTAAGTTTTTGTGTTATTTTAAAACTCAATAGAAATTAAAAACTTAAAATCACCAATTTTTTTTTCAGTTATTTTAAAATTTGTGTTTAACACTTCCGTCCTCATCCGAACACAGACCCCAATGCTGGATGTTTAAGCACCAGATGAAGGGCACATTTTCAATCCCGCATCATCCCGTTTCCGAAAAGATATATATCTATGTAGAGCAAGTTTGGCCCGAGTTAGGTGGGTTTTAGACACACGAACGGACAGACAGCATTTGTCGTTTATTTGTCTAATGTCTATTTAAATTCTTTCAAACCCGATATATTAATATTCGATAGCTCCCGATGTATTTTATTGAATTTAAAAGTTGCATGTTAGCGTTTATTTTTAGTGGGTGCATGTTTCTATGTAAACTATTAAAAAAAATCTTCCAAAATCTTGCGTTTCTCCCAACGGACGATTTACATTTATCCATTTAAAAAAAAAAATCTACAATGAAGTAAAGTTCTCAGTCTCTCTTGTGGTATGTCAGTTTCCTTTTGGGGTGAGTAATTATATGCATCGTATTAATAATGGCCGAACTCAAGTAAGCCTTCCTCAGAATTTGAACAAAGAAATGTTTGTACTTTATCGTTGGAAGGTTTAAACATGGTCATGGTATGCTTGTTTCCTTTTTCTTGGTCCAGAAGTTAAGGTGAGTAAGGATAAGCATCGTTATTATGGTCGAGTTCAAGTCAGCCTTGTGCTGAGTTGGAACAACCAAAGAAAAGGCTTGACTTTTTTCATATATCGAGATTCTGGAAGCCACACGCGTTGGAAAGTGGAGAATCTGTCGTTAGTGGGCCAGGGAAACTAATGTATCGCAGTGAGACCGTCTGTTTTCCATGTACTGCTACATATTGGAACAAGGGAGAGAAAGAGGAAAAGGAAGGAAAGTGTTTTTTTTTTATACATTTAACCTACGCAGCTTAACACGTTTGATGAAGGCAATCTGAGTAATCCTATTTACTCTTAATGTATTTCTTTCTTTTTTTTATCATTCATTATTTATCGATAATTTTCATTTTCTTTTTTTTTAATATTTTCTTCCTTTTTTTATTCTGGGCGTTGGTGTGGTTTATTTATTTATTTATCTTCATTGTTTATTTGTACATTTCTCTTTTTCTTTCTTTTTTTTCTTAAACCGGATAATAGTTCTTCATTCACTTCTATGATTTCTTTCAGTATTAGTTTTTATTTCTTTCCTCTTTTCCTTTAATATTTTCTTTCTTTCTTTCCTCTTTTTCTTTCATATTTTCTTTCTTTCTTTCCTCTTTTTTCTTAATATTTTCTTTCTTTCCTCTTTTCTTTAATATTTTCTTTATTTATTTACTCTTTTTCCTTAATATTTTCTTGTTTCCTCTTTTCTTTAATATTTTCTTTCTTTCTTTCCTCTTTTCTTCAATATTTTCTTTCTTTCTTTCCTCTTTTACTTTAATATTTTCTTTCTTTCCTCTTTTTGCTTAATACTTTCATTCTTTCCTCATTTCCTTTAATATTTTCTATCTTTCTTTCTTTCTTTCCTCTTTTTCCTTAATTTCTTTCTTTCCCCATTTCTTTAATATTTTCTTTCTTTTTTTCCTATTTTTCTTAAATATTTCCTTCTTTATTAATATTTTCTTTCTTTCCTATTTTTCCTTAATATTTTCATTCTTTCCTCTTTTCTTTAATATTTTCTTTCTTTCTTTTCTCTTTTTTCTTAATATTTTCTTTATTTCCTCTTTTCCATTAATATTTTCTTTCTTTTTTCCTTCTTTTTCCTTAGTATTTTCTTTATTTCCTCTTTTTTCTTAATATTTTCTTTCTTTCTTTCCTCTTTTTTCTTAATATTTTCTTTCTTTCCTCTTTCCTTAATATTTTTTTCTTTCTTTCCTCTCTTTCTTTAATATTTTCTTTCTTTCCTCTCTTTCTTTAATATTTTCTTACTTTCCTCTTTTCTTTAATATTCTCTTTCTTTCTTTCCCCTTTCTTTAATATTTTCTTTATTTCTTTCCTCTTTTTCCTGAGTATTTTCTTTCTTTCCTCCTGTCTTTAATATTTCCTTTCTTTCTTTCCACTTTTTTCTTAATATTTTCTTTCTTTCCTCTTTCTTGAATATTTTCTGTCTTTCTTTCCTCTTATCTTTAATATTTTCTTTCTTTCCTCTTTGCTTTAATATTTTCTTTCTTCTTTCCTTCTTTTTCCTTAATATTTTCTTTCTTTCCTCTTTTTCCTTGATATTTTCTTTCTTTGCTCTTTCCTTTAATTTTTTCTTTCTTTCTTTCCTGTTTTTTCTTAATATTTTCTTTATTTCCTCATTTTCTTTAATATTTTCTTTCTTCTTTCCTTCTTTTCCTTAATACTATCATGATTTTTTTCTCTTTTTTCTTAATGTTTTCTTTATTTATTTATTTATTTATCTTCATTGCAAACCCGATTAGTTTTTCTTTCCTTTCTCTTTTTCATTAGTATTGTCTTTAGTTTATCTTTTTGGGTTTTTCCCTTCATATATTCTTAGTTTCTTTCTTTATTTCCTCTTTTCCTTAATATTTTCTTTCTTTCTTCATTGCCTGTTAGATTTTCTTTCTTTCCTCTTTTTCTTAATATTTTCTTTTTTGAGCTAACACAATTTTTCCCTATGTGGGCTTTGTAATTACTAGTTAGCAAGCATTTTTAGTTTTTCTTTTCGCTTTTTTCTTCATATTTTCTTTTTTTAAGTCTCCTTTTTTCCTTATTATTTTATTTCTTACTTCCCCCTTTTTTCATTAATATTTTTTTCCTCTTTTTCCTTAATATTTTCATCAAGATTTTCCTCTTTTTTCCTTAGTATTTTTCCTTTTTTTCTTAATATTTTCTTTATTCCCTGTTTTCGTTCATATTTTCATTAAAATTTTTTCTCTTTTTTCTTAATATTTTCTTTCATTCTTTCTTCTTTTTCCATAATATTTTCATTAAAAAATTTTCCTCTTTTTCCGTTAATATTTTCTTTCTTTCCTCTTTTTTCTTTATATTTTCATTATTTCCTTTTTTTTCTTAATATTTTCTTTATTTCCTCTTTTTCATTAATATTTTCTTTCTTCTTTCCTTCTTTTTCCTTAATATTTTCTTTCTTTCTTCTTTTCTTTAACATTTTCTTTCTGTCTTTACTGTTTTTCTTTAATACTGTCTTTATTTCTTTCCTCTTTTTCCTTGAATATTTTCTTTCTTTCTTTCCTCTTTTTCCTTAATATTTTCATCAATTTTTCCTTTGTTTCCTTAGTGTTTTTCCTTTTTTCTTTCCTCCTTTTTCTTAATATTTTCTTTATTCCATGTTTTCGTTAATATTATCATAATTTTTTCTCTTTTTCTTAATGTTTTCTTTCTTTTTTCTTCCTTAATATTTTCTTTCTTTCCTCTTTTTTCCTTAATATTTTATTTCGTTCTTTCCTCTTTTTTCCTATTATTTTCTTTCTTTCTTTCTTTCCTCTTTTTCCTTAATATATTCTTTCTTTCTTTCCTCTTTTTCCTTAATATTTTCTTTCTTTCTTTCCTCTTTTTCCTTAATATTTTCTTTCTTTCTTCCCTCTTTTTCTTAATATTTTCATTCAATTTCTTTCTTTTCTCTTATTGTTTTCTTTCTTTCCTGTTTTTCCTTAATGTTTTCTTTCCTCTTTGTTTCTTAAAGTCTATTTTTATTTAATATTTTTTTTAATTCTACCAACATTCCATATTTATTTTATACGTATTTGAATTTTATATTTAATTTCTATTTACTAAAGTTCCATTATTGCTGTTGTTGTTATTATTATTAGTCGAAAAAAATAGTTGTAATCAAATTGTTTTCTGAAAAGGCAAGCGATTGAAGTCGGTAACTTCCGGTTTGCCGTTTGGTTTCAGCCAATCAAATCCAGGTGCAGAGGAAAGGAAGTAGATGAATAAATAAAAGAAAGGAATAAATAAATTCTGGGATAGAAATACCCCCACACACACACTGCTTTCATCTCCGAAAAAATAAAAATAAAAATAAAAAACGTGCATTTGGTATTCGTTTTTAAACTTCATTTGATTTTTCTTTTGGCAACGCTCTATTGTCACGATTTGAGGTGATGTTTTAAAAAGTCTTCGTTTCATTCTTTTTAGTTTTTTTTGTGGGGTGGGAGTTCTGGGTGGTGGTGATGTTTATTTATTTACCTTCGTTATTTACTTTAACGTTTCAATTTGTCTTTATTTTATTCTTCAATGTGATAACAGTCCTTCATTCTTGTTCATGATTTTTTTCAGTATTAATTTTTCTTTCTTTTCTCTTTTACTTTAATGTTGTCTTTCTTTCTCTTTCTCTCTCTTGAGTTCCGCTTTTTAGGCTTTTTTCTTTCTTTCATTTTTTCTTTTTCTTTTTCTTTATTTCTCTTTTTTCGTTTTCTTTAATATTTTCTTAGTTTCTTTCATCATTTCTTTTATCTTTTTCCTTAATGTTTTCTTTCTATTTTCCTCTTTATAATAAAGAGCTGATTTTCAGGTACGTTGGCTCCAATTAAAAAAAAAAAAACATGATTTGCATTCTTCAAAGCCTTGTGCTTTTAACTCTTGTAATCACTAAACCCAATGGGGCTCGAATTTCTAGAGTTTTTCATAAAATTAATTATGGGGGTGTTAATAAATATAAAAAAAAATATTTCTGCCATGACTTTAATAAAAAAAAAAACATATTTATAATATCGATATTCTGTGAATAGTTTCTGAAAGTTTCATTAACATTTGACAATTATTTTTATTTTTGCCAGATTTTCCAAATTAATGTGTGTAATACAAAAAAAAAAAAAAAACGCGCTAAAAATTATCTATGTTATTTACTACCCCTTGTTGCAACAAAGAGAAACAAGGTTTTTAAATCAAAATTTAGAATATTCTAAAAAGATGGAAAAAAAGTTTTTAAATAATTTTAAAAAAATTTGGTCTATCCTCTTCATAAAATCATAAGCATTTAGACGGTAAAATTGTGTTTTCATAAAGTTTGACGTCTTTTTCATCAGACTATGCTCTATTTTTTAGCGATTTCGTGGAGGTACCTATCTTCATTTCCTCTGTACCCACTTTTTACTTTAATATTTTCTTAGTTTCTTTCTTTCTTCCTTTCTTTTCTCTATTTCCTTAATTTTTTCTTTCTTTTTTCTCCTTTTTCCTTAACATTTTCTTTCTTTCCCCTTTTTTCTTTCTTTCCTCTTTTTCATTAATATTTTCTTTTTTCCACTTTTTCAGTTTTTTCCTTAATATTTTATTTATTTATTTCTTTCCTATTTTTCTGTTTTTCCCCATAATTTTTCTATCCTTCTTTCTTTCCGTTTTTTCTTTCATATTTTCTTTCTTTTTTCTCTTTCTTTATTTCTTCTTTTTCTGCTTTTTCTTTAATATTTTCTTTCTTTCTTTCATTTCTCTTTTTCATTAATATTTCTTTCTTTTTTCCTTAATATTTTCTTTCTTTCTTTTTTCCGATTTTTTCCTATTATTCTTTCTTTCTTTATATATTTTGTGCTCTTTGTCTTTCTTTGTCTCCCTCTCTCTCTCTCTCACTCCCTTTCTCTTTCTCTCTCTTTGCTAACATATTTTTCACATGTTTTCATTTGTTTTGGCCCTCGCACTTTTATTTCTTTATTTTGTTTTTCGTTCTTTCTTTCTTTCTTTTTTTCTTTCTTTCTTTCTTATCCTTAGGTGCGTTCTTTCTTTTTTTCTTTCTTTCTTTCTTCTATGTGCGATATTTCTTTCTTTCTTTCTCCCTTTCTTTCTTTCTTTCTTTCTTTCTTTCTTTCTTTCTTTCTTTTCCTTAGGTATGTTCTTTCTTTTTTCTTTCTTTCTTTCTTTTTTCTTTCTTTCTTTTTTCTTTCTTTCTTTCTTTCTTTCTTATCCTTAGGTGCGTTCTTTCTTTCTTTCTTTCTTTCTTTCTTTCTTTCTTTCTTTCTTTCTTTCTTTCTTCTATGTGCGATATTTCTTTCTTTCTTTCTTTCTTTCTTTCTTTCTTTCTTTCTTTCTTTCTTTCTTTCTTATCCTTAAGTGCGTTCTTTCCTTCTTTCTTTCTTTCTTTCTTTCTTTCTTATCCTCAGATGCGTTCTTTCTTTTTTTTTTTTTTTCTTTCTTTTAATTTCTTTCTTTCTTTCTTTCTTCTATGTGCGATATTTCTTTCTTTCTTTCTTTCTTATCCTTAGGTGCGTTCTTTCTTTCTTATCCTTAGGTGCGTTCTTTCTTTCTTATCCTTAGGTGTGTTCTTTCTTTCTTTCTTTCTTTCTTTCTTTCTTTCTTTCTTTCTTTCTTTCTTCTATGTGCGATATTTCTTTCTTTCTTATCCCCAGGTGCGTTCTTTCTTTCTTTCTTTCTTTCCGCATGTTAGTTCGTTCTATCTTTCTTTCTTTCTTTCTTTCTTTTTTTCTTTCTTTCGTTCTTTCTTTTGTTTTTGTCTAATTAATTTCTTTTTCTCATTTACTCGTTCTTTTTTTCACTAGACCGTTTCGATTTTTATTCTTTCCTTCTTTTTCTTTTATTGTTTATCTTTCTTTCTTTCTTTCTTCTGCCAAATTTCTCATTCTCTCTCACTCTCTGTCTCTTCATCCTAATATATTTTTCTGACATAGTCATTTGTCTTTACCTTAGCTCTCCCTTTCTTTTTTTCATTCTTTCTTTCTTCTTTCCTTTCTGTTGCCCAATTTATTCCTTTTCTCATTTATTCACTCTCTTTATTCTGTCCGCTCAATAACTTCTTTCATTCATTCATTCATTCGTTCTTCCTTTCTTTTTAATTCGCTTTTTATTTCCTTCTTTGTTTTTTGTTTTTCTTTCCTCTTTTTTCTCTTTATTTGTTTATTTCTTTATTCTTCCTTTATTTCTTTTCTCATTTTTTTTTTCTTTCTCTTTGATTGCTTTGCTATTTTCCTTCCTTCCTTCATTTATTCATTCCATGCATTCTTTATTTTCTTTCTTCGGTTTCGACCATGTCATTTCACTGTATGCATTGGGAATTTCTTTCTTTCTATTTTACTTTCTTTTCTTTCTCTCTCTTTTTTTTTCTTCTCCTTTTCTTTATTCCTATTTAACAGATAATTTTTCTTTGTTTTTAATCTATTTTTTGTTTGTTTGTTTCTTTCTTTCTTTCTTTCTTTCTTTCTTTCTTTCTTTCTTTCTTTCTTTCTTTTACGCATTCCCGGTTTTCGTTCTTTTCCTTTCTTCGCTTCAGTCTTCCATTTCTTTTTCCTTTCTTTCAATATTCCTTTCTCTTTGCCGTTTCTCCATGCCTTCTTTCTTTCTTTCTTTCTTTCTTTCTTTCAATATTCCCTTTTCTGGTTTGCTGCTCCCTCGTTTTCGTTCATTTTTTTCTTCTTACCATATTCCGTTTGTTCTTCCTTTCTTTCAATATTCCTTTCTCCTTTGATTTTCTCCATATCTTCTTTCTTTCTTTCTTTCTTTCTTTCTTTCTTTCTTTCTTTCTTTCTTTCTTTCCTTTCCTTTCATTTTAACCCCCCGCTATTCTTCTTGTTTCCTTTATCGACTCGACTGCAAAACAGGAACCGGAAATTGTAGTCTACGCTTCCTTGTTCCGGAATGTAGCTGTGTTTATTTTTTTGCCTTGACCTCTCAAGGCCTTTTGCAATAGTAAACAAGCTTCGAAAACGGTTAAAAGAAAACCAAAAAGTCTAGGCAGTTAAAAGAAATTTCATATGGAACAAAAATTTGCCTTCGAAATCACCGAACAATGAGGCGAAAAAGTTAAAGAAACTTAATGCAAATAAGAAAATAAAAAACCATGAAAATGGCGGATGAAGACGATTTGTGTTCCAATTTGAAACTCTTGAAAGGACAAAGTGCAAAGATTTCGGAATAAAATAGAAAACGGGAAAAAGAGTTTTAGTTTTTGTTTTTGTTTTTGTTTTTTGTTTTTTGTTTTTACTAAGATTAAATATCAAGAAGTAACTTTATGAGAAATTTAAAACAAAAATGTTTTGAAATAATTAAAGCTGCGAAAAAGTATTAAATCTGTGAGGCAAAATGCATGGGAAAATAAATTAATCAAGCAGAAGAAAGAAAGAAGGAAGGAAGGAATGAAAGAAAGAAAGAAAGAAAGAAAGAAAGAAAGAAAGAAAGAAAGAAAGAAAGAAAAAATAAAGATAGAAATTAAATGAATAAATAAATGAGAAGGAAGGAAGGAGATAAAGAAAGAAAGAAAGAAAGAAAGAAAGAAAGAAAGAAAGAAAGAAAGAAAGAAATTAAATAAATAAAGAAAAAAGAAAGACATTAAATGAATAAATAAATTAGAAGGAAGGAGATAAAGAAAGAAAGAAATTGAAAGAAAGAAAGAAAGAAAGAAAAAAGAAAGAAAAAAGAAAGAAATTAAATGAATAAATAAACGAGAAGGAATGAACGAGACGAAGAAAGAAAGAAAGAAAGAAAAAAGAAAGAAAGAATTAAATGAATAAATAAATGAGAAGGGAGGAAGGAGATAAAGAAAGAAAGAAAGAAAGAAAAAAAAATTAAATAAATAAAGAAAAAAGAAAGACATTAAATGAATAAATAAACGAGAAGGAATGAACGAGATGAAGAAAGAAAGAAAGAATTAAATGAATAAATAAATGAGAAGGGAGGAAGGAGATAAAGAAAGAGAGAAATTAAAAGAAAGAAAGAAAGAAAGAAAAAAGAAATTAAATGAATAAATAAACGAGAAAGAAAGAAAGAAAGAAAGAATTAAATGAATAATTAAATGAGAAGGGAGGAAGGAGATAAAGAAAGAAAGAAAGAAAAAAAGAAAGAAAGAAAGAGAGAGAGAGAGAGAAAGAAAGAATGAAATTAAATAAATAAAGAAAAAAGAAAGGAAGACATTAAATGAATAAATAAATGAGAAGGAAGAAAGGAATGAAGAAAAGAAAGGAAAAAACAATGAAAGAAGGGAGGAAGCAAAGAAAAAAATTAAACGAATATATAAATCAGTCGAAACGATGCGGGAGGGAAAGAAGACAAGAAGGAAGGAAAGAAATTGAATGAATAAATGAGAAGGTGGGAGAGAAGGTAGGGGGAAATTATGAAGGAAGGGAGGAAGGAAAGAAATGAAATGGAAAAATTAAATGAGTAGGAAGGAATGAAGGAGAGAAATAAATAAAGAAAAGAAAATGAATTAAATGGCTGAATAAACGAGGAGAAAGGATGGAATGAAGGAAA
>OZ010615.1:30871712-30926712 GCA_963932145.1 Acanthosepion lycidas | reverse complement strand
CTTTGTCCATTTCATTATATATATATATATATATATATATATATATATATATATATAGATAGATAGATAGATAGATAGATAGATAGATATATTAGGTTGGTGCTAAAATAATGACGTAATAATGTCGTTTTTTGACGTTAAAAAATACGTCAAAAAACGACATTATTACTTCATTATTTTTGCACCAACCTAATATATATTATATATATATGTGTGTGTGTGTGTGTGTGTGTGTGTGTGTGTGTGTGTAAAATGTATAGCCTGATGTTTTTATTTTAACGGAGCATATGTATTTTTTACGGCAAAAACCAAAAGCTTAGAGGCTGACGAAAGCCGTTGAAGAACGGTTTGAAATAGTCTATTCCGATGTTACGGTAATTTTTTTTTTTTGCTGTAATATATATATATATATATGCATATATGTATATATATATATATGTATATATGTATATATGTATGTATATATATATATATATATATATATATATATATATATATATATATATATATATATATATATATTTAAAGACATTTTTATGTTTAACATTCTTTTTATAGATATAAGTAGTTAAGTAAATGCTATGTTTATAATAAACAGTATTAAACAACATTTACCGGCCTGAATGTCTGAGAAATTTTCATAGAAAATATTCGTCCTTCGAATTTCTATGTAAATAGAATACCCGTTACTGTCATCTTGGATATGAGCGTGGTATTGTTAGGTAACTCAATGAAATTCAATAAATAGAGCATAGCATGACAAGAACGACCTTAAATTTGATGAAAAAAAATTTATCTGCTTAAGTATATATATCATTATTAAGAAGAAATACCAAAGTATTTTTTGATTATTTTTAAAATTTTTTTTAGTCATTCTTAGAATGTCCAAAATTTTAGTTAAAAATCTTTTTTTTTTTTTTTTTGGCAGCGAAATGAAGTGATGAATGATTGCTGTCATCACATATCGACAGCTAACGTGAGATTCGAGTTATCATACGGAAGGACATAATTGACGTAACGTTGTTTTTTTTTTTTACATGAACCAGCTTATTTAGTACCTCGTAATTATTAAAGTAAAAAAAACAAAACCTTTCAGTATCCAGCATGTTATTTACTAGTTCCGTCGATACAAAGAAAAACAAGGTTTTTTTAATCAAAATTTAGAAGGTTCTAAAAAGAAAGAAAACTTTTTAAAAATAATTAAAAAAAACTTTGGTCTTTCCTCTTTATAATAACATTAACATTTAGACAATAAAATTTGTTTTCGTCAAGTTTGACGTCTTTTTCATCATGGTATGCTCTTTTTTTAGCGATTTCGTGGAGCGTCCTAGGTATTGCTTACGGACATATCACTTTGGGACCCCAGTTCCCCTAGGATCACCGAAGTTAAGCAACGTCGAGCCTAGTCAATATCTAGATGGGTGACCGCTAGGGAATACCAGGTGCTGTAAGCTTGGATCCACGGCTGCCGCAGAGCTGGAATCCCCGAGACTAAGCGCCCGATCCCATCTAAAATGAGGAAAACAGTTTATGTCACTTCTGGCCATAGGCGAACTTTTGCGTCAGGGAAGTAGTCGATAGCAGGACAAACAGTTGTGTAAAAGATGTAACGACTGTTAAAGAATCAATCGTGGCAAAAAAGAAGCGGATACTTGAGGTAAAGTCAAACATGGCGGCAAACTTCAACAATTCAAGAAGCAGAAAAACAAATGAAAGCCGATATCGTAAAAAGAAATAGTTTAAAAAAAAAAAAAAAATAGAAAATAGTAAAAGACTTGTATGTTGACGTTGATTACTCGCTGAGAGCCAACACCACGTGACCGGAAATCGATTTGTTGCGATCTGCTGTCTGACATTAAGTTGCGTTCTGGCGTGGGTGACATCCGTTTGATGACAAGCCGCCGACTTCCGGAAAAATGGCGCTTGATTGCTCTGTTCAAATTTATTTGTTTTTTTTTTTAAACTTTTTTCGTTTTAAGTTTGTTTTTTTTTTCTCTTGGCAGCGAAAATTTATCCAATTTTTCTTTTCTTTTTTATTTATTCTTTTTTTTTTTATTGTAAACTTCCTAAGCTTTGATGTGTTCGTTTTAATTTAGGAATTTTTTTGTTATTTTTACTTTAGATGATATGCATTCTTTCTTTCTTTCTTTCTTTCTTTCTTTCTTTCATTCATTTTTTTCTTTCTTTCTTTCTTTCTTTCTTTCTTTCACCATCCTCATTTAGATCTATCTTCCTTTGAAAATCGTCTATCTCATTCTTTCTTTCTTTCTTTCTTTCTTTCTTTCTTTCTTTCTTTCTTTCTCATTTAACCACTGAAGTTCTTTTTTCTTTACTATTTAATCCTAGCCTTTTTTTCTTTTCTTTTTTTCTTTCTGTTCTTTCTTTCTTTCTTTCTTTCTTTCTTTCTCATTTAACCATCGAAATTCTTTTTTCTTTACTATTTGATCCTAGCCTTTCTTTCTGTTCTTTCTTTCTTTCTTTCTTTCTTTTGTCCATACGCAGTTCTTAATAACTTTCTTTGAAGCTCTCATCTGTCAGTTCTTTCTTTCCTCGACACCCCCGTCTTGATTCTCTCTCTCTCTCCGTCTTTCGCGCACACCAGTAATTTTTGTCAGTATTTGAAGATCATTGTCATCAGAATAAAAAGCAACAGCAGCAGATTGTACCCAGATTGTTAACATTATTAGTCGGGAGTGTAATAGTTTCCCATTGACTTTCGAGTCAGTGATCTTCATTATCGGGCAAGACGTCGAAATACCACGTAAACGCACTCACTCACACATATACCAATTATTTCCATATATATATATAGGCATTGACCACTAATATTATATATATATATATATATATATATATATATGACAAAGTAAATTTAGATACAGACTCATTATCACACAGTGCAGCTTTGTGTAAATAAATTATCATTGTATGATTTGTATTAACGAAGATATTCTAAAATTAAAATTCATTCGAAGTTTTCAGAATTAAAAATGAAAAACGAACGGTAATAATTAATATTCTCGATTACTGAAACGCTATACATATATGTATTTTAAAAATTTCTATTCTCTTGAATTTATTTTCACATCTATAATAAATAAAAGCGTAACTGAGAATTTCGAATTAATTCTAATGCATTTTAATTTTCAAATTTGTAAATACAAATATGAGAAAATATTTTAAAATGCTTTTGATCGACATTTAACGTCATGTTTTATTATGGTTATCTCCCTTGCATCGTAGACGCTTGTTTAAAAGAAATAAAAAATAAAAAAAATAACATCATTGCTACAACGGATAAATTTAAAATTTATGTAGCCATGGAATTTTTTTTTCAAAACAAGCGCTTCAATGTAAGGAAGCTGACCGGAAAGTGATATAAATGTAAAATAGCATTAAATGGTATATGCAGTTTAGTATGTTGTTGCTATATTCGTAATAAATTTTGTTGAGTCTTGTTTGGTTGATTTTGATATAGAGGGCCTCGAGTATTTGAAGTGTTTGTATTCCTGGTGTAGTATACTGGTGTTGTCAACAAGTGTTTCATTGTGTATTGTTATTGCTATCAAATTCTTTCCTATATATATATATATATATATATATATATATATATATATATATATGTATAAAGAAAGAGAAGTAAGATATATAATCCGGTGTTCTTATAGATATTTTTATTTTTACAAAATAGTACTCAATGTAAATTTATAGAGCATTAATATTATAAATTAATTGATTTAAAATGTTTTTTCGCTACAGAGTTCTAACCATGTTTCAAAAATGGAAGCTGAAAGCTTGGAATTTAATTTTGTAATTAAATTAAAGACATTAAATTAAATTAGTAAAGTTGATAGTATAAAACGGCGAAATCCCTGCGTTAACAAAATGTTAAAGATACATTAACTTACCAATCACTCGATGAATGTTATGATCCACTCACTCAGTTAAATTTTCAAAAAAATTCAACCTTAGCGTTGTGACTGCATACTCCAAAAGTTTGTATCCGTCATCAATAAAGCATTTTAAAAAAAAAACATGTTTCGATTAGCATTATATTCATTCGTCTCGGACGCTACTTGAATTTTAGCAAAAACAAAATAATTTCCATGCCTGAAGATGACTGAATGTACAGTAGAAAGTACTGGCATATTAAAGAAAGACCTTATATAGCTTATAATTTAAAAAAAGAAAAACAAGGATCATAACATTCATCGAGTGATTTGTAGGTTAATGCACCTTTAAAATTTTGTAACCGAAGGGATTTCGCCATTTTATATCATTAACTTTACTAATTTACTTTTTGTATTAATGATTCGTTGTAATATAAATTCAACTGTACCACATATTTGATATATATATATATATATATATATATATATATATATATATATATATATATATATATATATATATAATTATTATAACCAAAGTTCATTGTCAAGTCTTTTTGAATTCTCATATACTTGTATTTTGATTGGTCATTCCAGCTTATGTAACAGCGTTTCCCCTAGCGAGGGATGTTTGATTAATTTGAACCTTTTAAAACCCTTTATTCTACATTCAACACCATCACTTGATAAGACACCAGAAGTTTTGAAACAAAATGGCTATTTTTGTAGTGATTTTATAACATATTTATGTTATAATTTTCGAATAAATAATTATATATATATATATATATATATATATATATATATATATATATATATATATATACAGTCGGGGAAAACAAATATTCCTACACATACAAATTTGCATTTTATTATATTTCAAACTAATGAATAAACATACTTTTCATATATTTAATTAATTAATTATTTCTTTTACTATTAAAAGCTGTTTCTAGAATTATTTTTTTTTACTATTAAATTCTAATGCTGGAAATATTTACTGTAAAATGTATTTTTATACTTTCATAGTGTTTTTACCCCAGTTTGGGAGTTCACTATTTGCCCATAGCTGGGACCCTAACAGGTGCTACCACCATGGGTCAGGGTGGACCTGGGAGCAACGCCAGTTGTTGTTATATATGTGCTTGCTTATATATTAATGCGCTTGTATATGTATGGGTGTGTAATCATATGTACGTATGTGCATATATTTGTGTATATATATATATATATATATATATATATGTGCGTGCGTGTATGTGTGTGTGTGTATATATATATATATATATATATATATATATATATATATATATATATATATCTTCGCGTTTTTGAAGGAATTATCTATGCTACCTATAATCTACTTTTGGTTAATAATAGTTTTAAAATTGCTTGCGGACTTAATAGTCAACAGTTGTATTTTGTTATATTTTAATCTTGTATGGACTTTGTATCCTTTATAGTCATTTGGATAACATTGTTAGTATATATCTATCTATATATATAGTCTTAAGGTGTGCTGTATTTATGGTATAAAGTGCTCAATATCAGGGATAGAGCGTGTGTAAGTATAAAAGTGAACATAGATATCAACACTTAGAGGCGACAGTCTGTTTCATGCTAAACGCAATCGTCAGACGTGATGATTGCGTCTACAATAAAACAGACTGTCGCCGCTAAGTGTTGACTTCTATGTTCACTTTTATATATATATATATATATATATATATATATGACCAATCAAAATATGAGAATTCAAAAAACATGACAACGAACTTTGATTATAATAATTATTTAATGCTTTAATGTTAGGTTTAGTCTAAAATAGAATTTATTCTAACTAATAAATATCAAATTATTCTATAAAATTAAAAGTTAAAAATTACCAATTTTAAATTTTAAATTTAATCTATATTAAGTTTAAATTTAATCTATATTCAAAATTTTAATAATTTTTTAAATAAATTTCAAAAAAAATTATTTTAGTAATTTTTTAAATAAATTTCAAATAAATTTTAAAATATTTTAAATTTAATCTGTATTAAGCTTAAATTTAATCTATGTTAATTTTAAATTTAATCTATATTAAGTTTGAGCACTATTATAAGAATAGTATTTGTTGGGTATTGAAATTTATTCCGTATACACCAATTCTATACTTGTATATATATATATATATATATATATATATATATATATATATATATATATCATATTTTGGCTGCATGTTTTAATTAAAACATGTCTCATCAAATAATTTAGACTAGTTTTGTCTACTTATTTTTATTATGATCCTCTCATATTCACGGAAAAGCTTCTTAGTATCCTTATTAAAGGAAGAAAGAAAGTTGATGCATATTCATTTATTCTGAGTACTTTCGACATTAGCAAAATGTCTTCTTCAGGGTCTATGCTTTATCAGGGTCATGTTTTATCTAAGACAAATTTTTTGCGTTTATCCGATTTTTTTTTTATTTTTGAAGTGAAAAACACTAAACTAAGTACTGTACGATTTTAAAACTTAATGATGTAAGCATACTCGGGCTGTAACGTTAATGGAGGTAACTAGGTTATTAAGATGTCTGCCTATCTCTTAACAAACTATTTAAAGCTATTAAATTAAATTTAATAGTTTTAAAATATGTACATTTTAAAATATTTGTGCCGTATTCATAAGTAATTTTATACATAAACTTATATACATGCATACATTTTACACATATATGTATACACATTTTATTCAGATGCATATATATATATATATATATATATAATAATAATAATATTTTTCGTTTAAAAATATGATTCCTACGCTACATAAGAGTTCTCATGTTTCAAAAACGAAGCCGAAACCATTCAAATAATTATTAAAATTAAGTTGAATTTAGGTGTTTAGTCCCGTTTCATCTTCAAGCGAAATTTTAGGAATAAGCTATCTCTCGGTTTACGTGTTTTTTAGGCATGGTCCGTTACAACATTCGTTATTGTGGGGGTGCCTAGGCTAGTTTTCTTCGTTAAGTGGTCAGAGAGTTAATTCTTATCTATAGATTCATCATCTTTTGAGAGGTTTTGCTAAGGTTGGGTAGGGTATCTATTTCAAGGCTAATGTTTGCGGTCATCCTTTAGTTGGTTCCCAGTGAGGTATATTTTTATGGCGCGCCTACAAGTCGTTATGTGTCGGGAGGATTTTGTTTTATTATTGTCTATCTGATTAGCTATTTATTTATTTGTTTATTCAAGTGGGTGTTTTATATACAAACCGTATTGCACTGAATTTCAATTTATTTATTTATTTTTGGTTTTTGACGACTACAGAAAGGGTTTTTCCTATTTAATGATTTGGCTAAGCTTTTAAGACTTTTATTAAACTATGGGATTTCTATTTTTTATGCTAATTATTTAATGCGAAAGTTTGTTGATGTCGGCAAAAAACCGTTAACTCCTGCCTATGGTATAATAATTTTTCATTATTTAGAAATTTAATGATGTGTAGTTTTTCGTGTAGGCATAAAGGGCATGGGTCATCCGAGGTTTTACAGGTTCTTGTTTTATTTACTATTTTCCATTTTACTTTTGCTGCTTTATTCGTTTCTTTTAGATGCCAGAAATATTGGGATAGAGATGTCTGATTTCTATTTTGAATATTGTTGAAGGAGCTCTTGTGTTGCCTCCATCTAATTTTAAAATTATTCTTCGTTGAGCCTATGTATATCCTATCAGTGTTAGGCATGCGTGTTTTTCTAGGATTTTCTTATTATGTCTTTTTATGATTCTTTCTAGATTTTCAGTGCAGCTGTAAGTCAATTTTAAGGTGTTTTTGTAAAAAATCTCGCTAAGTTTGCTATTAGTGGGAAATTGCTTTTCAATTAAAGCTAGGAACTTATGGCCTAGTTTGGTGCTGACCATTTGGTTGTACGGGGGGTATACCAGATGATCTTTCTTTTCCTGTTTTTCTTATTATTGGTACTATCGTTTCTATAGGTTATGTCAGCGTTTTTGTATCCGCTATTTTTCAGGGCTGTGTTATAAAAACTACTGTGTTGTTGGAATATTTCCTTATTTGCTGAGTTCATACTTATTCTTTTCTCTATTGATGTAGGTATATGCTTAATTATAGATGGAGGGTGGTTTGACTTAGGGTGAACATACAGGGGATTAGTATTAGGTTTTCTGTAAGGTAGGTGAACGTTGTTCGTTAAGTCTAGGGTTACGTCTTGGAAGTTTACACTTTTTAATTTAGTGTTGACTATTGTTTTTAAATTTAGTTTTCCGAATTCTTTATAAATTATCTTTCTAATTTTCTCTGTTTTAAAATTTGTGGAGCTCCTCACTACTATGAGTCCGTCATCTCTGTATAGCCCGATGTCCCCAATGTCTAGTTCACGGTGGGCGGTTAGATTGTACAGTATAAATAGACCGACAGGGTCCGAAGATTCTGCAGAGTCGAGAGATCCCATGGTGATGTCAAAGTTGTCATTGGTGTTTTTAATCCACTTGTCCCCATCATGGATGAGGACAGATTTCTTTGCACTGAGAATTATGTTTGTTTCTTTCTTAGTTAAGTCCGAATATACTGTAGCAAATTCCAGGGCAGTCGTGAAGAAGTCTTTTGATATTGACTGATAGTAATCGACAATATCGAACTGAATTAGGGCGCAGTCGGGCTTATTGTCGATGTTGGTAAACTAGTTTATGACTTCTTTGGTGTTAATCCAGAGTGTTAATCCAAGGTGTTTTTTTTAATTTGGCTAGTGATCCTTTCCAGGATTTTTTTGCTTATCTTTCCTATGTCGGGTCTAGTAGGGTTTATCATTCTGGTAGTGGGGTCTTCCTCAAAATCGTGTTTGTGGTCCTTAAGAGTGAATTAGCATTCATTTTCGGACAGTTTTTCAACTCTATCGCTTATTTTTAATTTTTCAGTAATCATTTTACTTGTTCTATTGATACTGTCAACCATATTTATATTGTTATTCTGGGTTTTTTTATAAGTCTTCGTTAAGTTTTTTTCTAATTAATTTGTTGTAGCCGTCAGCCGTCAATTTGTAGAAGTTTCCCCCTTTATCGGATTTAACTAGTATTTTATCGCTGTCGTTTATACACACTTTATTCAGATACATACATATATATATATATATATAATATATATATATATATATATATATAAGGACTGCGGTTAAGTTTTTTATTTAATTTTTCTTATATTCTTATACTTTTCTTCTTTTATGGGCATAAATTATGTAGAAATTCTCCGAATGTTCTGGATGTTCGAGCACTTTTGGTTATACTTTAGCCATTATCAAGGGTGATTTTATTTTTACTTTAACTGAATGTATGGATTGTTTTCTGTATATATCTAGAGTTATATGAAGTTTTATTTTGCAAACATGGTCAGAACATGTGGCCGTGTTCATAGTTGATATTACTGAGTGTTAGCCTTTTCTTTTCTTTTTTATTAATAATGCTTCCATTATTTTTTAGCCATTTTTACATGTGAATAAAGCTACTTTATTTGTATTATCAACGAGTATGTGATTTAAGGGACTGTGATACTGGCCAATCCAAATTCATAAATAATTATATTGGATATACTACAACATGCCTAACGAGAAGACTCACATTACATGTCACTGAGCATACTTCCATTAGGTTTCATTGAAATACACACGGAGGCCTACCAAACTGTATCCACGACATAATCGTTGATAATATACTCATTTGTCAATATATATATATATATATATATATATATATATATATATATATATACGTTTCAATGTGTTACGTCCAGGGCCGGATTTAACTCTTGAGAGCCCCCTGGCTAATTGACCCCATCTAATGTAAAAAGACGAACGAGAAGTGAACCAGATGGTCTAATTTTTTTTCAAAGGAACCGCATTAAATCGGAAAGTAATCAAATTTCCTCTGTTCTTATTTCTTAATGTTTAAAAATTTTTATTAGACCCCTTCACCTAGTCTTGCCCACCCCCCGGCTGCAGTATATATATATATATATATATATATATATATATGTGTGTGTGTGTGTGTGTGTGTGTGTGTGTGTGTGTGTGTGTGTATGATTTCTGTTTTGGCGAACCAGTCGTAATGACAAATGCCTTATTCGAAGTACTAATCAGAAGTAAAATTTAAGAAAATAGTTCAGTGGCAGCGTACATAGCGGATGAAAGGAAAGATTTTGTTACCTTCTGTAACAAAGCAATGTCACTTACAGCAAAGATAACGAAAGAAAAAAAAAACTGTTAACTCAGTCTTAAAAAAAAAAGTATCCTCCATATACACCTGACCTTGTACCAGCCTTTTTTTTTCTTTCTCTTTTTTTTTTTTTTTTTTTTTTTTTCACTAAAGAAAACCAGATTTAAGCGTTCGTTGGAAAAAAAAAAATTCACATCCAAACCTGCGCTGTTTTTTTCAACCGGGTAGAGAAGAGCTGTCTGATGAATAAAAACAGAAATTATTCATGTGTCAGCCAACTATTTAAGATATTAATTTTAAAATTCCTCCCGAACAATTGGGAAGAACTAGATTCCTGTTTTCTATTCCTTATTCGCTCCGAAACTGTTTCAGATCAAACACTCAAATTTCGTATGTATTATTGTTGACCCCAGGGGAGGGGAATTTTAATTTAAATGAATATTCTGTTTCTCGTGGGCAAAAGAGGTGACCGTGGAGGTCATCAAAACTAATTAATAATCAGCCTGAGTTCAAACTGACTTAAGACTAACAAATCGTACTGAATATTAATTTACAATTTTGAAAAAAAATACAAACAAAAAGAATTCAGTTATATATATTGGATGGTTTAGTTTAGTTATTTTGTTTTACGGCATATCAACACCTCAATGGGTTATTTAAAGCCGGCAAAATTTTGGGGATAGGTTCGTATGAATAGAATATGTATTCTTTGTAAGAAATCATTTTGTAGATCAGGTTTGGTTTATTTTGTTTTACGGCATATCAACCTCATTGGGTTATTTAATGCCGATAATATTTTTAGGATAGGTTCGTATGAATAGAATATGTATTCTTTGGTTTAGATTGGTTTGGTTTATTTTGTTTTACGGCATATCAACCTCAATGGGTTATTTAATGCCGACAATATTTTTAGGATAGATTCGTATAAATAGAATATGTATTCTTTGTAAGAAATCAGTTTGTAGATCAGATTTGGTTTATTTTGTTTTACGGCATATCAACCTCACACACACGTACACACACGTATATTTAATGGATGAAACGCGTCACAAATATTTTTTTCCCAGTTTGTCATACTATTTTTCTAAATACTGTTTGCTGATATATAAAATTATATATCGTTATATCATGCCGTCGACATGGAAAAACACCAAATTATGAAAGAAAACAAAAATTATTCTTTCAAAAAAATATTCTTTTAAAAATATTCTTTCATTTTTTGCCGCCAATTTCGTTTTCGGGCGGGAAAAGTTACTGTTGCATTCTGGGAGAAAATTCTTGGTTTTATTTTATTTTATTTTTCGATATTTATTATTCTTATTATTTCGTATTTTTTGTTACATTATTCATTAATAACAATGTCCCTACAATATCCATACCTTTGCCGAGCTGCCTGTCTTTTTAAGTTTTACACAAATGTATCTATGATGTTTACACAAGTACATTCGGATTCTTGTTGTCGTGGAAAATCGATAGAAATTGAATGCTAGGAAATAATTGTGGGTAACGGAAAACTACAGTGAGTTAATTTCATTGAATTCGTGGCCTGAAGGCTTCTATAAATCGATTAAAACTGATCGCTCTCACGAAATATTAATTAAAATAATTTCCCGTTTCGTAAAGAACTATGTTTAATTTTTTTTTTTTTTTTCACTTTTTGGCGCATAGATAAAAATGTGCAAAAGAAAAAAATGGCTAATCGATCGATTGTATCGATTATGGAGAGAACCCTATAGAAGAGCTCAGAGAACTGTGAGATTGAAAATGAAAATATGATAGGTGAGAAGATCGATATATCGAATGACAGACATTATCAATTCAGTGGTCAGATGCGGATATTAAATAGATAGATACATAGATAGATAGATAGATAGATAGATAGATAGATAGATAGATAGATAGAAACAGACTGACATAGATAGATAGATAAATATATAGATAGATAGATAGATAGACAGACAGATAGATAGAAACAGACTGAGATAGATAGATAGATAGATAGATAGATAGATAGATAGATAGATAGATAACATATTGAGAGAGATAGAAAGAAAGAAACAGACTGAGATAGATAGATATATAGATAGATAGATATAAAGAGACTCAGATAGATAGATAGATAGATAGATAGATAGATAGATAGATAGATAGATAGATAGATAGATAGATATAAAGAGACTCAGATAGATAGATAGATAGATAGATAGATAGATAGATAGATAGATAGATAGATAGATGGAAACAGACTCAGATAGATAGATAGATAGATAGATAGATAGATAGAAACAGACTGATAGATAGATAGATAGATAGATAGATAGAAAAAGAAACAGACTGTGATAGATAGATAGATAGATAGATAGATAGATAGATAGATAGATAGATAGATAGAAAAAAAACAGACTGTGATAGATAGATAGATACATACATACATACATACATACATGCATACATACATACATGCTGAGATAGATAGATAGATAGTTAGATATATAGATAGAGATTGATATAGATAGATAGATAGATAGATAGATAGAAACAGACTGATAGATAGATAGATAGATAGATAGATAGATAGATAGATAGATAGATAAACAGATAGAAAAAAGAAACAGACTGTGATAGATAGATAGATACATACATACATACATACATACATACATACATGCTGAGATAGATAGATAGATAGATAGATAGTTAGATAGATAGATAGATAGATAGATAAATAGAGATTGTGATAGATAGATAGATACATACATACATACATACATAGAGATTGTGATAGATAGAAAGAGACTGAGATATATATATCTATCTATATATATATATATATATAGATAGATAGATAGATAGACAGATAGATAGAAACACACTGTGATAGCTAGCTAGCTAGCTAGATAGATAGATAAATAGATAGAAACAGACTCAGATAGATAGATAGATAGATAGATAGATAGATAGATAGAAACAGACTGATAGATAGATAGATAGATAGATAGATAGATAGATAGAAACAGACTGAGATAGATAGATAGATACATACATACATACATACATACATACATAGAAACATACTTACATAGAGATTGTGATAGATAGAAAGAGACTGAGATAGATAGATAGATAGATAGATAGATAGATAGATAGAAACAGACTGATAGATAGATAGATAGATAGATAGATAGATAGATAGATAGATAGAAAAAAGAAACAGACTGTTATAGATAGATAGATAGATAGAAACAGACTGAGATAGATAGATAGATAGATAGATAGATAGATAGATAGATAGATAGATAGATAGAAAAAAACTGACTGTGATAGATAGATAGATAGATAGATAGATAGATAGATAGAAACAGACTGAGATAGATAGATAGATAGATAGATAGATAGATAGAAACAGACTGAGATAGATAGATAGATAGTTAGATAGATAGATAGATAGATAGATAGATACATGCTGAGATAGATAGATAGAGGTTGTTATAGATAGATAGATAGATAGATAGATAGATAGATAGATAGATAGATCCATCCATACATACATACATACATCATACATACATACATACATAGAGATTGTGATAATCTTATTAAAAGACTGAGGATATATAGATAGATAGATAGATAGATAGATAGATAGATAGATACATACATACATACATACATACATAGAAACATACATACATAGAGATTGTGATAGATAGAATAGATAGATAGATAGACAGAAAGAAACACACTGTGATAGATACATAGATAGATAGATAGATAGATAGATAGATAGATAGAAACAGACTGAGATAGATAGATAGATAGATAGATAGATAGATACATACATACATACATACATACATACATACATACATAGAAACATACATACATAGAGATTGTGATAGAAAGAGACTGAGATAGATAGATAGATAGATAGATAGATAGATAGATAGATAGATAGATAGAAAAAAGAAACAGACCGTGATGGATAGATAGATAGAATTGAATGGGGACACGTAAAATTAATAAGAAAGAAAGAAGAAAGAAAGAAAGAAAGAATTGAATGAGAAAATGAGAAAAGCAATAGGAAAGAAAGAATAAGTTTGAACGTAAGAAAAAGCGGAAAGGAACAAATAAACAAAAATAATAACAAAAGAATAATAAATAAGAACCCATTAAAGAAAGTGAAAAGAAATGAATGAAAAAAACATGAATGAAAAACCCGGCAATGAAAAAAAAAAAAAAAAATGCATCAAGAAGGTGGAATACTTCAAGATAAAACGGGGAAAATAATAAGAAAGAAAAATGGCGGAAAGAAAGAAAGATGAAAGAGGAACACGTTCCCATCTTTCTCAATTGCTTTCATTCTTCTGTCTTAAGACGGAACCCATTTTGTTTTCGTGAATTGATTAAATTCTTTATTTTATTGCTTTTGTTTGTTTTGTGAATTCGATGGTTACTTTCTACTTATTTTATCTCCTTTTGGTGTGTGTTTTTTTTTTTTTTTTCTGTTTGTTTATTTGTTTCTCCTTCAATCCGTCCCACTCTCTTTCTTGTAATTCTGCAGGCAAAGACAAATGGGCGGAGGCGGGGCAGGCACGTAAGAAGGTTTCGTTTATTTTATGGATTTATTCCTTTATTTATTTATTTCTTCATAGACGCATTTAATGAATAAACCTGTTGTAGCATTTATTTTCATTATTCTTTAAATGCGCCATTAGTCTTTCATGTCTACTCACAAGTCTTTCTCCCATTATCTCTTTAAAGAATATAAGACAATTTGATGGGATTGCTGGGTCATCTATCTATCTATCTATCTATCTATCTATCTATCTATCTATCTATCTATCTATCTCAATCTGCACATATGTATTTATCTATCACAGTTTGCTCATTATCTATTTATCTATCTATCTATCTATCTATCTATCGCAGTTTGCTCATTATCTATCTATCTATCTATCTATCTATCTATCTATCTATCTATCTATCTATCTATCTATCTATCGCAGTTTGCTCATTATCTATCTATCTATCTATCTATCTATCTATCTCAATCTGCTCATATCTATTTTCTATCACAGTTTGCTCATTATCTATCTATCTATCTATCTATCTATCTATCTATCTATCTATCTATCTATCTATCGCAGTTTGCTCATTATCTATCTATCTATCTATCTATCGCAGTTTGCTCATTATCTATCTATCTATCTATCTATCTATCTATCTCAATCTGCTCATATCTATTTTCTATCACAGTTTGCTCATTATCTATCTATCTATCTATCTATCTATCTATCTGTCTATCGCAGTTTGCTCATTATCTATCTATCTATCTATGTATCACAGTTTGCTCATTATCTATCTATCTATCTATCTATCTATCTATCGCAGTTTGCTCATTATCTATCTATCTATCTATCTATCTCAATCTGCTCATATCTATTTTCTATCACAGTTTGCTCATTATCTATCTATCTATCTATCTATCTATCGCAGTTTGCTCATTATCTATCTATCTATCTATCTATCTATCTATCTATCTATCTATCTATCGCAGTTTGCTCATTATCTATCTATCTATCTATCTATATTTCTATCTATCGCAGTTTGCTCATTATCTATCTATCTATCTATCTATCTATCTATATTTATATGTCTCTTCCATCCACTCTTTCATTCTATCTATCTATCTATCTATCTATCTATATATCCTCAGTCTTTTTATAAGAAGACTAACAGTACATCTTTCTGACAATAGCTTAATTAAATCTCATTTAATTATTCATGTTGACCTACCAGACACTATTCGTAACATTCTTGGTGACAACACAAATATAATAGCATCATCTACATGCAAAAAAAATGGCTAAAAATAATAGAAGCCTTATTAATAAAAACAAAAAACAAAAATAAAAAGAACATTCGAACAGTTTTTATAAAATTTAACATCCGAAAAGAAAAAAATTATTAGATCGCCTGAGAAATTGTATAAAACAACTAAATAAAAGCAACTTTTCTGTTGTATTCAATGAAATGTGCATATAAATATATATATATATATATATATATATATATATATATATATATATATATATATATATATATAAGCCTCAAGAGCCAGGCAAACCTACCTAGGTTTCACATAAACGTATCATGAGTGTAAAACTGGCCAAAAATTAAAAAAATGGGCCCGAAAATATTAGCTTAAACCGAAAATAATTATTACAACGTGACAGAAAAAAATTCAGTAAAAACTGATTTTACTGTTTTATTTAACTACAATTTTAAATACAACTTTAAAATATTTTCGCTATTAGTTTTAATGGACTATATTTCTTTTTAAAAGAAGTAAATGTATTAGAATTACTTACAGTTTTTATAAGTTACTCCAAAATTCGCTTGAGGATGAAATGGAACTAATGTCTTTAATTTAATTACAAACTTTAATTCGGAACTTTTAGCTTCCATTTTTGAAACATGGTTAGAATTGCGTAGCGAAAAAAAACCATATTTTAAATCAATTAATTTATAATATAGATATATATATATAAATTTTTTAAGACATAGCAGTGTCATTGATTTTTTTTTTGTTTGTTTTTGCTGCTAAGTTAGCAGGGTGATATCGTTCCACGAAAGTTTTCACCGATCCCCAATTTGCACAAATGTCGTCGGCTAATGTGTTCGTCGTTCGAGACGTTTTTTTTTTTTTGCTTTTTTTTTTGCTTTGTTCCGAAAATTTGTTCGTGAACCGATTTGTCCGCGATGAGAGACTTTCATGATCCGATGTTTCACTGTATTTATATACTATACTAAAAGCCGCTCTATTGAGCGGCATTTAAGCTAGCTCCTGCGAAGGGTTCCTGTTTGGGCCTTCGGCTTGTTCAGGAGTTTGAGAGTTCCCAAGTCACTGCATATTCTCAACATTAGAAGCTCACCTCGCTGACGTTTGATCTGGGTTTTCCTTTGCACAGGCCTTTCTTTTCCTTGATGCTGCCTTTGCCTCTTTTGATTGCAATCTGCTCCTCCGTTGGCGGAGATTTCTTTTTGCGAGACAGACTGCTGCCGTATGCGATAGGCAACAATAAACTACAGAAGAACACAAAATTGATCGCTGCATTTAAGTATTGTATTAATATTTAAGTTTAAGATTTAAAAGTTTAACGATAATTCTTTTGTCGCCACTTAATTTAAAGACAATTTGATGTACGTACGTCTTTGCTTTCTGTACAAACAATTACTTTTATTTCCTGGGTGACTTTCTCTGGATTTCCCAATCAATTTTGATTATTCTCAAATTTATTTCCAAGCTATAAAATTTGTTATAGAACAAAATATCTTCGTCGCAAAAAAAATCAGGTAAAAAAAACGGAAACGAAAACAAAAGTAATGAAAACTTGGAAATCCAAAATTTCTGTAATATGAGCTATTGAAAGCTAGAGAGTTGTGTCCCTGTAATTGAAAAAGTGTGACACACTGACATTCGCATTTATTATATAGAAAAGATTTCACAATGGATTTTATAGTAAATCATTTCCAATGACTTCTACTTCTCAGGCTACGTCTAACAAAATCCTACGTCCAACAAATGACCTACATCTAAGTAAAAGGCCTACGTCTAATAAAAGGACCATGTCTAACAAAAAGAAGTATGCCCCCCGCAAAAGCCTACGCCCAACAAAATGCCTACGCCCAACTAAAAGACCTATGTCTAATAAAAGTCTACACCCAACAAAAAGACTGCGTCCAAAAAAGGCCTACGTCCAACAAAATGGCCTATGTCAAACAAAAGTCCTAAGTAAAAAAAGAGCGACGTCCAACAAAAAAGCCTACGTCCAGAAAAAGGCCTACGTCCAACGAAAAGCCTACGTCCAACAAATGGCTTAGTTCTAACAAAAAAGTCCTACGTCCAACAAATGGTCTAGGCCCAACAAAACGGCCTACTTCCAACAAAAAGGCCTACGGCCAAAAAAAAAAAAAATAAAAATAAAAAAAGACCTACGTCCCCGCCAAAAAAGGCCTACGTCCAACAAATGGCCTAGGTCTAACAAAAAAAGGCCTACGCCCAACAAAAGGCCTACGTCCAGAAAAAGGACGACGTCCAACAAAAAGGCTTACGTCCAAAAAAAATAGCCTAGGTCTAACAAAAAAGGCCTACGTCCAACAAAAAAGACATACGTCCCCCAAAAATAGACCTACGTCCAACAAAAAGCCTACGTCCAGAAAAAGGACCATGTCCAACAAAAAGGCCTACGTCCAATAAAAAGGGCTAAGTAGGCCTCCTCAACATTGATCGGAAGGAATGGGTCAGCAAGATCTTGCACCTTTATTGAAATTAAAATAACTGATCCAAGTGCAACTTTTGGATAATAAGTGCGACATAACTGTAATTATTGAACAATATAGTTCATGCCACTTTGACGGAAAATTTACCAGTAAAAAAGAATTCTCTTATTACTATATTTGTGCATAAACGCAGAACTTTAACCTTAAAATTTAAATTCAAACTCAGCGTTTCGACTGCACGTTCCAAAACAATAACACATTTCTCATAGCATTTTTCGGATTACAACCTTGTTTTCGTTTGTCCACTTATTACTGAAAGTATAAACAAGAACACAATATTTCATACCTGAGGATGTCTGTAGGAACAGACGAAAGCTTGTAAAATAAAAAGATCTAATGCGACGGAAATTTATAAAACAGGATCTTTTCATTCATAAACAGATTCGGGGTTTTTGTATATTATTGAATTGTTCGCGAAGATGGATTTCTCGCCATTTAATCATTAACCTTTGTATTTGTTTTATGTATGAATAATTCATGAATATATATATATATATATATATATATATATATATATATATATATATATATATATATTGTACGATACCAATTTTTATAACTTAGAAATAAATTTGGGAATAATAGAAATTAATTAGGAAATCACCCATGAAATAAGAATACGTTTTGTATGGAAAGTGAGGACCTACGTACATCAAATTATGTTTAAATTAAGTGGCAGCAGAAGAATTATCGTTGAACTTTTAAAAGGTAAGCTTAAATATTAATGCAATACTTAAATGCAGCGATCAATTTTGAGTTCTTCTGTAGTGTATTGTTGCCTATTGCATCTACTCTTCCCTATTTATTGCGATGAAGGCCCAACTATGAGCCCTCCGGAGGACGGCTTTTAAACTAGTCAGTAATATCTTTTAATAAAAATATTTCTATTTCTCGCGAATTTTAATGCATTTCTGTAATATTTTTGCGATGGAATTCTAAAGGACAATATCTTGAATTATAATTCTTCGTACAAAGTGCTTTTCAAAGGGTGTACCAGTTTCCAAGGAAGCGAAAACATGTCCTTTCTCTTGTCTATTCACAGGTGATCGTTAATAACATTTCTACGGGTTGGGGGGGGAGTTGAGGGTTTCTTTTAAATAATGATGGGTTGGATGCCGTCTGCCATTGGCGATCGAATTTCGCATTTCAGGCACTTGACAAACGACTCTGGGGACATGAAGAGTTTTGCATCTGGAACTCCAGGCACGTAGCTCCATTCCAATAAACAGACGAGTCGGAAATCTCTTTAGTGCTGATGAGAAACGTGTTTCGCGCCACAACCGGTGGTTAAGAAAGAAGACAAAGAGGAATGAAGAGCAGTAGCAGCAGCAGCAGCAGAAGAAGAAGAAGAAGAAGAAGAAGAAGAAGGAGTGGTAGAAGAGCAACAACAAGAATAAGAAAAAAATAAGAAAAGGAATATGAAAAAGACGAAAAACAGAATAATAATAATAATAATAATAATAATAATAATAATAATAATAATAAGAAGAAGAAGAAGAAGAAGAAGAAGAAGAACAAGTGGCCGAATAAGAACAAGGTTAAGAAAATCAATAAGTATAGGAAGGAGAATAATAATAATAATAATAATAATAATAATAATAATAATAATAATAATAATAATAACAAGAAGAAGAAGGAGAAATGGCAGGAGAACAACAAGAATGAAAAAGAAAGGAAGAAGAAAAATAAAAACAATAATTATAATAATAATAAGAAGAAGAAGAAGAAGAAGAAGAAGGAGGAGGAGTTTAATAATAATAATAATAATAATAATAATAATAACAACAACAACAATAATAATAATAATAATAATAATAATAATAATAATAATAATAAGAAGAAGAAGAAGAAGAAGAAGAAGAAGTTTTGCAAGTTGAATCTTGCAGTAAACCTCCAAAGCCTTTTCTATGACCCCATGGTTAGAAAGCTGGCCTCTTTCTGAATTCGAAACGTCATGAATCCTCCCCAGAGTGTTAGATTAGGTTCGACGAATATTATTAACGCATGAACAAAATTTGATTCAATGGTTCCAGTAAATTGCTGACAATCTCATTCTAGATGAATAAGACACTTGACGCGACAGAGACGTCGTTCTAGGGACACATTTTGAGAATACAAGAGAATTTATCAGATAAACGATGTCATTATCATTTATAAATAATGTTTAGTCTGGTTAATTTATATTTTGATCTTGAAAAGTTTCTTTCTGGTGAGGCTATTTCATAAGAGAATTATGTCAAAGTAAGAATTTTCGAAATTGTTTTATATATATATATATATATATATATATATATATATACATATATATGTGTGTATGTGTGTGTGTGCGTGTGTGTGTGTGTGTGTGTGTGATTAAATAAGAAACAAGCCTTATTCCACTCTATTGAATATTTCCCAGAAACTTAATTAAGTTTAAATTGGAAACTTTATGATGAAGCTTCAAAGAAACAAAATTGATAAACGTTTTCTTATTTGTTCCTTACTTAATAATTATGATGGATTTAATTCATATAGTTTCAATTCATATATATATATATATATATATATATATATATATATATATATATATATATATATGGGAAATTGTATGACAAAATGGAAAAAGTTTGCTTGTGACACGCTTCGACATTCAGGACTTCATCGGATCAAATACGTTATGTTACGACTGCACATGCGCACGAATGCGAGATGCTGGGAATTTTATATATTTTATATATTTATTTATTTAGTTGTAATTCATTTAGAGTCTTTTTCTTTTTCTTTCCATTATTTTTGTAAGGAGTTATTACGCACTGTCATAATAGAAAAATACTGAAATGTTGAAGGATCCAGGGCGAAAAATTAATGTGGATGACCTTGCAATCAAGTCACTCTCTAGAGATTTACGACGTAGGGAATTATTTTTCTCCTTTGATCAGAGTAGTAATTTTTATGTCAAAATTTTTGTCAGCTTCGTTACAGTGGGCAACCAAGGCATTTGAAGTATTATTTTGTAAAATGACCTTTTTGTGTTAATATAATCTTTTATTTAGATTCCTTTGGGTTTCTCCTACATACTTTTTTGTGACAATTATTAAGGCGATGGAGTAAACTCCTCTTTCACGTTTTAGCTTATTATTTTATTTAGTATTGACTAAGTCTTTTACAACAAATAACAAATTTTATTGTTTAGTTTTTAGTTTAGATAGATTCTTTTCGATTGTAGATGTAATAAAATTGGTAGGATAATATATATATATATATTTTATGCACTGGGTTTTTCTGGGGGGGTCTTTTTTGTCATGGAATATTTTGTGGTCCTTTTGTTGCGCATTGAATATAAAATAATTAGCGCACTGGAGAAATTTTAAAGTGTTTTCAATGTATTTCTCCTCTTCGTGTAAATAATCGGGGCTGCATATTCTTAGTGCTCTTAAGTAGAGTCTGTAAATTATGCCGGATTTTATTTTATTGTTATGATGGGAATAGAAATTTATTAGGTTGTTTTTTGTTGGTTGATTTCCAGTGAACACCAAATTTTAAGCTGTTGTTAACACGGTAAAGCCTGATATCTAGGAAAGGTAATGAACTGTATTCTTCCATTTCGTATGCAAATTCTATTATATGTTCAACTTTGTTATTTTGTCTACTAGGTCAGTTAAATCAGTATCACGATATATAGATAGAACATCGTCAAAATAACGGAACTATGTTGATTGTCTGGGTAAAATACAGAACAACCTCGGTTCTCGAATGTCTCACATGTTGAACAAATAAGTTTTCGAACCGAAAATTCGAGACGGAAATGCTTCGGTTATCGAACAAAATTTCGGCTCTCGAACAACATAGCCGAACCGAGGAGATAACCCGAACGGAATCGTTTCTGAGTCGATCGCCGTGTTGTACACATTCGTGTGTTGTGGCGTGATTTCCTTTTCCAATTTTATTATACTGTGCCTTTTTTTTCTCTGCATTGGACAAATAGTTTCGGTTTACGAACATTTCGGGTTACGAACGGCCTTGAGAAATGAATTAAATTCGTGAACCGAGGTTCCACTGTAATATGGAAACGACCGGACTGTAGAAATGCTAAGAATATAGACGCCATAAAGAAAAAACAAAACTGTTGCTGGAACGAACGGATAACTTACCAAAACGTAAAACTCTTATCCAGATAAAGTCTTGAAGAAAAACGAGAATATTGAAAAAAAAAAAAGAAAATTAAATACAATGTCAAGCGTCATCTTTCGCTTTCTTAATTCCTCTACTTTTATTGTTCTCTCCCCTTAATAATGTTTTCTTTTTCTCATATTCTTTTACACTCGGTAACTCCTTGTGTCTTAGTGGCTTTATTGCCCTGCTTCGGGTAAAATAGTTTTTAAAAAAATAAACTTGCGATTTATGAAATAAAGATTTCATAAAAAAAAAGTCTTTATCATCTTATATATAAAGTATAGTGTATATGTGTGTGTTTGTGCGCGTGTGTGACCAAGCAACACCTCCGCTCCCACTGGCCCAATTTCAATTCATTCAAAAGCCCTAGAAAAGTTAGGCACAGGGAAAGATTTTCGTTGAGCTCAGATTCAGGGTTGCCAGAGGTTAAAAATATATATTAATATATTATATTAGCCATTATCGTTACTTTTATGCTTCAAGAGGAGTAACTCTTATTTTCCATTTGTATCAAAAATTGCAATGTACGTTTCCTTATAAATATCTTAAAATCCACCCTATCAGCCGGCATTTAAGCTAGCTCTTGTGGAGGAGACTTGGTTTGACTATCATCACAATAGTTAATGTGGAGTAGATGCGATAGGCATCAACAAACTACAGAAGAACTCAAAATTGATCCCTGCATTTAAGTATTTTAATTAATGTTTACGCTTACCTTTTAAAAGTTCAACGATGATTCTTCTGTTGCCACTTAATTTAAAGACAGTTTGATGTACGTAGGTCCTTACTTTCCGAACAAACAATTATTTTTACTTTATGGGTAGCAAAACAAGAGGACAATTTATAAGATAAAATTAATACATTGTAAAGATGGCAAAACAGAAATTAAATTTAGTTATACATTCAACATTTGAAGAGTTAGAGAAAGAAACATAATTGCTAATTAAGTAAAACTTATATTATGGAATCTATATGAATAAATGCGAAATTAAGCCCAATTCTCCCATGAATTCTGAGATTAAAAACGCCCCAGCTCTACTTTATAGTAATTTACACGCGATATTTACTCTGTCCTCCCATTAGGACGGGATGTGACACAAGGTGTATTTTAAGGCGTGGACCCGAGCGCGTACGCCCGGGACAGGAACAAAAATCCCCCTCAGTCCTTGCAACCGTTGGTTACACTGGCCTCGGTGCGAGAACCGATCCTTCCCTATGGTGCAATGGTAGGACGCGGCCTCGGGCAGCTGTTCCCCAGAGCTGGGCACCTTTTCAGTATTATCTTCCTCAGTTGCCCCTGAGTGCACTCTGCCCAAAGACGGTGTTTACCCATTCCCCCACAAGAATGAGATGTAACAGAAGGTCGGATTAATGTGGGGACGCGAGCGCGTACACAAGGGCAGGGATAAAACTTCCTCTCAGCCCCCGCAACCGACGTTTGCGCTGGCCTCGGTGCGAACATCGATCCCTCCCTCTTGTGCAATGGGAGGGCGCGGTCTCGGGCAGCGGTTCCCCAGGGCTGGGCACCTCTTCAGTATAATTTTCCTCAGTTGCCCCTCTGTCCTTTGACAGAGAAGCCCCTGAGCACACTCTGCCTAAAGCCAGAGACGCAACGATATTTATTATTGAAATTACAGTAAATGTTGCACAAGGCCAAAAAGGGGGTAGGGAAAAGAGACGGTCATCATCTGCCTTAATCTATAACTTAGCTAGCCACAACCACTGACCCAATCGTACAAAACAATAATCCTAGCACCAAAACAACACATTCATACTTACCTTTCTTACTACATCCACCATAATACCTCATTGTCTCTAAATAGTTCCCATGTGTACAAATAGTTGTCTGCGAGGGGAGGGGAATAAAAACAACAAGCTAAAAACATCCCAATGATATAAATACAATATGGTTATAAAATATTTACAAAAAAATAAAAAAAATCATGTTAGTAATAAAAAAAAGCCCACAAACCTTAAATGTGGCAGAAAAATCAGTTAACTAGACGAAATCGATGCGGGACATTAAAAATATAGCTTTCTTCTATTCCATTCATCCATCCCAAGCACTCACACAGACATGCACGGATTCTGACACAACAACAAATACGAAAAAACACGCACGCGAAACGAAAGGCGCACCGCATCCACCAGAGAACTGACATCACTGACCACTTAAGCGAGAGAGGGGATGGGGAGTTAAACTAAAGGATTAAAAAAAAAAAAACAGGGGGGACAGACATAAAAGGGGCCAATGAGCAAACACACCCTAACTAAGTTTACTGAAAAGAAGAAAAAATAAAAATCAAAAAAACAAGACCTACACTAACCTAATCTCGAGATGGGTTGCCAAAGTTTAAACCAGGAAAACAATATCCTGATGCCTAACCGGCATCAAAATGCCACTCCAGGTCAGCAAAGCCAGAGACGCAACAATATTTAACGATGCCCCCACGAGGAATGAATGTGGCACAAATCCGAGTTGAATGTGGGTTTCTTTGAACCCGCCTAGACGGGTTCAGGGCCTGTCTACCTCCCCGGACGCAACTTTGCCCTTCGGCAAAGCTTCGTCCGGGTTCCTGTCTGCCAAAGCAGAGAGATCGACAGGTCAACCGTAGTCAACTGTAAACAACTCGTCAAATTCATTATATATTATCTACTTCTAGGTAAAATCAGCCTTCAGGTTTATATCATTTGAATATTGATTTTTAAAAAGTTTATTTTATTAATTAACTGTCCTTCCTTAGTGTTCTTTTATTCGAGGATTGTTTTGATTTTCATATCAAAAATAGTTCTGTTTAGGAATATCGTCTTATATAGCGCAGAAAAGAGTTTGAAATTTGCATTTTACTTGGCCTTTAACAAGTTGGCATCTATTTGTAAAACTTTCCTTAACTATAACAAGTCAATTTATGAATGAAGCGATAGCGAGCGGGCAAAGCCTGCTAGTTATGAATAAAACATTCCTGTAGTAAATTTTTATAATTTTTCAAACACATTTTTGTCCTTAAATTCTTATAGATGTGCCCGTTTACCAACACGTCTGAGCTGCTCGGTAACGAAGCTCGTCTTCTTTTCTGGAGATGTGGTTAAGGATGTGATTTCAATGTCTAGCTTGGGTAGAAATGATTAAAAAAAAAAAGAAAGATGTAACTTTATTATGAGAAGATTTTAGTGAGGAGAAAGGACAATAAAAGAACAGGTTTCAGGAAGACAGAAGATGGAGATGATAAATTTCCGATCAAATATTGTGAGACGCTGAGAATTGTGTAGATCGACCAAGAAGCACATTGAAACGATAAAATCTAAGACGTGCTTAACTGATGAGATTTTGGGGAAGTGAGACGAATGAAGAAATTTTCAGCACCACCAACGTCTTTCGTCTACGGAATCGTTGTCTTGTTTTTAGAAAGCTTTTTTCTTTGTTTAATTCTTTTTCGTTGACTATGAAAAATACCCCTCAAATACAACCTTATGCCAGATTTAGCATTCTTCTTCTGTTTATTTTCTTGTATCCTTTATAACTTTCTTCTTCTTCCTCCTTTTCTTCTTTTTCTTCTTGTTCTTCAATTTTCTTCGTTTTCAGACCTTTGAAAATCTGCGCATGTCTGGATTTTATACGTAATGTTCTTGCCATCGCCTGACTCGACGATATTAACTATTTATCGACGTTCACGTACGGGACAGAAGAGGGCCGACGGGAGACCATTAACCGAACTTATAGCAATATTTCTCTCCATTACACGCCTGTTTACGATGCAATACTGCCCAACAGATGGACTTTTCAGAGACTGTAAAATTTTGCAAGCATTCCAGCTTTGTTTCATTTATTTTTAGATTTACCAAAGTTTTTCTACAGATTTTGCGTTTTACAAAGTTATTCTTCAATTGATTCTTTCTTTCTTTCATTCATTCGTTCTTTTTTCTTTATTTCATTCTTTCTTTCTATCATTCACTCTTGTTTGTTTGTTTCTTTCTTTCTTTCAATAATTCTTTCTTTCTTTTTTCATTATTTCATTTTTCTTTCATTCATTCATTCTTTTTTCCTTATTTCATTCTTTCTTTCTATCATTCACTCTTGTTTGTTTGTTTCTTTCTTTCTTTCAATAATTCTTTCTTTCTTTTTTCATTATTTCATTTTTCTTTCTTTCATTCATTCTTTTTTCTTTATTTCATTCTTTCTTTCTATCATTCACTCTTGTTTGTTTGTTTCTTTCTTTCTTTCAATAATTCTTTCTTTCTTTTTTCATTATTTCATTTTTCTTTCATTCATTCATTCTTTTTTCTTTATTTCATTCTTTCTTTCTATCATTCACTCTTGTTTGTTTGTTTCTTTCTTTCTTTCAATAATTCTTTCTTTCTTTTTTCATTATTTCATTTTTCTTTCATTCATTCATTCTTTTTTCTTTATTTCATTCTTTCTTTCTATCATTCACTCTTGTTTGTTTGTTTCTTTCTTTCTTTCAATAATTCTTTCTTTCTTTTTTCATTATTTCATTTTTCTTTCTTTCATTCATTCTTTTTTCTTTATTTCATTCTTT
Source organism: Acanthosepion lycidas (assembly GCA_963932145.1). Classification (NCBI taxonomy): domain Eukaryota; kingdom Metazoa; phylum Mollusca; class Cephalopoda; order Sepiida; family Sepiidae; genus Acanthosepion; species Acanthosepion lycidas. Next base: position 30,899,579 of record OZ010615.1, on the reverse strand, counting down.
CTTTCTATCATTCACTCTTGTTTGTTTGTTTGTTTCTTTCTTTCAATAATTCTTTCTTTCTTTTTTCATTATTTCATTTTTCTTTCATTCATTCATTCTTTTTTCCTTATTTCATTCTTTCTTTCTATCATTCACTCTTGTTTGTTTGTTTCTTTCTTTCTTTCAATAATTCTTTCTTTCTTTTTTCATTATTTCATTTTTCTTTCATTCATTCATTCATTCTTTTTTCCTTATTTCATTCTTTCTTTCTATCATTCACTCTTGTTTGTTTCTTTCTTTCTTTCTTTCAATAATTCTTTCTTTCTTTTTTCATTATTTCATTTTTCTTTCTTTCATTCATTCTTTTTTCTTTATTTCATTCTTTCTTTCTATCATTCACTCTTGTTTGTTTGTTTCTTTCTTTCTTTCAATAATTCTTTCTTTCTTTTTTCATTATTTCATTTTTCTTTCATTCATTCATTCTTTTTTCCTTATTTCATTCTTTCTTTCTATCATTCACTCTTGTTTGTTTGTTTCTTTCTTTCTTTCAATAATTCTTTCTTTCTTTTTTCATTATTTCATTTTTCTTTCATTCATTCATTCTTTTTTCCTTATTTCATTCTTTCTTTCTATCATTCACTCTTGTTTGTTTGTTTCTTTCTTTCTTTCAATAATTCTTTCTTTCTTTTTTCATTATTTCATTTTTCTTTCTTTCATTCATTCTTTTTTCTTTATTTCATTCTTTCTTTCTATCATTCACTCTTGTTTGTTTCTTTCTTTCTTTCTTTCAATAATTCTTTCTTTCTTTTTTCATTATTTCATTTTTCTTTCATTCATTCATTCTTTTTTCCTTATTTCATTCTTTCTTTCTATCATTCACTCTTGTTTGTTTCTTTCTTTCTTTCTTTCAATAATTCTTTCTTTCTTTTTTCATTATTTCATTTTTCTTTCTTTCATTCATTCTTTTTTCTTTATTTCATTCTTTCTTTCTATCATTCACTCTTGTTTGTTTGTTTCTTTCTTTCTTTCAATAATTCTTTCTTTCTTTTTTCATTATTTCATTTTTCTTTCATTCATTCATTCTTTTTTCCTTATTTCATTCTTTCTTTCTATCATTCACTCTTGTTTGTTTGTTTCTTTCTTTCTTTCAATAATTCTTTCTTTCTTTTTTCATTATTTCATTTTTCTTTCTTTCATTCATTCTTTTTTCTTTATTTCATTCTTTCTTTCTATCATTCACTCTTGTTTGTTTGTTTCTTTCTTTCTTTCAATAATTCTTTCTTTCTTTTTTCATTATTTCATTTTTCTTTCATTCATTCATTCTTTTTTCTTTATTTCATTCTTTCTTTCTATCATTCACTCTTGTTTGTTTGTTTCTTTCTTTCTTTCAATAATTCTTTCTTTCTTTTTTCATTATTTCATTTTTCTTTCATTCATTCATTCTTTTTTCTTTATTTCATTCTTTCTTTCTATCATTCACTCTTGTTTGTTTCTTTCTTTCTTTCTTTCAATAATTCTTTCTTTCTTTTTTCATTATTTCATTTTTCTTTCATTCATTCATTCTTTTTTCCTTATTTCATTCTTTCTTTCTATCATTCACTCTTGTTTGTTTGTTTCTTTCTTTCTTTCAATAATTCTTTCTTTCTTTTTTCATTATTTCATTTTTCTTTCTTTCATTCATTCTTTTTTCTTTATTTCATTCTTTCTTTCTATCATTCACTCTTGTTTGTTTGTTTCTTTCTTTCTTTCAATAATTCTTTCTTTCTTTTTTCATTATTTCATTTTTCTTTCATTCATTCATTCTTTTTTCTTTATTTCATTCTTTCTTTCTATCATTCACTCTTGTTTGTTTCTTTCTTTCTTTCTTTCAATAATTCTTTCTTTCTTTTTTCATTATTTCATTTTTCTTTCTTTCATTCATTCTTTTTTCTTTATTTCATTCTTTCTTTCTATCATTCACTCTCGTTTGTTTCTTTCTTTCTTTCTTTCTTTCAATAATTCTTTCTTTCTTTTTTCATTATTTCATTTTTCTTTCATTCATTCATTCATTCTTTTTTCCTTATTTCATTCTTTCTTTCAATCATTCACTCTTGTTTCTTTCTTTTTTCTTTCTTTTTTCATTATTTCATTTTTCTTTCTTTTTTCGATCTTTCTTTTTTCTTTCTCTTTTCATTCATTCATTCTTTTTTCTTCATTTCCTTTTTCTTTCTTTCTTTATTTCTTTCTTTCCTTCTTTCTTTCAATCATTCTTTTATTTTCTTTGTTGCTTTTTTCTCTTCTTTTTCTTTCTTTCTCCCTTTGTTTTTTCGTTTATTCTTTGTTTCTTTCATTCATTCATTCTTTTTTCTTTATTTCCTTTTTTCTTTCATTCATTTTTTTCTTTCTTCCTTTCAATAATTCTTTTATTTTCATTTTTTCCTTCCTTTTTTCTTCGTTCTTTCTTTTTTCTTTCTTTTTTTTTCATTCATTCATTCCTTTTTCTTTTTCTTTATTTCATTCTTTGTTTCATTCATTCTTTTTTCTCTCAATAATTCTTTCTTTCTTTTCTCTCTTTCTTTCTTCTTTATTTCTTCCTTTCTTTTTTCGTTCTTTCTTTTTTCTTTCTTGAAATAGCCACGACGCGAATGAGTTCGAACTTTTATTGTTGATAACACCAAAATGTTAGATTTTATCAAAATTTCTTTGGTATTTTCGAATTAAGCATGTCTTTTAGACCTAAATGCAACTATCAGGGACTTTTTTCTTTGAAACTGGGTGTGGGGCTTGAACTGCAAATAACCCTTTTGAGGTTCCGAGTTGAAATTAGTTTTGTCACGCTTCTTTTCATGCCATAGTTTGTCGTTGGTAATATAGTACATGGTTTATGGAGCCCTATTTTGTTTACTCATGAGAGCGGACGGACTTTTCAATCTTCCAACTGTCTTGGGTGTGCAATTGCTGGTAATTTTATGATGCCCTCACAACCAGCAGTTGCCAATAAGAAGTCAGTTATTTGGTTTTCTCCTCTGATTAATTTTGAATCCTTCAGCTTTTCCGTTCTAGCTTTAGCTGTTAGTATCCTAAGCCATACTTGTGTATATTCATAATTATCGATACTTGTTCATTCGATTCTTTAGATATGAGCGATGCCATTGTAGTGTAGTGTGACTGACTCACGTGAAGTAGTATGTAGTCATTTGCCTCATGGGTGATAGCCGTAGCTATTTATAGTCTTTGTGACTTTGTATGTAAACAGGTCAACTCAGAATCATTCCATATATCCTCTCTCCAGTTAAGTCACAGGATGAAGTACCATAGTTTTTCATTGGTAGTATAGGAAATGGTCAATGAGCTCTAATTTGTCTACTCATGAGAGCGGATGGACTTTTCAATCTTCCAACTGTCTTGGGTGTGCAATTGCTGGTAATTTTATGATGCCCTCACAACCAGCAGTTGCCAATAAGAAATCCGTTATTTGGTTTTCTCCTCCGATTGAGTTTGAATACTTTATCTTTTTTGTTGTAGATTTAGCTGCTAATATTCTAAGCCATGCTTATGCATATTCATAATTATCAAGTGATAATTGTTCATTTGGTTCAATAGATATCAACAATGCCATTGCAGCGTTGTGTTATTGACTTGCTAGAAGTAGTATGCACTCAACTGCCTCATGGGTAATATTTATAGTTTTTTGTGAGTTCATATGGAAATGAGTCACCTCATCTCCCGGTATGAAGAGGTTTTATCCCCTTATTTCTACTGGTACTTCTGGAAGCTTTATCCTCCTCACTATCATCCCCACTCTCCCTAAGAGATTGTCTAGATGTGGGAGATCTCGATCTTCTTTTTATTCTAGCTTTAGCTGCTGGTGTCTTAAGCCACGCTTATGCGCATTCATAATGATGATTGTTGGTTCGTTTCCTTAGATATCGGCGACGCCATTGTAGTGTAGCGTTACTGTTGTAGCATACCTACGGACGATAATATGTCCCACTTCACATAGTGAATACTGTATGTTGGTCTGCAGTTAGAGATTCGTCTCCAGCTGTGCTGGTCAAACTCTCTGCCTCCGGGTATAGAGGATTCCCAAACGAGGCTATGTCAAAGCGCAGTTTTATACGGAGTGTACGTGGAATTTTTGGCCGTGCCTAAGAGCTCGGATACCCCACATTAAATTCGGCCTTGTGCCACACCTAATCGCGTTGGGAGGTTGTTAGATATCCTGCAGTTGGAGATTCGTCTCCAGCTATGCTGGACAAACTCTGCCTCCAGACAGAGAGGATCCTTAGATGAGGCTATATCGAAGGGCAGAATCTCGCCTCGGAAAACAGCTACCGATCCCGTTTTATACGGGGTCTACAGGGATTTTTTGGCCGAGCCTATGTGTTCGGACACCCCACATTAAATTCGGCCTTGTGCCACACCTAACCGCGTTGGGAGGTTGGTAGATATTCTGCAATTGGAGATTTATTGTAAAATTCACTTGACTCACTTCGAGAAGTTGACTATTTCTTCTACACGCCGCTGGCGAATCTTATATGTGTTGTTCTTGTCCTAAGTGTTATCGTTCATTACCAACCTTCGTGTGATTATTCTATTCAGTAACCTTCCCTAGGTTGTAGCAGTTACTGACACATAGGAGGTAGTATGCACTCATCTGCCTCATGGTTAACAGCTGTAGCTATTTATAGTCTTTATGACTTCATATGTAAATGAGCCACCTCAATTATTATTATTAATAATAATAATTTTAACATTTTTGCAAAATCAATTCACCCCAAATAAGGTAATAATGCCACTTAGACGCAAGTGGCTACTGGGAGTGAAAGAGAATGAGAAAACTTTGGAAGGAACTGGAAACCCAAAGAGGAAACAAGGAATAATACACAACGAACCTATCTATTCCTATCGAGGAAAATGAATTCTTATTAAATTACTCTTTTTATTGTCTTCTCACTTGATCAGAATTTTTTTTTGTAGCACTTCAGACGCCATTTTTAGTGGATACTCGTATTTGAGTAGACGCTCTGTTTATTTATTAATGAGTATATTTATCTATTTTCACCTGCCGTCCGGAATATTCTAGAAATCTTTTTTAAAAAAATAAAAAAAATTGAGCCTTTCGGCAGGAATCGAACCTGAAGGACGGTGACAAATCTCACGATTAATAAAAAATCCATTCTAAAACATTTTCTTTGTTTACATTTAGATACGAAACTATGTGCAAATATGAAAAACTTTGAGAGGTCTATGGCATGTTCCTTCGTGCCCAAGCATTAAGGTGTGCCTGGCTAAACGGTGGTCTCATCTTCACTGAGGAACGCAGGTTCGATTCCTGCCGAAGGGCGCAAGTTTTTCTTTAATACATTTTCCTGAATATTCAGGCCGGTAGGTGACAATAAATAAATATACTGTTTAATAAATAAACGGAGCATCTACTCAAATATGAATATCCATAAAAATACCGTTTAAATTGATTTAGATCTATCAGCTTAATAAAAACCCACTCTAAAAATAGTAGTTTTTCTCATAAATCTATGTAAAAACTAGCAACTTTATTGCCTTGCTTGGGGTGGAATTATTAAACAAACGATAATAAAAATAAATAAATAGTGAATTCAGTTTGAGAGTTTTAGGTGGAGACGTTAAAAGTACAGAGTTGAAGTAGAAGTTAGAAGGAACCTGAAGCCCAACCCTAAACAAGAGACAAGGAATTGTGTTAATGGAATGTCCCACACTTCCTATCGCCTATGGGAACCGACAATATCAGTAGAGATATATAGTGTGCACAGGAATTACCTGGCGGAATTGCTTCAGCAATTAGTTGGAGATTCGTCTCCAACTGTGCTCGTCGAAGTATCTGTCTTCGGGCGGAGAGGAACCCGGACGACGCTGTGCCGAAAGGCAAAGTCTCGTCCGACTTCGCTTTTTACAGGGTCTACGGGAAATTTTTGACCGAGCCTACGGGCTCGGATACTCCACGTTAAATTAGGCCTTGTGCTACATCTGGCCGCGTGGGGCGGTTGCCAAATATCTTTGATTCGGCAATTAGTTAGAGATACGTCTCCAGCTAAGCTGGTCGAACTCTCTGACTTCGGCCGGAGAGGAACCCATACAAGGCTATGGCGAAGGGCAGAGTCTCGTCTGGGGTGGTAGACAGCTACCCGAACCCGTTTTTTTTCGGTGTCTGCGGGGAATTTTTGCCCGATCCTACGGGCTCGGATACGCCACGTTAAATTCGGCCTTGTGCCCCATCTGACCCCGTGGGGCGGTTGGCAAATATCCTTTCCTTCGGGAATTACTAGCCTGCTACCCGATACTTTCAGTAATTTATTCTCGTTTACAATTAACCTCTCTTTCTTTCATCTACGCCCGTGTTGCTGTTCCTTCACTCGAGCACCACCTTTGTCTGTCTGTAACCTTTTTAAGGATACAACAGGAGCGAACTTCTACTCCTCTTCAAAAAAACGGAGAGTGGAGCGAACTGGACGAATCGGCGTACCTATCTTCTTCTACCGAGGAAAATAAATAAATCTGGGCGTTTTTATATTGGATCGGATTTCCTACATTTTTCAACCGATTTCAACAAAACTTCACAGGACTACGTAAAATTACCTTGCGATGGTTCTGACAGCGCCAAAATTGGAAAAACACAATTTTTTTTGCACGAAATCAATTGAAAAACACAATTAAGGCATCGCGAGAATGAAAGGGGGACAACTCATATCGATTTATACTTATTATAAAACCCATGTTGTGTGTGTGTGTGTGTGTGTGTGTGTGTGTTCGTTTATATATGGGATCGGATTTCCTACATTTTTCAACCGATTTCAACAAAACTTTACTTTTTTTTGGCAGGTAGTGTTTCTTATTGTCTTACACACTTTTTTCTTTATTTTTACATTCAGAATGCTTTAAAAATTCCATTTACAAGACAATTGTTTATAATAAAATTCTATTCAATCGGTAGACTCATAACGATTGAAAACAATGTTTTTGTTTGAGTTTGGATTTGACCAATTCGTAAAAAAAAAAAAAAAATAAAACTAATTAAGACATGCGTGTCTGTCAACCTTAAACAATAATCTTTGTCAATTTTATTTTCCAGTCTTTATGATGGTCGATACTTGATCGATCTCTTACTGTTACATCCCCGGGCAACGCCGGGCTCTACTGCTAGTAGTGAATAAAAGTTCAGAGTTTTAGACAGAGACGTTAGAAGTATGGACATGATGTAGACTTGAGAAGAAACTCGAAGAACATTATTCCCGCTAATTATTATAGTATGGAAAAAAATCGTAATAGTAGGAGAAAACAATGCTAGTAATAGAAGTAGTAAGATTCGCTTGTCGCCCAGCTTACACTCTTTTCCCGTCTTTTGAAAAGGAATCTTCGAAAAAAAGAAAACAACCACGAAGCCACGTATAATACAACAGATTTGCTACAATCATCGAGAATATGTCACCATGGCGCTGGCCTTACGTACAAAATGGCGACAGTTTCTCTTTCTTTTTTATTTTTTCTGATCTTCTGCGTGGGCGCCATTTTGTTTTATATCGGTTCCATTTTCATCTTGACGCCATTTAAATCATGGCGTCTGTTTTAGATTCCAACAACTTTTCAAATACGTGTATAAGTAAATCATTTTAACAAAAAAAAAAAGAAAGAGTTTATAATATTTTTTTGTCTTTATTTTCCAGTACACTTATTTAAATCAATCCTGTTTTTATTTATTGGATTAAAAACACTTTTCTCCTTCGTCTTAATATTTTTTTCACGCACGCTCGTCTGTCTGTTCTCTTTTCTCACCGATTTCAACCTAAAATAATTCGGGTAAACAAGTCTAGGCTCATACTTGAGAACATTTACTTACATTTTCTCTCTCAAAAATTTGCACGCACGTATATATATATATATATATATATATATATATATATATATATATATATATATATAGAGAGAGAGAGAGAGAGAGAGAGGACGTGAATTTTAAGTATTTGGTTGGTGCAAAATTAATGTGGTTTTCTCACATATGTTACGACATTATTTTTGCACCAGCCTAATATTTATTTTGACTAAGTACGCCAGTGCTCGATTCATAGAAGAGCTTTACATTAGCAGCAGTAGCAGTCACTGTTTACAAATTTTAGCTTTCTTTCTAAAGTGCTCGACCGAAATTTATTTTTTCGTGGGCAATTAATCAACAGTCCAGAAATTTATTATTAAAATGCTTCTGATTAATTCTGGTTAATAACAATAAAATGCTATGGTAAACAACAGTAAATTAATTACTGATACTGTTCGATCTGCAAGCCTTCTGCTTCCGTGCTTTGCTTTTTTATTATTAGTAATTGTATGGTGATTTTATTGACACCTTAGATAGATAGATAGATAGATAGATAGATAGATAGATAGATAGATAGATAGATAGATAGATTAATGTGAATAGATAAAGAGATTATTGTGCATAGACAAACAGACTGGCAGACAGATAGCTAGCTAGATGGATAGAAAGATTAATGTAAATACTTAAATAGATTATTGTGTATGGATAAATACACTGTTCGAACTGCAAGTCATCTGCTTAAATGATTTGCTTTTTTTATAACTGTATAGTGACTTTAATTCTACCTATATATATATATATATATATATATATATATATATATATATATATATATATATATAATTGGGCATTTGGACATCAGTCCTTCTTTTATACAAGTTTCAATAAAACGATTGACAGGGTACTGCGGTTAAGTCTTTTTTATTTAATTTTTCGTGTATTCTTATAATTTTCTTCTTTTCTGGACGTAAATTATGTAGAAATTGTCCAAACATTTTGTATGTTATAGAAATGTTTTATCATAAAACATTCCTATAACTTTAGTAACATACATAAAACATCAATTAATTCAGTTAGAAATTAAAAATAGAATCATCCTTGATAATGGCTAAAAGTATCGCCAGAAGCGCCCGGACATTTCTACATAATTTGCAACTAGAAAAGAAGAAACTGATAAAAACACAAAAATGTCTTAAAATAATTGTCGGACTTTGTCCATTTCATAAAAAAATAATCTAAACAACGCAATCTTATCATAATAGGGTTCAATCATACCGCAGTAATGGCATAACCAATGTACGTAGAATTTTCTTGAATTTAATTCACAAACACTTCGGTCATTTTCCAACGCTGAAAAAGATTTTCAGCAAAAATAACATTGAGGTAAGTTATAGCAGTGCAAAAAGCATAGATAATTACATATCCCAACATAACAATACTGTATTAAGCATGCTCACAAACAAAACACTAAAAATGATCCTACTAAAAGTCAGTGCAACTGCCGTAAAAATGCATTATATACAGAGCTAGCATCAAATCAGACGATGATGCGAAATATTACATTGGATCCAGTGAGAATAGCTGGAAATCGCGTTTCTACCACCACAAAATGACACTAACCAACAGCAAATACAAAAACTGGACAATGCTTTGAAAGTATTTTTAGCGATTAAAAAGCAATAAGAAGAACCCAACCATTAATTGGAATATGCATAGTGCAGGTGAAGTTTGACTGTTTCATCAGAAACTTGGAAGCTTTCGGCAAGTTCACCGCAGGTTTGGTTGTTGTACGCCTCTATGAGTGCCTTCGGCGCATCATCATCCAGGACCAGTGTCGAGCTACTGCAGAGTTTATTACAAAGGGACAGATTCTCCCGACTGGAACATCTGGAACAAATGACTGGGGGTGCATTCACTCCCAGCATTATTCACAAAGGTTTGATGAATTTGGTGACGATGCAGCTGTAGATAAGCCGACCTTAAAGACATAAACCAAACAACCCCAAACAAGCTGCTTCACTGATGCTCATTCTATGACTAATGAATTTGCATTAGTCAAGAGCAATGTCCCCACCACTTTCCCCGGCATGTGACACACTCTTTTGCGTAACAGTGATCACGTCTTCCGGGCGATCTGATTCGCCATGTTTACTCGAGTTATGACCGATCTGTTTGCGCCACACACCGGCATTGGTCAAGAGCAATGCCTCTACACCACCTCCACCGCTTTTCCGTCACGTGACAAACTCAGTTGCTTAGCATTGATGACTTTGTGCCACAGAACATAAAAGGACATTTCTGGTTACTTTATACAGACATATATGTTAATAATACTGTTGTGACCAAGTAAATGGACAAAGAAAATAACAAAGCAAGTGTTGCAGATCTCTATCTATAAAAGGCAGGATGTGTGTGTGTGTGTGTGTGTGTGTGTGTGTGTGTGTAACGAATGCACGACCACAATTTTCGACGGATTTGCACCAAAATTTACATGCACATGCTCTAAGTTAGCGAGAAGACCAAGACCGACGTTGCATTTCCCAACTCCCATTGATAGCGGAAATAAACGATTTTTTTCATGCTTCTACGCCAGTTTTCATGTAGTTGGCGGCCATTTTGTACTGGCCAAAGTGAGAGCCTATAGCTGGCTGCCACGAATAGGCAGGAAGATTCTACTGGCCAGCGTGAGAGCCAACAGCTGACTGACACAAATGTTAACTAGCATGCTAGCATGCAAAAACATCGATAGCTGCATTCGTCACAAGTGGGAAAAATTTAAATCTGTATGGCACTTTACTCCAATTGGCTCATTCGCTTGCTTAAACTCAACGTTGATTCTGATTCCGCAGAACTGGGTTAGGTGTGAAAAAGTATTTGCTGTTAACATTCTTTTTTCATTCGGTTTTTCCAGTTACGAGTCCTTTTTTAAAGGTGATCTTTTGTGTTCATTTTGTTTAGTTCTTTTTTCGTAACAGATTTAATGTTTAGTATAGAGCTTAGAAAAAATTCTCAGTGTGAGATAAGCAAGAAGTAAGGCATGAAGCAACATTAGCACAGCAAAGGGCACTCCTTTAAAGGCAAGGAAGGGCAAAAATATTTTAAGTCAAGTGATAGTGATTGCTGTATGAGTTGTACGATTTTTGAAACAAGCACGGGCAACGCCGGGCCATGCTGCTAGTATATCATATATTAAACGGTAAGTACAACAGAAGAGTATTACACGACTAGTGACTGTGTGTCGGTTGACCCAGCGTTCAATCTATTCGACTGTTATATTTACCAGTCTCCCCACGAGGTAGGATGTGGCACAAGGCCGTGTTTAATATGGGGCAATCCGAGCCCGTAGGCTCGGCCAATAATTTCCAATAGAGCCGGTCTAAAACGGAGTCGGATAGATGTTTTTCTAGACGAGATTCTGCCCTTCGACATAGCCTCGTCAGAATTTGACCAGCATAGCTGGAACAGATCTATTCGACTGTTAATATTTAACAGCACCCCCCACGAGAGATATATGTGGCACAAGGCCGAGTTTAATGTAGGTCATCCGAACCCGTAGGATTGGCCAAAAATATTTCCTTAGAACCCGTATAAATGGTTTCAGGGCCTGTCTACCTCGCCGGACGAAACTTTGCCCCTCGGCAAATCCTCGTCCGAGTTCCTGTCTGCCAAAGACAGAGAATTCGACATTACAGTCCGAACAGATCTAATCGACTGTTAATATTTATCACCCCACCACGAGGGATCTATATGGCACAAGGCCGAGTTTACCGTGGGTTATCCGAGCCCGTAGGCTCGGCCAAAAATATTCCCTTTTAACCCGTATAAACGGGTTCAGTTTCTGTCTACCTCCCCGGGCGAAACTTTGCCCTTCGGCACAGCCTCGTCCGAGTTCCTTTCTGCCGAAGCAGAGAGTTCGACAGTAATGAACAACATCTTCGACTGCTAATATTTAACAGCCCACACCCATGAGTAGTGTATGTGGCACAAGGCCGAGTTTACCGTGGGTTTCCGAGCCTGTAGGTTCGGCTAAAAATATTCCCTTAGAACCTGCATAAACGAGTTCAGGTCTGTTTACCGCCCCGGACGAAACTTTGCCCTGCGGCACATCCTCGTACAAGTTCCTGCCTGCCCAAAGACATACAAAGTTCGATAGCAGACGCAAACAGTCACAGCCCGGTAGAACAATCTATGCGACTGTTAATATTTAACAGCCCCCACCCCCTACGTGAGATGTATGTGGCACAAGGCCGAGTTTACCGTGGATTTTCCGAGCCCGTAGGCTCGGACAAAAATATTCACTTAGAATCTTCATGAACAGATTCAGGGCCTGTCTACCTCCCTGGACAAAATTTGCCCTTCGGCAAAGCTTCATCCGGGTTCCTCTCTGCTGAGGCAGAGAGTTCGACAGTTACGAACTGTCTGGGCGACTGTTATATTTAACAGCCCCTCCCACAAGGAATGTATGTGGCACAAGGCCGAGTTTAACGTGGGTTTCTCCGAACCCATAGGCTCAGCCAAAAAAAATTCCCTTTGAACCCGCCTAGACGTGTTCAGGGACTGTCTACCTCCCCGGACGAAACTTTGCCCTGCGTCAAAGCTTCGTCCGAGTTCCTCTGTGCCGAGGCAGAGAGTTTGACAGCAATGAACAGTCTGGTCGACTGTTTGCCTAAAGCCTTCTGTCCTACTAATCTTGTAGTAGGCGGAATCGTCTAACATAGACTCTTTAGAGGGAGGACTTCCAGAACACATATTATATATAATATTATTAATTGAATTAATGCTTATATATACAGGGTAATTGAAAGTAACCCCCTATTTTATATATGATATACTCTCCAGTCTAAATATAATTTTTACATTATGGGAGATTCCATCATACATAAAATAGGGAGTTACTTTTCAATTAGCCTGGGTATAGAAAGTCTGCCAAAAATAAATATACACACTTCAGGAAAGGAAAAACTTGTCTTTTGTAATTTTATCAAATTTCAGTAACATTCTTTACTGTAGTACGATATTTAAATGGTTTAAGACCTACAGACTTTTAGCTCTAGGGGTGTTGTACATCGCAGGAAACAGATTATATGGGCGGTGCTTACACACGAAATTGAAAATGCATGTGAAGTAATCCTACTGGACACATTGGCCTAAGAAGTAGGTCACCGTGCTAATAAATGTCTGGAGGGTGAAGGCCATCATTTTGAATATGTCTTGTGATTGGAGAGACCAAAGGTAATTTGCATTAATCTTGTGATGCCAGAATAAATTTAGTATTACAATGTCTATTCATGCACCGAGCAACCTCGGTTCTCGAACGTCTCATTGGTCGAACAAATCGGTTTTCGAAGAGAAAATTAGAGATGAAAATGCCTCGGTTATCGAACAAAATTTCGGTTTTCTAACAACATAGCCGAAGCGAGCTAAAACAAATGTAATCATTTCTGAGTCGACCGTGAAGTTGTATACATTCGTGTGCTGTGACGTCCTTTTCTTTTCCAGTTTTATTGTACTGCGAATTTTTTTTCTCTACATTGATTTCTATTGGGAAAATTGTTTCGGATTACGAACATTTCGGGTTACGAACAACCTTCAGGGACGAATTAAATTCGTGAACCGAGGTTCCACTGATCCGAAGTGTGTACACATCTACGAAATCTCTCTCACTCTCTCTCTCTATCTCTCTCTCTCTCTCTCTCTATATATATATATATATATATATATATATATATATATATAATTACAAAGAGAATATAGATCCAGGGAGTTCAATGTAAGAATAGAGCAAATGATAATTGCGAAAGCGGAAACTTTAGAAACCCATGGTAATATTTTATTTCGTTAAAAGAGATACTTCGGTTTTTTCTCGTCAGACCAAAGGCAGTCTCCACAATGAATGGATTTAAAATTTTACCAGGCACAAAACAAATCATTTAAACATAAATCATGTTTAAATATGTAGATAGAAAATGGAGGAAGGGAAAAAGAAAGAAAGAAAAAGGAGGATGGAAAAGATATATGTATTCATAATGGGGGAAGGGAAAGAGGAAGAAAGAGAAAGGAGGGTGGAAAAGACGGATACATATTCAAAATAGAGGAAGGGAAAAAAGAAAGAAAGAAAAAGGAGGATGGAAAAGAGATATATGTATTTATAATGGGGGAAGGGAAAGAGGAAGAAAAAGAAAAGAGGACGGAAAAGACGGATAGGAATTAAAATGGAGGAAGGGAAAAAAGAAAGAAAGAAAAAGGAGGATGGAAAAGAGATATATGTATTCATAATGGGGGGAAGGGAAAAGGAAGAAAGAGAAAGGAGGATGGAAAAGAGATAAATGTATTCATAATGGGGGAAGAGAAACAGGAAGAAAGAGAAAGGAAGGTGGAAAAGACGGATACGTATTCAAAATGGAGGAAGGAAAAAGAAAGAAAGAAAAATGAGGATGGAAAAGAGATATATGTATTCATAATGGGGGAAGGGAAAGAGGAAGAAAGAGTATGGAGGGTGGAAAAGACGGATACGTATTCAAAATGGAGGAAGGGAAAAAAGAAAGAAAGAAAAAGGTGGATGGAAAAGAGATATATGTATTCATAATGGGGGAAGGAAAAAATGAAGACAGAGAAAGAAGTGGGGAAAAGAGGGATGTGTATTCGTAACGGAGAGAGGGAAAAGTAAGAAAGAGAAGGGAGGGAGGAAAGGAGGGAGGAAAGGAGGGATATGTATTCAAAATGGGGGAAGGAACAAAAGAAAGAGTAGGGAGGGAGGAAAAGTGGGATATGTATTCAAAATGGGGGGAGGGAAAAAAGAAAGAAAAGGGAGGGAGGAAAAGAGGGATACGTATTCAAAATGGGGGAAGGCAAAAAAGAAAGAAAAGGGAGGGAGGGAGGAAAAGAGGGATACGTATTCAAAATGGCGGAAGGGAAAAAAGAAAGGAAAGGAAGGGAGGAAAACAGGGATACGTATTCAAAATGGCGGAAGGGAAAAAAGAAAGGAAAGGAAGGGAGGAAAAGAGGGATACGTATTCAAAATGGCGGAAGGGAAAAAAGAAAGGAAAGGAAGGGAGGAAAACAGGGATACGTATTCAAAATGGCGGAAGGGAAAAAAGAAAGGAAAGGAAGGGAGGAAAAGAGGGATACGTATTCAAAATGTCGGAAGGGAAAAAAGAAAGGAAAGGAAGGGAGGAAAACAGGGATACGTATTCAAAATGGCGGAAGGGAAAAAAGAAAGGAAAGGAAGGGAGGAAAACAGGGATATGTATTCAAAATGGCGGAAGGGAAAAAAGAAAGGAAAGGAAGGGAGGAAAACAGGGATACGTATTCAAAATGGCGGAAGGGAAAAAAGAAAGGAAAGGAAGGGAGGAAAACAGGGATACGTATTCAAAATGGCGGAAGGGAAAAAAGAAAGTAAAGGAAGGGAGGAAAACAGGGATACGTATTCAAAATGGCGGAAGGGAAAAAAGAAAGGAAAGGAAGGGAGGAAAACAGGGATACGTATTCAAAATGGCGGAAGGGAAAAAAGAAAGGAAAGGAAGGGAGGAAAACAGGGATACGTATTCAAAATGGCGGAAGGGAAAAAAGAAAGGAAAGGAAGGGAGGAAAACAGGGATACGTATTCAAAATGGCGGAAGGGAAAAAAGAAAGGAAAGGAAGGGAGGAAAACAGGGATACGTATTCAAAATGGCGGAAGGGAAAAAAGAAAGTAAAGGAAGGGAGGAAAACAGGGATACGTATTCAAAATGGCGGAAGGGAAAAAAGAAAGGAAAGGAAGGGAGGAAAAGAGGGATACGTATTCAAAATGGTGGAATGGAAAATATGTGTAAGAAAAATCGAAAAAAAGGCGGAAAGAAAAGGAGCAATGAAGGGGTGGGGAATGTATGCAAAATGGAGGAAGAAAAATGTGGATAAGAAAGGTGGGAGAAAGAGGGTCAAGCCTATCTAGAGAGATATATAAGAAATCGTAGTGGATGACGGCAGACAGGTTGATCTATTTTTACCGGCTGTAAGCAATGAAATAGAGAGGGCATCATCAAAGCGGCAGAAGGAAAAGAGACAAAGGAAAGAGAGAATAGGAAAGAGAAAATAGGAAGAGAACGAAATGGAAAACTTAAGAGATGACTTTGAACTTGTAATCTTCAGTATATAAAATTGAATATATTCAAAAATTACGATACTGATGCCTGTGTACTTTTTAACAAAATATATATGAATTAGAGAATAAATTAGTACAATAACGAATAATCTTTAAAAATTCATGTTGTAACCAAGTATTAGGTTGGTGCAAAAATAATGACCTAATCCTCATGGAATAGAATGGGTTTATGTTTCACTTGCGCATGATAGATCGTGAGGTTGCGCGCATAATAATTCAGTAATGTCTGTTCTGACCGCAATTTTCCTTCCTGGATTTGTTGCCGATTTGGTCGTTTTTCGTCTTTTTCATTACTGGTTCAAATCACTCAAAGCAAACGTCGTATATTGTTCTACAAAAGGAACTGATTTGTTGCTCTATGTGACCCTTAAGATTGTTATTAAGGATAAAAGAAAGCTCTTTGTCAAGATTTGCCCAAACAGTCTTCTGGTTACATTTGGGCCACTGTATTCTTGGTTTACTTAGGATTTCTCCAGGCTGCTGTCGCTCAACGATGGAATCCTGAACGCTGTGGGTGTATTCCAGATTCATAATCCCTTTCACTCGATTTACATTCTCCGATAGGAGAATAGGTTGTTTGCACCAGCGTGCCTTATGGATACGTAAACCGCGTAAACCGTTAAATCTTCTGCCGCAATCACACGTTGTAGCCGGGTCCATATACAGGTCGTTTCCATTAAAATCAGTCTGATGGGTGATATATTCTCCCTCCTCGCTACAGTCACCCAGAGGGCATTCTACGTCTCTTGTATTCTTCATGCTTTAATGTAGATTCTTGTCTTTCCAAGATGTCACTCCACCTTTTTAGAGGGTCACTTCGTCTTTCCGAAGTGTCATCTTGCTTTCCAGGGAGTCTTGGTAATCAATTTTTAACATATATATATATATATATATATATATATATATATATATATATATATATGTGTGTGTGTGTGTGTGTGTGTGTGTGTGGGTTTGTGTTTGTGTGCGCGCGCGTGTATATATATATATATTTTTTTTTGCACATAAATTACCACGCAGACTGATAACAACAAAATGTCAACACGTGTATATATATATATATATATATATATATATATATATATATATATATATATATACACGTGTGTCTGTGTGTGTGTATATATACACATATATACACATATATGTATATATATATATCTCTGTGTGTGTGTGTATATATATATATATATATGAATATATATATATATATATACATATATATATATGTGCATGTGTGTGTGCGTGTTTAAAACAAATGAGAAGCCACAAATCTACACAAGGTACATGGTTCACATTTTTGATAAAAAATGAGGACGAAATTATAAATCTAAAATCAACTTTTGAAGAAAAAAATTAACGCTGATATTTGCATCCAAACTCATGGGTAATAACAAAATTCCATTCCGATGTTGCTTTTGAACTAAAATCCCAAATATTTACCACCTACCCCTATGAAAAAAAAAAACCCAAACCCCCCAAAAAACCCAGTCTTGTAAACTATGATAGCCAATGTCCGGAATGATATAAAATAGCAGTGATGACAAATTACTTAAAATGAGCACACCAAAAATTCCTCTTGCCAATTCAGCGTGAACTAAAAGAAGTATTATCTATCTATATTTATAGACCCGTGAGTATCAGATTCTCAAGGGTTATAGTACCCGGAAATTCACACACAGATGTCCTGAAGGACACATGTCACATTAGATAAAGAGAGGTATTATGTACACTATTTACATTTTTCTAACTATTGTCCTCATCTTTGTTGCCATATTTATCACAACGGCCTTCTTATATCAGTACAGTAATGTTTCTTCCCATAAATTTAGGTTTATACCAGGAAGGAGTAGCTGAAGTTTCTGGGACACATAATGAGGAAGGAGGGCCTGGAGAATCTGAAACTCACGGGTCGAATAGAGAGAAAGAGAGACAAGAGAAAGCAGCGCGTGATATACCTGACAAGCTTGAGCAAGTAGATGACAGAACGTGGTCTAGGGGAGGAAGCAAAGAGAAGGAACTTGTTGATAGCTGCAACGGATAGAGGGAGGTGGAGAGCCATGATCGCCTACGTCCTGAAAGGACATGGCACATAAAAAGAAAGAAAGAAATATCGAACATGCTACCACCTCCTTGTGTAAACGCTTCATATGACATTGATCAGATCAATGTGCTATATAAAATAATCTATCAACATACAATTTACAAGAATCCTAAGGAAAAATTCTGGTCGAAAGCACTATAATTCTATATAAATCACATTACCAGAAACACCTCACTATTAGTGAGGCTCTATATATCAACCAACTCTCTCCTACTACAAACTTCACCTTATTTAACAGTGGAAATGGAGTGTTAAATGGTTTTAAAAATAGAAAGATGCTCATGCGAATTCCAGGTCGAAAATGGAGGACTGCTGCCCTATATGGACAGGAGCTACCCAGTTTTTGCTTTCCAGTCTCGATAGAGTCCAGAAGCGTCTCCATATCCTTGTGGGCGACGAACTGTTTTCCACCCTACAACCTCTTTCTCACAGACGAAAAATCGTGTTTTTCGCTGCTCTCTCACTAATTCTATGTAAAGTGTTCAGACGAACTACATTTCTTTAGTTCCACCAGTTCTAACCTTCATGGCTAAAAAACGCCATCCCACACACATTGTATCTGACTGTTCTCATTCCTTTCGTATTTCATCGATGATATGTAAGTTCCTTTCGAGCGGCTCTGTGTTACCGGCAGTTTATGCTTCCTTGACAACTATAATTTAAATCTGTTCAAATCTCCGGTTAACCGTTATCTTCCCCACATATCCCCATAAACTGTGCTCCATACTCTGTAACCATCTACTTCGAGTGGCTCTTGGGCCTTACACAGGGAAAGCGTTGTGTCTCCAAGCTGCGGCTAGGAACTGAGATATCCCTCACATCACCCAGTCGAAACATTTAAAAGTCGGAGATTATATCAACTAATAATAATAATAATAATAATAATAATAATAATAATAATCCTGCTTCTATGTGGAGGGACATCTCGTGGCAGTTAACCATATGTATTATAGATGTAGCTGACTGGTCGCAACAGGGGTGGGGACTTACATATAGTGGTCAATATGCCGCGCATTCAACCTCCCTCGCAAAGAGAATTGGTCGGAAGATAACCACCAAAAGTTCTACAGAATGATGATGTTACCATCCTCTGGAATTTCAGCATTTTCTTATATAACACCAAATCTCTATTTCTTTGTGTAATTAGTCATTTCTTTCTCTCTCTTTCTTTATTATACATTTTTTGTCTTTCTCTATTTTCTAGTTTTCTCTCTCTCTCTCTCTCTTTTAATGTATACTAGTGTACACTAGCGCTGTCCCGTCCTGGGTATGACGATAAACTACATCCGCGTCCAGGGTAAGACAATAAACTACTTTCAACAGCAAGGCCTCTGATCAGGAGGCTTTGAGGAGTGTCGATCCACCTCTTAATTGCTGGTGTTCCCAGGTCCTCCCTTACTCGGGGTGGTAGCACCTGCTAGGGTCCCAGCTATGGGCAAATAATTAACCCCGAAACTCAGGTAAAAAGCATTATGAAAGTGTAAAAATAGGTCTTAATATCAGGAATACTTTGTGTAAAATAATTTTTTGAAAAAAAAAAATATTACCAGCAATACGTTTTTAGGAGAAAAAATTATTACCAGCTCTACAATTTTGAGGAAAAAAGTATTACCAGAAATAGATTTTTGACAAAACAAAAATATTATCAGGAAAAAAAATGTAGTCGGCATGAAATGACCCATTGAGATTGATATGCAGTAAACCAAAACCAAACCAAACCAAACCAAACCAAACCAAACACTAGTGCTGTCAAAATTGACAGCAAGAATGAATGTATTATAAGTACAGTGTAACCCGGATATAAGAGAGTTGTCGGGACCGGAGAAGAAGTATCTTATATCCGGGTTTGGTCTATTATATATACATTAACACAGGCTCTAATTTGGGAGCAGAGAAAATTATATCCGGGTTTCTCTTATATCCGGGTCTCTTATATCCAGGTTACACTGTAATATTTATTCTATTGTAAGTAATTTCCGTTTAATCCAAATACAATTTTGTAATTTAAAATACTTTGTTGTTAACATTAATAATTGAACATTGTACAAATTATAAACACCCCAGGAAAGATATCCGTATTTTATCCTCATAAATGTTACATATTTACAAGCAAAATTATGTTTACTGCAAAAGTTCTCAAAGAACAATATTTTTTTGGGTAAATTTTGGAAGGTCTTAGTAATTCTTGACTGTCCGTATTAGTCGTTGTCGTCGTCGTCCCGTGTGAAATGTTTAAGTGGAAAGCCACATTTAACTTTACTTTCCCAAAACATCGAGATGCGAATAGTGTAACTCGGAAAGCGCCATCATTCAAATAAATATTTTAATACTAGTGCACCCGTGCCGTCAAAATTAATGGCAAGAAGGAATGTATTATAAGTAATATTTACTCTATTGTAAGTAATTTTCGTTTAATCCAAGTACAATTTTGTAATTTAAAATAGTTCTTTCTTACTCACAGCTTTAGTAAGTGCGCTTTTGTAAAACACCTTGGGTGTTCTTGAAAGTCAAATTTGCTGAGAAATTAGAATGTCGTCGCTCGTGATAGCCGATCTCAGAATACAAGTCATCTCGAAGAAAAGTAACCTTGTGTGAAGTTTAATTCAAACTGATATAAAATATAAACCTCAGCTAAGTTTTGTCTGGCATATATTTATCTCCTCTCTCTAGACCCTTTCTATTTTCCCCCATTTCTTTCTTTCCTTTCTTTCTTTCTTTCTTTCCTTTCTTTCTTTCTTTCTTTCCTTTCTTTCTTTCTTACTTTGCAGTTGTGTCTGTTTCTTTTCTTTGCTACTTTCCATCACCCCTTTTACTTTGATCGTACTTCGCAGAGAGAGAGAGAGAGAGAGGGGGGGAAAGAAGGGGATTGCTTTGTAATTTGTCAGCGCGGTAGCTTTTTGCATGTGGACATGAATGAGTTCATGATTTGTGCGTCTCATGTCAAAAATATGTACACTGCCCCTCAATTGTTACAAACAAAAAAAAACTTCTGTGGTTAGCGCCCTCGAGGAACAATTTCCTGGAATGTTTCTATCTCGCTGGACGCCTCGGGAATACCTGACGTGAATGAGAGTGCGCAGGTGATAGTGTTGTTTGGAACACCCCATGTGCTGAGATAAGTGCTGCGACTCTAAGCCGGCGGTAGGAGCTGAGATATGACCATCATTAACCGGCCGAAACATCTAAGAGTCGACGAGGATATTAATTTAAATCGAATAATAATAATAATAATAATAATAATAATAATAATAATAATAATACTTTAAAAAGAAAGCAAAGACGAATGCAACCGACCAGATACAGAAGCGATGGCAAGATAAACCGCTTCATGGCCAATACTCTGCCCGTATCAAACAAGCTGATGTAGACAAAACCCGTAACCATCAGTGGCTACGTAGTGCAGGGTTGAAAGCTGAAACTGAAGGTTTTATCCTTGCTGCGCAGGACCAATGCTTGTTAACTAGGAATTGTCAAGCACATATACTAAAATATCGTGTTAGCCCAAAATGCAGATTCTGTGATAAATATCCAGGAACAAATGATCATCTTGTATCAGGTTGCACGATATTGGCACCCACTGAATATAAAACCCGGCATGACAGAGTGGGCCAATATCTGCACTGGAAAACTTGCAACTTCTACGGGAATTAAACTTAAAGAAACTGGTATGAACACCACCCAGACCCAGTTACGGAGATAGGACCTGTTACAATTCTATGGGACTACACAATACACACTGACAGAACAATCAAAGCCAAGCGCCCAGATATTGTTATTAAAGACCACAAACAAAAAAAGTGCCTCCTTATTGATATGGCAGTCCCTGCTGACTGCAATGTATCTTTGAAGATATTCAAAAAGTTATCAAAAAACAAGAACCATGAAATAGAAATCTCGAAAATGTGGCATATGGGAACATCAACAATCCCTGATGTAGTTGGAGCCCTAGGATTGGTTGGAAAAGATCCCAGTAGACTAATTGTAGGGATTCCTGGAAGTCCATGCCTCAAAAAGATACAAAAAATTGTTCTGACGAGTACAGCCCACACTTTACGAAGGACTTTATCTATGTATTTTTTTTTTTTTTTTGTCAGTGGAAAGTGTCATGATGCCATTTCTAACCTTAGGTCGCTGGGCGGAACCCGGAAAGAAATGTGTAAACGCCAGAAATCAAAGAAAATAATAATAATAATAATAATAATAGTCCCCAAAGAAAAATAAAAAGTTACGCTAGTTTAAAAAAGTATGTGTGAAATTTATCGTCAATGAAGGGAGTGGAAGTTATCGCCATTGCTGTTCCTATTCGGGTACAACTGGGGAAATGGATTCATAAAATTGGGGTTCAATGTCAAGATTGGACACTTATAGAAATGTGCAATTTCTAACCTTAGGTCCCTAGGCGGGACCCGGAAAAAATGTGTAAACCCCAGAAATCAAAGAAAATAATAATAATAATAATAATAATAATAATAATAATAATAATAATTGTGATAATGATAATAATTAACTTGTTTTCTTCTTGTGATTTGCCTATGCAAAAACAGTCGTCGCTGTCTTGTCACCTTACTTGTGGGGAAAAAAAATTGTCCTAAAAATGCACTGGATGTAAAAATTAGTTCTTACTGAAATGTCTCACGAACTCGTTAATTTTTAAAATAATTCTGAAAGAACTGTTCGCGGAAAATTAAGATACAGTGGGTCACAGGGTAATATAGTTTATGAATCATTAGGTTTTGGATTGTCTAATTTTATTTATTCATTTATTTTGGGGGTTTTAAAAATGTTTTCGTTTATTTATAAGGTCTGGAAATATTTAGTATGCTTAAGATTGATTTTCATCTTCTTGTCACCAGTGTTTCAGGATGAATATTCAAATTTTTTTCAACGACTTTTTTGTTTTATTCTGTTTCTCTTGCGACCTCTAGAGGCTTCAAAACAACAACAAAAAAATCCAATGTTTTCGTGAAAATCGAAATAAAAAGTTAGTCCGAATGAATCATTTGTAGAGTGTCCCATATCGATCGCTACTGCAAACAAACAAACAAACAGACATACATTCACAAAGAAACATAGTCTGGCTTATATTTTTGTTTTATCTTCAAAATACAATTGATATTCAATAAAATCCAGTTCGCCTCAATCGTTTTGTTATATTATGTCGTCGTTTTCATTCTTATAGCTGTCAATTTGGACCAGAAAAAGAATTCTTTTAAATATAAATATTGTTTCAAAAGTCAAGATTTCTAAATAATCTCAGATTTTCCCTTCCCCCTCTCTCTCCCCCTCCCTCTCTCTCCTCTCTCTCTCTCTCTCGATATATATATATATATATATATATATATATATATATATATATATATATATATATATAAAATTTAATTTAATTTAAAGAAAAACAGACAACTTCAAGGCTCCATTGTAATAATTTATTTCACCAGAGAATTTTATTTTTCTCTGGATCTTCAGACTTCACTTTCAAAAGGTGAAACGAAAAATGAATTTAAAATTTACACTTTTGACGGGTAGTATTAAGCTTACATAAGTTGACATAGAAGGTGGTGAGGAATAGTGTGAGAGACATGGTCGAGTTTATAGAGGGAAGGTAGAGTTTTAAAATTTGATTTTATATTTCTTTTTATTATAGTACTTAATATTGAGGAAGGAGGGGGTAAAGATCAGACATTGACCTATTTAGTTGGTCAACTCAATAGAAATGTTATGGGAAAAAGGAAAAAAGAAAAAAGGTAAAAAGGGGGAAAAGAAAAAAGCGTGGGTTGGAATAAAGGGATAAGATATAAGAGATGCACGTAGGGTTTTTGGAGAAAGAAGAGGGGTGGTATAACTTTAGCAATTTCGATAAACAGATTTTAATGTATGATAGTAATTTAAGTGTTTAAAAACGCCACAAAGAAATTACATTTAATGTTTGTTAGCAATTTAAATATTCAACTTCTCTAAAAAATAAATTAGGTATTTAATATAAGCCGAATCCTATATTAAAAAACAACAATAATTAAAAAAAAAAAATTTATAATAGAAATGTTTTAATAAAGAGAATGACTGTTAAGATAAAATCTTTATCAGTTTGAGTCTAATTCATGAATTTAATTTTGTAGCTATTTTTAGACGGGTAATATTTCTTGATTAAAGTTTAGGTATAAAAATATATATATATTAAAATATTAAAGTGTATATATATATATATATATATATATATATATATATATATATATATATATATTAGGTTGGTGCAAAAATAATGTCGTTTTCTCACATATGTTACTATGTGAGAAAACGACATTATTTTTGCACCAAACTAATATATATATATATATATATATATATATATATATATATATATATATATATGGAGAATTTCTCAGCGTTAACCTGTAGAAAAAGTCAATATGTATAAAGTTAAAAGTCAATAAGAAAACTGTATTATTAGCCGACGTGTTTCGTCCAATGTGGATTTTTTGAAGGCAAAAACGAAATGAATTTATTGAAAACAAAGTAACTATTAACAACTAACAAAATGTCCTTAGCAACTCGAAGAATTTAAAAGAAGCACTATTGTATTTATATTGTCAAATATTAATCTAAGCCCAAGTTTTATTTTCTCAATATCACCATTCCTGACAGAATTACTTCTCTCCCAAGTCAACGTACAGAATTATATCAAGAAATCAAAAGAAAATGCTTGAATCCGTCAACACAATAATATGTATATATATATATATATATATATATATATATATATATATATATATATATGAAGAAAAATATACGGAAAAAAATCCTTATATGCAATTATGCTGTTTTAATGTTAATATAATGTCAACGTCGGACGTTTCGGTCTAATAAACCATCTTCAGGACATATTCATAAAATATAATTAACATTATCCATTCAACATGACAAAGACGATGGACATAAGAACAATACTTATCCAAACAGATAACTGAAAGTTTTATATGATCAGCGTTCCGTTTTAAAACATGGTCACGTTGTCGTCACGTGGGCGACGCTGTGAAAACGTATTCCTAAAATTTGAGTATTTTGAATGAAAAATGAAAAGAATTCTATTTGGATCTAAAATTTATATGTACGCTTGTCGATCATTAATCTCGCTAGAAAAGGGGAAATAATAAAGAAGCCAGGTCTAGTATTCACCGTGCGTGAGATGGATATTATGCCTGCTTCATAAATCCTCCTAAGACAACGTGAACAGGTTTAAACGGAACGCAGATCTTATAAAACTTTCAGTTATCTGTTTGGATAAGTCTTGTTCTTATGTCCATCGTCTTTGTCATGTTGAATGGATAATGTTAATTATATTTTATGAATATGTCCTGAAGATGGTTTATTAGACCGAAACGTCCGACGTTGATATTATATTAACATTAAAACAGCATAATTGCATATAAGGATTTTTTTTTTCCGTATATTTTTCTTCATACTGTCGGATCTATATATTTGCTTATATATATATATATATATATATATATATATATATATATATATATATATATATAATACCAATTGATAATTAGTAGGGATAATTCCCAGGAGGACATTAAGCCAAAGATTTTTTCGGACATTTATCAAATATATTCAACACCGAAGATAATATTTTGCTATGTTGACATAGAAGAATGCTATGCGACGATTAGGGTCGTGGAATGGCAGACGCAGTTCGTAAATTCAAGATGCAACTATATGTCTTGATGCAATGCAATGTGTCGCGACTAGTTTAACATGCAATTTTGTTGAAGGTGAGTCACAATGTTCGTATAGCCACTCTGAAGATGGCTCATGTGAGTCGAAATCTTAGATCAAGGACCAACTTCATAAAAAATATCCAAATCTTGGACAATTTTTGTCTTTATTTTCACCCGAAATTAAAGCAAAAAAAAAAGAAAGAACATTAGAACGGCTCATGATCAGACACTAGACATTCATTGCCTGTTATATTTAACAATATATATATATATATATATATATATATATATATATATATATATATATATATATATATATATATCAGGGTGTGGTGAAAAAGGTTTATGTCTCACCCTGTTCTCAAATCATGAGCAAACATCAGAATAATGTTTTTGTTAAGTGGGTCGATCTGGAAACCTTTTTATATGACAGTAAGAAAATCGACTCTTACACGCGTATTTACGACATATTTCTATCTGGCGCGCTATACTGCAGTGCGTGGCTAACATGAGATAACAACGTGTGGGAATATCAAAAGTGACAAGGAAATTGGATGAGAGGTGTCAAGTTTACACTGACAGAATTATACACTGACGTGTATGCATAAAACATTTCAATAAATTTTGTTGTTTTTATCGCCAATTTGGACTGGATAAAAAAATGGGGAAAAGGAAAACAAAGAAAAAGAAAGCGATGTGAAAAAAAGAAAAAAAAAAGAAAAAAAAACAATATTTAAAAAACAAAATGGCCAGGAGGAAAACGAAGCTAAGCCACCGGATGAAGAAAAAAAAAATACAGTGAGTGCGATATTCACGTTTCGAACGAGATTGTCAACGAGACTATGAACGAAAAGCAATAAACGCGAACGAGTCTCTGTCAATCATAGTGTTGGCATTTTAATGAGTGAAATCAAATCACGAACATCTCACAGAAGTTGGGGAGTTCTTCAGCCTCTCCCCTTCAACGTCATCTCCATCTCGCAAAGACAGCTGAGGACCGACTGACTGAAGAGCCGCAGTAGTAGTAGTAGTAGTAGTAGTAGTAGTAATAGTAGTAACTACAACTAGAATCGTAGATAAAGTTAAGGAATTATTACAGCAATGACTTGCATAAAATTGTCGAAAATCGAGATGAGAATACATTGGTAGGGGCGTTAAAGAAATAAATAGGAATAAAGAACTATATATATATATATATATATATATATATATATATGTGTGTGTGTGTGTGTGTGTGTGTGTGTGTGTATAAAAGGTTCAAACACTAATATTCCTTGGTTATAATTTATTACATTGGGATCGTTTTCTTTTTGTTTTTTGTTTTTTTAATTTGTAGGTCTGATGAATTGGATCGTGATTACGATTCCAATGTAATAAATTATAACCATGGAATATCAGTGTTTGAGTCTTTTATATTATATTCTTACTCTGTCCTGAACATTGAGTTCTACCTGGTTTCTATCCTCTTGGTAATATATATATATAGATATATATATATAGATATATATAGATATATATTCAGGCAGCAATTTTTCATTAATGCATGTTTTATTAAATAATATAGACAAATTTTGTCTATTCATTTTAAGCAAGTTCCTTTCATATTGTCTGATAAGCTTAATAACATTATCATTGAAAGACGAAAGTAAACCACCATATTGATACATGTTTAAATCCAATCTAAGCTTTCGGCTTACATAAGCCATTTTCAAAGATGACAATTACTTTTCAATATATCAACCAATACACAGACAAAACAATAATGACAGTCTGTTTTTTGTTGCATGAAAAATTTCAAAGCAACGACTAACTCATGTATATATATACATATTGACCACTAATATCATCTATCTATCTATCTATCTATCTATCTATATATATATATATATATATATATATATATATATATATATATATATATGTATGTGTGTATGTGTGTGTGTGTGAAAATATATAGAAAATAGGAAAGAACTCGTTAGGTAAATAATCCAAAGTTCTTTAGTATTTTTGTTATTATTTAAAAAAAATAGTTCTCCATACAAAAGTAGAGCATAAATATAATTATTTATTTAAAAATATGATTCCAACACGCTACATA
>OZ010615.1:30859212-30869212 GCA_963932145.1 Acanthosepion lycidas | reverse complement strand
TTTTAATGTAACTATAACAACAAAGACATTTCGATTTCATTTTTGCCTTGAAAAAATCGGAAGACGAAACCCGGCGGCAAAAAACTATTTTTTTTTCCAAATGTTATTTTATACCATATATATATATATATGACCATGGAATATTAGCGTTTAAGCCTATATATATATATATATATATATATATATATATATATATATATATATATATATATATATATATATATATAATAGAAAGGCTTAAACACTAATATTCCATAGCCATAATTTATTCCATTGGAATCGTAAATATTTCCAAAGTTGTTCTTTTGCGTTTTCTTTTTGAATTTGTAGGTCTGATGAATTGGATCGTATTTACGATTCCAATGGAATAAATTATGACCATGGAATATTAGTGTTTAAGCCTTTTTATTATATCCTTACTCTGTCCAGGACATTGAGTTTTACCTGGGTTCTATCCTCTCGGAATTTTTTATTCAAAAAATATACATGTGTGTATATGCACCTGTGTATTTTGCATATATATGTGTATATTTACCACTAATATTATCTATCTATCTATCTATCTATCTATCTCTCTATCTATCTATCTATATCTATCTATCTATATATATATATATATATATATATATATATATATAACTATTTCAGAGTTGATTCGGACTCTAGTAGTTTGCCATGAAGAGGGCTAATAGGCCGTTAATTCGGAAGGACAGACGGTTCACTAGCGTTCTTAAAGCCTGAAACAACAGAGAAGTATTTCCAACTAGCTAGAAAGCTGGAGGCAGCGAGTCATTTATTATACAGTTTAAAGAGAACAGCGGCCAGTTCGGAGTGGGGGGACACACTTCTTATGAACTTTTATACGGATACCATCAGATCCACTTGCCTTGTAAGTGAGGGGGTCCAAATTAGAGATGATAACAGAAACAATGGAAGGGGTTATATGCATACCACTGCTTTTTAGACTTTGGTTTGGTTTGGTCAGGTTAATTTTGTTTTACGGTATATCAACAATTCCATGAAGTTATTTAATGCTGAAAAAAATTTTTGGGATAGGTTCGTATAAATAGAATATATATTCCTTGTAAGAAATAAGTTTGTAGATCAGGTTTGGTTTATTTAGTTTTACGGCATATTAACCTCAATTGGTTATTTAATGCCGAAAAGATTTTTAGGATAGGTTCGTATGAATAGAATATGTATTCTTTGTAAGAAATCAGTTTGTAGATCAGGGTTTGTTTTTTTTTTGTTAATGGCATATCAACCTCAGTGGGTTATTTAATGCGGAAAATTTTTTTAGGATAGTTTTGTATGAATAGAATTTTTTTTTTCAAAAATGTATTCTTGGTAATATTTTTCTTTTCAAAAATATATTTGCTGGTAATAATTTTACTATAAAAATGCATTTTCATACTTTTGGTGGTGTGGGGTTTGACCCCAGAATATGGGGTTAACTATTTGCCCATAGCTACCGACCCAGTTCAGGCTTGGCCTGGAAACAACAATTAAGAGGTGGTTCGCGCTCCTCAAAATATCCACTCGCCCGTTCAGAGGCCGGGCTGCCGGATGTCGTTTATCGTCATACCCAGGACGTCTGTTTTTAAATTTGAACAGATATTTTCATAGCTGTACAAAAACATTGAACATATCGTTCTTTGTGCGTAGGTTGGTCAGTAGTAATATTTCTTGAACCCCTTTCATATCTTTATTTACCAGAAATGTCTTCCTGGGAAATCAGGAAAAACATCATATTGTTTTACTAAAAACTGTTTCTTCTTTGCTTCTGAATGAAGGAATTGTTCTCAGTAATATTGGTGTCAAATTCAGTTAGCGCATTTAGCACCGTCGCTGTGGTCATCACTCCCCTTCATCCTCACAATTGTGGTTCATGGTGGCATTCAAGGCAGGATAGTGCAAAGTCTTACCAGTTCCTTTTTGCATTGGGTTACCCCGTTCCTTCTCTTTGCGAGGTGGATTTGTTTTTGAAGTTACTTTCTTTTAGCCTTTGTCAAAAGAGGCAGGACCTACAAGACTCTGACCCAGACTGCCCTACTTTTTACCCATAGCTGGGGGAGAGAATAGATGGATTCATACCTTTCCCAAGAGTGTTGAATGTAAGTGAACACGACTGTGAATGTAATGAACTCAGCTGAAATTCGAACCCGTCTCTCCGATTCCTCAATCAGAACCGCTAGCTGTTACTCTCCATATTGTTGATATTTAAACGAAAGACTAGTTGTCTTCGTGGTTTGTTGTCAGTATGCACGCTTCAGAAGTGAGCCTCAATCGTAGTGTGGATGCCTCATCATTCAAAAAATCCGCACCTTAAGATGGTTAACCTCTTGTCGCTACAAAGCATCCTGTCTGCCGATATCTTCACACTGGTATTAACAGTCTTCAGCAGTTGAAATATATGGCAATGGGCTTGGCTCTAGACAAGTGGTTCCCAATCGATTTGGGACCATTTCCCACTTTGGTATTTCTAAAATTCTGGTGCCCCCACCTCCTTTAATATTTAATTCTTACATATTCAAAACGTTACTTCAATTTACTTGAAGGAAGCTTAAAAGGCCATTAATTTGAATTTAGTCACATAATTAATTACCTTTTTTCTATGTTAGATTTTCTCTGAACCATATTATTTGTTTCCAAGTAGTAGACATTAAAGGTTATGTGAATATCTTAAATGAAACATTATTATTATTATTATTGTTACTAATTTCGCTAACACCTTTTTAGCTTTTCTAATAGAAAGCAACAAAAATAAGATGAAAGATAAATTAATTTTTCTATTCCTGTAAACATATTTAAACTTCAGCTTTTCCATCTCCTGACTAGGAAAGCAGGTAGAACAGATACAAACAACCAACATTGTATTGATTTTAGTGCAGAGGTTTCCAAACCGATTTTGAGCCATGCCCCACCTTGGTATTTGTAAAATTATGTTACCCCTACCCACTATAATATTTAATTCTTACCTATTCAACATTTTATTGCAATTCACGTGAAGGAATCTTAAAAGGCCATTAACTTGGTCTCTAAACAAGTCTCTAAACAAGCCTCCAAAGACAATGGCGTCCATGAAAGAGAAAAATTAAAGAAACAAAAAGATAGTTAAATAATATATCGTTTCAAAACATATAATAAAGAACTGAAGGGCAGAAATATAAAATATTTGAATGAAATGTTATTCTGTAATATACTTTGATCATTTTAATCATGAAATAATAATGCAAAATGAAATTTGAGCTCATCACAAAATGATCCTTGTGTGACATGCCTGCTACAGATAGATTTTATATTAGGCACCAATTTAGTCAGCTTAAGCCTCAAGTCTTCTCGTTTAGTGATATCCAGTCGATTTCTTTTCTTCAGTAATAAATAATTTACAGCTCTAAAACCACATTCAGCTAAATATGAAGATGGAAATGGTAGCAACAAATTAATGTTAATAACTATTAATAACACATTCTCGAATTGCCCCCTTATTCTGTTGGTCAAGTAAGCCGAAGGGAGCTCATCCTACGCATACCCCACCAAAATATTACCATGCTCCACTTGTGGGGCATGCGCACAACGTTGGGAATCATTTCTCAAGATGTTTGAGAGCGAATTTCTCAGGAAGTTATTTGTAAGGTATGCGAAGGATTTATTAACTAGTCACATTGAATTTTATCGAAGTAAAGTATTTATTTTAACATTGTCTAATTTTAATTAACCTGTATTAATCCTCTTTTTGCCCGGATTAGCTTAAAATGAAACTGTGAATAAAAACGGTCATTTTTTTCCGCAAATATGTGGCACCAATTTCGTTCCAAGTTTATTTTTCACAACACAAAACGTAGACTGTTTCTAATTTTTCCTTTAAACAAAGATCTTTCAAATAATTTTTTTTAAATTTAAAAAAAATAAATAAATTTTAATAAATTCTTATAAATTCTTCATGATTTATTTCATTTAGGATTTATGAAGTAAAGATTTCAGACGAGAAATCTTTATTCTTAGGAATAAACACTTCTTACCTGAAAGCTTTATTATTATTCCTCACACATATTGTTCCTTAAATTCTTCTAGATGTGCTTGTCCACTTACCGAAGTTAAGCAAGGTCGAGAACCTAGATGGGTGACTGCCTGGGAATACCACTAAATCTATACTTGAAGAGCCAATTTCCAATTCCAGTCAGGTTTATTATAGACACTTACGCGAAATACTCTAGGGAAAGTTATGAATCCATCACTTGTCCCCCAGCTATGGGTTAATTAGTAAAACTTGTACTAGTAATCCATTATCATCTAAAAACAACTTTTACAATTTAAAAATATTCTCTGAGTTTGAATAATCCGTATAATGTTGATAAACCATAAAAAACAAATCAGTCAGTCAATAAATTTGTATAACTTATGAAATCATGATCTAATTTAAAAGTTATGAAATATCGATATCAGACAAGAAACCTATATTCTTATGAAGAAAGACTTCTTGCCTCAAAGGTTTATTATAATTCGTCAAACATATTTTTTACTTAAATTATTATAGATGTGCTTCTCTACTTACCGAAGTTAAGCAAGACCGGGTACCTAGATGGGTGACTGGATGTGAATACTACGTGATCTCTGCTTGAAAAGCCGATTTCTAATTCCAGTCAGGTTTATTATAGACACTTACGCGAAATGCCCTAGGGAAAGTTATAAATCCACCACTTGTCCCCCAGATATGGGTTAAGTAGAAAGACATGTATAAATAAATCATTATTATCTAAAAAAAACAACTTTTAAAATTTAAATATATTGTCTGCTTTTAAATAACCTGCAAACACGTTGATAATCCCTAAACTCAAAAATTTTGAACATGTCGCGTATTTAGGATTCGCTAAAGACTGTATAGTTATTTAGTAAGCTTAGCTTAATTTCTACGCCAACATCTAAAAACTGAACGATAGACGCACTCAGCAAGTTTCCAAACCAATGGCTGGACTGGCATGTTGACCATTAACCCATCAAACCCAGCGCTCCATAATATACATCAGTGCGCGTTTATATAAATAATTTCAACGAGGGACCATTTGTTGTTACTGACCTTAGGACTGTGGTCAAAGTGTCCTCTCTTACGCTTAAAAGCGAGAAGCCTAGTCCATGGGATTCCAGCCCTGCAGGAGCGCATATCTGATTGCACCAAGGATGCAATGGTGGGTGGATACCAACGCCAGCTTTACAGTGTTCGTGTAGACTGGGTAATTTTTGTCCTTAGGCGATGGACAATGCGTATGGACAACCTATTATTAAAAATGACATCGTGTCGCATCACCTCAGCGTTTGGGTAACTGGAT
Organism: Acanthosepion lycidas; assembly: GCA_963932145.1. Classification (NCBI taxonomy): domain Eukaryota; kingdom Metazoa; phylum Mollusca; class Cephalopoda; order Sepiida; family Sepiidae; genus Acanthosepion; species Acanthosepion lycidas. The sequence continues at coordinate 30,863,885 of OZ010615.1, read as the reverse complement.
GAATAAATACCATTAGAGAGAAATATTAGGCAACTGTATTCAGGGGATGTAAGTATTTCATATCTATAATTAGACCATGAAATAATTGGTGGTCCTATGGCCAATTTTTGAAGCTCTTACCACGGATTAGCGGTTCGAATACAGAAAGAAATACAGAAAGAAGTTTATTTTAGGACTAGTGAATATTAGATTTCTAAAACATATGGTTTTTGCCGAATTTTGTCAATATTCTTTAAATATCTATTTGAGTGCCCTTTGGTACATGTGAACTATAACGAATATATATATATATATATATATATATATATATATATATATATATATATATATATATATATATATATATATAATGTCGTTTTTTGACATTAAAAAATACGTCAAAAAACGACATTATTACGTCATTATTTTTGCACCAACCTAATATATATATATATATATATATATATATATATATATATATGCGTGTGTGTATAAGCATAAACATGCTACAATTTACGCCATTGCAACAGATAATGTGTGATGATGAAAAGGCGGTCGGAATGAAATATTCAAATAGGAAATTACTTTGAAAATAGAAAGAAAGAGAAAATGGTACGTGCTAAAAGAAGGAAACAAAAAGAAAGAAATAAAGAAAGAAAGAAAGAAGAAAATAAGTAAAGAAAGAAAGAAAGAAAGAAATAAAGAAAGGCTAGAAGGAACAGAAAAGAAAAAACGAAAAGAGAAATAGAGAGAAAAAAAGATTAGAAGGAAGGAAAAGAAAAAAGAAAAGAGAAAAAAGAAAGAAAAAGAGCTTAGAAGGAACGGAAAAAAAGAAAGACAGAATAGAAAGAAGGGAAAAGAAAAAAGAAAAGAGAAAAGAAAGAGGAAAAAAGAAAGAAAAGAAAGGAAGGAAAAGAAAGAGAAAATATTAAAAGAAAGAAAGAAAGATAGGAAAAAGAAAATGTAGAAATAAAATTAAAAGAAAATTGGAAAGAAAAAAGACAAAATGAAGAAGAAAAAGAAAAAGAATATAAAATAGAAAGAAATAAAGTAAAAAGAAAGACGGAAAAGAAAGAAAGAAAGAAAGAAAGAAAGAAAGAAAGAAAGAAAGACGGAAAAGCATATAAGGACAGAAGAAAAAATAAAAAGAGCTGGAAAGAAAAAAGAAAATTGAGAGAAATAATATATATATATATATATATATATATATATATATATATCAGCAAGTAGAAAGAAATGAATGTAGAAAGAAAGAAAGAAAGAAAGAAAGAAAGAAAGAAAGAAAGAAAGAAAAAAAAGAAAGAAAGAATGAAAAAGTAATTAAAAAAAAGAAGCCCACGAAAAAGGAAAAATAAAATGTCGGAACAGATGGGGAATGAAAATGAATAAACGAAAAAGAAAGAACCGCGAACTAAAGAATAACGATGAATGATTTAAAAATTGGGTCAAGAAAGAAAGGCAGAGTCCGCAGTGTTTTATTGCCAGTTGAAATGCTAGCCATGTTATCAGTCGCTACCCACCATAACGTATTTTCCCCAACGCGTTCGCGATTTGCTCGTAAATAAACAGCTAACGGGGAAACAGCCAATTTGAATATCGGCTTGCAGCTGTGAAAACGTTTACGAATAGAAAGCCGTGTACAGAGCTGTCAAAAATGTCGTCTGCTTCTCGCCACCCTGGACACCGTTTTTGTGAAAAGCATTTACGCTGCTGAGAAAGGAAAAACGAGCTGGCTGAATTGGCAAGAATCGAATTGTTGTCGGCCTGATCGAGATGTGAGATCTTCGTAAGGGACATCTGCAGAATAAAGACACTTTTGTGACGTGATCGGAAGAGGTTCTCTCCGGGTGGTTCATTCTCAAAATATCTCTGTCAATTGGTTTTCTTCTATTACATGTCATGTAAGCATCATATTTAAATTATTTATTTATTCCGTACCAGAATAATAAATAATTAATGATAAATTATGGGCTTAATAAAAATAAAAAAGATATGAATAAAAGATTATAACATATATATGTGTGTGTGTGTATGTGTGTGTGATTGAATAAATTATGTCTGCTAATTTTTAATAAGATCCGTTCATACTCACGAATAACCTTCCGTCTATTGATGTTAAATGATGAGAGAAATGTGCTATAGCTGTTTAAATTTCTTTTATTTTCATTTCCCAAGTACTTTCGATCTTCTCTCAAGATCATCTTCAGGGGTGCAAGTAGTACAAATCTATATTTAAAAGCATAATGAAAAAATTACGGTAATGACAAACAACGCGCATCTTTATATAAAAACTTATACTAATGTACTACATATAGTAAACTTTAATGCCTCTAAAACGAAACAGCTCTCATTTACCCAGCACAGAAAACCCTCCGTGCGTCCTATCAGAATGGTTGATGCTCGACTCCTCGAGAGCGCCTGGTTAAGCCTGCTTGGTCTCTCGCTGTCCGCTGACCTGAGATGGAACAATTACATTGAATCAATAGCTTCATCTACCACAAGGAAAGTTGGTTCTCTGCGTCGTGCCAGAAAGTTTTTCTCGTCTGAGTCCATCCTTCAAATCTATAAATCAACCATCCGTCCTTGCATGGAATATTGCTGTCATATATGGTCCGGTGCCCCCCCCCACCCCGCTGTAAGTCTCGAATTCCTCGACAAAATCCAGAGACGAATATGCAATATGATAGGTCCTGATCTGGCATCTAGTCTACAGTCACTTTCCCACAGACGTGATGTGGCTTTCCCCTGTTTCTTCTAAAAGTATTTTCACGGCAGCTGTTCCGACGGGCTACTTTCGCTGGTTCCCGGGACTGCATGAATTTAAGCGAGCTAATAGGTTGGCATCTCACCTTTTCACTGACGAAACGGTGAAATGTAACTGTCTCTTCTACTCACACTTCCCCTCTGTGGTATTCTCTTCCTCTTGCTTGCTTCCCTGATACCTATAATCTTCAAATATTCAATCGACATCTTCTAATGCCTTTTCCCATCCTTCTCATTATCCTCTCCTCAAACACGCCTCTTTACTCTTGTTCTCAACCCTCTGTAAACCATTGCGTGATAGTGCCACGCCCGCCTTGCTTGGGGTGAAATGTTTAAAAAATATATATGTTCAGAATCAAAAATACCTATAATATTAATAATTTTGAGGTAGATATATATAAAACGATATATATATTATAAAACGAACTGTCTCAATTGCTACTCCCAATACAATGGGGAAACTTACAGAAATAATAAGTATAATTTAAAAAAAAAAAAACGTATCTATGAACACAAAAGGATTTATACACAGCAATTTATCAAATGCATTATATGTATATGGAAATAAGTTCAAATACAACTTCGAACTAAAGCATGCCATACTTATTAAAAGAGAAAGTAGACGGAAAATTCTTAAGAGTGCCGCTATTGAGTCTTATCAGAATGTAAATCTGCGGTCCAGATTTGTTTAAATATTTCCTTTCTTTAGTTATACATCTTTCGCAAGTCAACATAAATTACAATAATTTATAAAAGAAAAATGAACTAAAACGATTAAATTCAAAACTTTCATTGATTTAAAATATTCATTGATTTATATATCCAAGAACAGACAGTAAATAGTAAAACGTTGCTGAGAGTTATAACGGGCAGGAAGTAGTGGAGAGCCATTATCACCAACAATTTGGACTGAAAACAGGCTCTGAGGAATTATCGATCAATCAAAAAAAAAAATTCGTCGAAATTGGATGAAAACTGTGGAAACGCATAAACAACATCCGATCACACACAGACATACATTTTGAGAATTTTAGATATAGATATAGATGTACATAGAAATACGTTCAAATTAAACTTGGATCTAATGAATGCCACACTTATTAAAAGAGAAAGTAACTTTGACGGAAAATTCTCGAGAGTGCTGCTATCGAATCTTATAAGAATATAAATCTGCGCCCAAATTCTTTCAAATATCTCCATTACTATTATCCCAAGCCAACATACATAACTATAAAAATATTAAAATATTAAGAGAAAACATTTAAATTCTTGAACTCTTTTATTTAATATATATAATATATTGATTGATTCCAAACTAAAATAATATAAAATATAAATTAGATTATTTAAAAAAGAAAAACACATTTACTCACTTTTGTTTATTAGGCATTAAATTACGTCACTTAGCATCCTCCATAGTTTACCTTGACTTTTCAGTTAGTCTTTTTTGTTTATGATGTAATGGAATAACCTGCCACCCCCATGAGTGGCGGCATTATAGGTGGTAACCGACCTATAAGTATCCGTTAGGTCAGCGGACGGGAGAGTCGCGACGGAATCTGTTAATCAGATCTTGGCCGCTGTCAAACTCTCTGCCTTCGGGCAGAGAGGAACCCGGACGAGGCTATGCCGAAGGGCAGAGTTTCGTCCGGGGAGGTAAACAGACCCGATCCCGTTTATATGGGGTCTACGGGGATTTCTTGGCCGAGCCTCCGGGCTCGGGAAACCCACGTTAAATTCGGCCTTGTGCCACATGTGACTGTGTGGGGTAGTTACTACATAGCGTCGAGCTGCGATCTGCGAGAACCACCGGCCTTCCGATAGCAGCACACACACAACTGTAGTGACTAGCGACGACCGTGCGCATAACTATTACATCCTCGCTTATTGTAGTGGTTTCTACAATAAACCTTTTAGTAGTCATCCACCTT
>OZ010615.1:30839212-30851712 GCA_963932145.1 Acanthosepion lycidas | reverse complement strand
TTGATCATCAAAAGCTCTTTTCGCATATTCGACGACCGCTAGGGGGCGCTTATGCGCTGATTAGTAATCGCTAAGCTCTAAACATCAAAGCAGACCTCTGTTTACCGCCGTTTGGCTTGCATTCCCTTTCACTTCGACGAATGCGCACACATACCAACCACACACATGCACAAAAGCGCTTATATATATATGTACACCCCCACGCACGCACGCGCGTGCGCACACACACACACATAGATAGATAGATAGATAGATAGATAGATAGATAATGAACAGGTTTAGATAGATAGATAGATAGATAGATAGATAGATAGATAGATAACTGCGTCATAAGTAATTTCCGGTGAGGGGGGGACTGTTATAATGATGACTGTATTATTCTAACTACTAATCATATGTGACAGTTAAGAATATATGTTGTGTACACTAACGTATGTTTTTTTTTTACTTTTTGCAAAGCAGTGGTAGCGTACACCGTAAACTAAGGAAAATATGTTGTTTTCCTCCATAACAATGCGAGGCCGCATAAAACCAGGATAACACTGGGAAAAAAATTGTAACTCGGCTAGTCTCTTCTGACCCACACTTCATAATAACCTCCAGGCCTGATGCAAGTTTCTCGCGCCCCCACCCCGAATTTATGATTCCCCACCAAATTTATGATACCTGATCGCCCCCCTCCCCATTTCTATTTTCATTAGAATGTATTCATACGAAATACAGATTTCATATAACCTAATTATGTACAATATATGCAATTTAGGTGAAAAATTGAGCTGGAAATATTTGAAATAAATGCAATGTATCTAAATACAAATTAGAGACATGTCATAATAGATCGCGCCATCTTAAATAAGTCGACAATTATTTCCTAGTTAAAAATTTAGCACATTTATCATTATGGATAAAAAAAAAATGAATTTTAAATACTGTTTTATTTTGGGTTATGGCATATCAACCTCAATGTGTTATTTAATGCCGACAACTTTTTTAAGATAGATTCGTATGAATAGAATATGTATTCTTTGGTTTAGATTGGTTTGGTTTATTTCGTTTTACGGCATATCAACCTCAATGGGTTATTTAATGCCGACAAAATTTTTAGGATAGATTCGTATGAATAGAATTTGTATTCTTTGGTTTAGATTGGTTTGGTTTATTTTGTTTTACGGCATATCAACCTCAATGGGTTATTTAATGCCGACAACATTTTTAGGATAGATTCGTATGAATAGAATATGTATTCTTTGGTTTAGATTGGTTTGGTTTATTTTGTTTTAAGGTTTATCAACCTCAATGGGTTATTTAATGCCGGCAACACGTTTAGGATAGATTCGTATGAATAGAATATGTATTCTTTGGTTTAGATTGGTTTGGTTTATTTTGTTTTAAGGTATATCAACCTCAATGGGTTATTTAATGCCGACAAGATTTTTAGGATAGATTCGTATGAATAGAATATGTATTCTTTGGTTTAGATTGGTTTCGTTTATTTTGTTTTACGGCATATCAACCTCAATGGGTTATTTAACATTTTTAATTATTGGTAATATTTTGTTTTGTCAAGAATCTGTTTCTGGTAATATTTTTCCTTCAAAATTGTATGGCTGGTAATACTTTTTTTTCAAACTATTTGTCCATAGCTGGGACCCTAACAGGTGCTACCACCCTGGGTCAAGGTGTACCTGGGAACACCAGCAATTAAGAGGTGGTTCCACGCGCCTTAAAACCTCCTGATCAGAGGCCTTGCTGCTGGATGTAGTTTATCGTCTTACCCAGGACGTGGATGTAGTTTAACGTCTTACCCAGGAAGAGAAAACAATTTGACGAATTTGGGAAAAAAAAACAAACAAAAAAAAACAGAATTACATCAAAATCAGCGAAAATCTTTCATCGTCTAATAGTCAGTTGTGTTTTTTCTTCTTTAAATTTGTAAATGTAAGTAGAAAAACAATGAAATGTTGAAGAGATAGCGAGGGACACAGAGCACTGCCCAGGGCCCCCAGTCAGGCTTGGGTCCCCACTCACGGTCGAGGAAAGGGGTCGGGGGTAGCACCGACCGGCCCTATTAACTTGGACTTTCCCCAACCAGTTAAATCTTTTTTCGATCGATGCAAAATCATTTTTTTATTTTCTTAAACTTTATTTAAATAAAAAATAAACGGTCCGATATGTCTTTCACATCAAAACCCGCGAAATGTTACACAAAAGGTCTCCAAAACTGTCTGAGAAGGGGCAATAAGTTTTTGCAAAAATGGTGAAAATATTTGAAAAAAAAAAAATGTAATCGCACTTTATTCGATGATGGAAGACGCTGTTGAAAGCAAACGGAGATTATTTATGACTGGACATATACATATATATATATATATATATATAGTCATCCACAGACAGGCTGTTTTGCAGCTAATCAGTGTGACTAGACGCCCGGTTAGGATCGAAACCGGACTGAATTGACGTCAGTCGGGATTCAACCACTAAGCCGTTGGCGCACGACAGCGATGAATCTGAATTTAAGCGTATTTATTTTTAGATAAACACACAATGACTGAGAGAACTCGATTCGATTTACTGAAGAGCTTTGCATTATTATCCGTAATAGTTACTGTTTACAAACCCACACTTCCTCCCTAGAGAGCTCAACCGAAATAAAATTTTCAGGAGCATATATATACATACATATTGCGAAGGATTATTAATTTGAAACTTTTAAAAACATTTATTTTACATTCAACATCATCACTTGTTAAGACATCGAGGGTGTTGAAACAAAATGGCTATTTTTGTAATGATTTTATAACATATTTATGTTATAATTTTTTTTTAAATAAATAATTATATATATATATATATATATATATATATATATGACTGAACATATATATACACATATATATATATATATGACTGAACGTATATATATATATATATATATATATATATATATATGAGAAAGAGCGAGAGAGAGAAAGATATATAGAGAGAGAGTGGGAGGAGGGTATGGTGATATTAGATGATTTCTTATTATGAAGGTCTAAACTGGGGGGGGGTACTAATAAGTGTCGTTCATCAGAACATTTCCCATAGAAATAGTGATAGAGTCACGAAAGTTTGGCATCATTACCAAGGGAATAGGGATGATTGGTTCAAGTTTAGGTGGCATAGCGCCTCTTAGCTGTGAAGGTCTGAACTGGGAGAGCTAATGAATGTAGTTCTTCAGAACATTTGCCATAGAAATAACGTTAATGGCGCGAAATGTTTGCGACGTTTCATCAGAGAGAAAGAGAAAGTAGAGTTGAAAATTAGTCATGGCGGTAATTACCCCGTTGCTTGTTGTGTTGCCTTTTACTTTTACCCCTTTACTACGAGTGGCTCTTGGGCCTTGTACAGGGGAACATAATTGTAAAGAAAAAAAAGGTTCCTCATTCATGAAAACAAAAATTTCTTGGTAGTTCTTTATCGTAAGTGGCTAGCTATAAATAAAACGATCCTTTATCTTTGAATGAGTCAGATTAGACGAAAAATGGAATATTGGTCCCATATATGGGCTGGAGCTGACCAAGCCTTGTATTGGTTGAACTTTAGTAGAAAAAAAGAAGAAGTAATGTCCGCTGGTTGGTTTTAACTAACATGATGTGAAAAAAAAATGGCGACAGTTTATGGACAATTGCTTGCTTTCATGTGTAGAAACGATGTAAAGAGATGAAGGTATGGATTTAAATTATTTTAGAAAAGCTGACCACAGTGAACCTGTCACCATTAACCTAAATGGCATGGCTTTTAAAAAATCCGAAAAAGAAAATAGAAAACAAGAAATAATAAAAACGAGAGGGGATAAAGGAGAGAGAGAAGAAAAAGGAGAGAGAGAAAAAAACAATAAAATATAGTCAGAGAGAAAGGGAATAAGAAAGAGAATCTGGAAAAATAAAAGATAAATCAAAAAAAGAAAGAAAGAAAGAATATAATAGAGAAAGCTAAACAGAAAAGGAGAAAGAGGAAAAGAGTGAGGAAGAAAGGAAGTGAGAAGAGACATAAAAGTTCTTGAAAGGAGTTTTAGTGAGAAAATATGCAAAAATACGGAACAAAGAATCTTTTAGTCACTCATTTTCGAGTGAGAACCAGCAGACCAATTTGTAAACATAAATGGAGGAATACAAGAAGAAAATGTGCTTTCTTATTGATATGGCAGTCCCTGCAGATGGTAACGTATCTTTAAAGATCTTTAAAAAAAAAACTATTAAAATACAAGGATCTTCAAGTGTAAATCTCAAAAGTGTAACACATGAGGACGTCAATAATTCCAGGTGTAGTTGGAGCCCTCAGATTGATTGGAAACGGTTCTGATAGACGCATTGAAGAGATTCCTGGTATCCTAAGCCTTAAAGAAATACAAAAAAATTGTACTTAAAGTACAGGACATACATTATGAAGAGCTTGTACCTATATAAAATATGTCTAATCCTAGGATTTTTGTTTTACACGAGAAAAATGATCAAGGAAAATGGCCATGAAGCCATTTCTGACCTTAGGTCTCTGGTTGGGACCCGGAAGCAAATGTGTATACACCAGAAATCCAAGGAAGAAATAATAATAATAATAATAATAATAATAATAATAATAATAATAATAATAATAATATTTTTTTTAAAGGATCAGTGGAAAGTTTCATGAAGTTATTTCTGACCTTAGGTCTCTGGTTGTGCCCCGGAAGGAAACGTGTATAGATACAACAGAAATCCAAGGAAATAATAATAATAATAATAATAATAATAATAATAATAATAATAATAATAATAATATTCGAGATTAACAGGATGTTGGGAATGAAGACTGAAACTGTATTAACAGTAATCGGAGCTCTGGGCCTCGTGAGAAAAGGAATTGTTAATTTTAATAACAGTGTCCCAGATAACATCAATATCCAATTTATCCAGAAAATCACCCTACTAGTAACATCCCATATACTAAGAAAAGTGCTATCAATTAAATGACAATTCTCCTATAGGGCCTAAGAACCATTGTTTGGATCGAGCTCTATAGGATACAAAGCTGGAAACATAAAACACAAACAATAATAATAATAATTTCCTGGTAGCCCATGCCTTAAAGAAATGCAAAAAATTGTTCTCACGAGTACAGCTCACACATCATGAACAGGTTTATCTACGTAAAACATCTGCGATTTTTTATTTATTTATTTATTTTTTCAAAAATGCTCACTGGGAAATGTCATGATGCCATTTCTGACCTTAGGTCTCTGGTTGGGACCCGGAAAGAAATGAGTATACACCAGAAATCAAAGGAATAATAATAATAATAATAATAATAATAATAATAATTGTAAGACAAGTGACTTTTGTATGAAGTTTTTTTCTTATATTCTTATACTTCTATGTAATCTTTAAACATAACTTAAAGTCGACAGACATACTGTCCAAGCATTGTTAAGCATTGTTAAATACTGTGGTTTTTCTTTTCAGCAATAATTGGCCGAGCAACCAGTACTATTGCTGGTTGAAATTTATAAATCTTTCTATTAAATGATTTTTTTTTTTTTTGCGGTGGAGGGGGAATAGTTTTCTCAAGTCCAGTAGCTGTTATCGCTCTTTCTAGTATTGATCGAGGTTTACTTTCTAACCTTTTGTTTGAAGTAGTGTAGGACTTTCAGCAGGTAAGTGAAAAAAGGAAACTGTACATTTAGGATCGAAGATCTACGGAAATTGTGACAAAGAGAAGGCTGCGATACGAATAATGTTGGTAACATTAGCCGTTTCCCTACAAGGAAACATTTGGCATTCATTGACCGATCAGCCAGTGGTATTCTACTTACACATTTCTTCACTCCCTGGTCATCAGACTGGGAGTCAGTCGCTCAAGTCTTGACCGACTGTTCGGTTGAACTCTCTGCCTTCGGGCGGGGAGGAACCCGAAGGAGGCTACGCCGAAGGGCGGATTCTCTTTCGGGGAGGTAAACCGGCCCTTCAATGGGCATATTTTGGGGCCGAGCCCACGGGCTCGGAAATCCCACGTTAAAAGCTGCCTTCTGCCACATGACGCCCCAGTGGGGGAGGGGTTGACTGAATATCGTCATCAGGCTGGGATCCAAGTGTAGTATCTGTTCTCCTCATCTCTAAAGATAGCCATTTCCCTATAAGGAAACATTTGGTATTCATTGACCGAGCAGCAAGTACTGATTTCGATTTTAATTTATGAAATCTTTCTCATGTCCAGTAGCTCTTATCGCTCCTTCCGGTACTGATGAGGCCTTCCTTCCTAAACTTTTATTTCAACTAGTGTGACATGTTAACATATTGTTGGTGTCATTATTTTCTTTTCGAATTATATTTGCTGTCCATTTTTATTGTTGCTGCTGTTGGTAGTCTTCAAGTGGTGCGGTTTCTGTTCCAGTTCTTTGTGGTTCTGTAACAACAGTTCACAAGGTTCCAAGAAGGAATGACCTTTGCCTAAACCCTCGGGCTTCACTCACCTTTTCGCCGTTGATCTTAGAAAGCAGTTATATACAGTGGACAGTTTTTTTTTCTTTCTTTCTGAACGTGTTGGTGCTCTGCATGACATCCATATTTTGCTGGCGCTGGAGTTTGAACCCAGATCACCAGTGAGCAAACACGGGAGATTCCATTTCTAATAGGTAGACTACGTTATTGTATAGGAAAGGTATACATGGGAATTAGCGTGGCGTCTAAGTGATCGCGATTTTCTATACTGTCCTCTATACTTTTTCTCTATACTGATCACTCTACGGATTACTATTCGGTGATTACTATTAGAACTAGTATTACTAGTGCGATTATTCGAAGGAGTTACTACTAATATCTGTGACACAACGAGCATTACGAACGTGCATTCGTTGAACCCAGAAAAGTGACGACGACGAAGGCCTCTGGATGACTCGTTCTGCCGAGACTATTTAAGAACATAACTCGTGCTTTCCAGTTAATGCTTTGGTTGGGTATCAATTTGCGGTATTGGGCGACACTACCTCTGTCGCAGCTTATTCTCTGTTCCATTTCCTTTTCTCCTATAGTAATTAGTCATAAATGATGCATGCACCAATAATAAAAATAATAATAATAATAATAATAATAATAATAATAATAATAATAATAATAATAAACCAGATACAGATGCGATGGCAAGATAAACCGCTTCATGGCCAATACTCTGCCGGTACCAAACAAGCTGACGTAGACAAAACCCGTACCCATCAGTGGCTACGTAGTGCAGGGTTGAAAGCGGAAACTGAAGGTTTTATCCTTGCTGCGCAGGACCAATGCTTGCTAACCAGGAATTATCAAGCACATATACTAAAATATTGTGTCAGCCCAAAATGCAGATTCTGTGATAAATATCCAGAAACGATTGATCATCTTGTATCAGGTTGCACGATATTGACATCCACTGAATATAAAACCCGGCATGACAGAGTGGGCCAATATCTGCACTGGAAAATATGCAACTTCTACGGGAAGGAAACTGAAAGAAACTGGTATGGACACCACCCAGACCCGGTTACGGAGATAGGACCTGTTACAATTCTATGGGACTACACAATACACACTGACAGAACAATCTAAGCCAAGCGCCCTGATATTGCTATTAAAGACCACAAACAAAAAAAAGTGCCTCCTTATTGATATGGCAGTCCCTGCTGACTGCAATGTATCTTTGAAGATATTCAAAACCTGTCAAAATACAAGGACCTTGAAATAGAAATCTCAAAAATGTGGCATATGGGAACATCAACAATCCCTGTTGTAGTTGAAGCCCTAGGACAGGTTGGAAAAGATTGCACTAGACTAATTGATGGGATTCCTGGAAGCCCATGCCTCAAAGAAATATAAAAAATTGTTCTGACAAGTACCGCCCACACTTTACGAAGGGCTTTATCTATGTAATTTTTTTTTTTTTTTTTTTGTCAGTGGAAAGTGTTATGATACCATTTCTAACCATAGATCCTTGGGCGGAACCCGGAAAGAAATGTGTAAACGCCAGAAATCAAAGAAAATAATAATAATAATAATAATAATAATAATAATAATAATAATAATAATAATAAACAAAATGTTTAGCGTACATCTTCCAGTATTTGTCAACACTTAAGAGAGAAAAAAAAAACACGGTGTTTGACAATATTAAATACTTCGAGAGTATATCTCTTTAAGTTATTTAAAAACTATAAAAATATCGCGCGCAAATCGATCGCGAATCCCAACAGAGTCGAAGGGGCACCACCACATGTACTACAGCTACAGTAGAATTGGTGTTTCTTAGGGAAGATAGTCTGATAGTGCCCAACCCTCCCCAGGCCGGTTTTTGAATTCAGACTTACCTTCTCCGAGACCAGTTGCCACCTACGTCTATAGATACCCAGTCTGCCAAGCTTCTACAGGGGTGGAGAAGAAAATGATTCATACCTTTCCCAAGGTAAGTGAAAGTAATGGAATTCGAAGTCAGCTCTCCGATTCCTCAATTCGATCCGTGTCTCCATAAAACTGGTACATACTTTAATTAAAAAAAAATAACTTGAAGATGACATATTGTCAAAATATTGTTTAACATTGTAAAACACTGTGTTTTTTCTTTACTTAAATCGCGCTTTATCCTTAAGTTTTATTACTATTATTATTGCTCTCTAGGCACATATTAACTGATAAGCGCTTGGAGAGAAATCACCCTGACTTCAAAATAGTGCAAAAGGGCAGCTATGAATGGATCTTGATAGACGTTGCGGAATCTTGGGATAAGAACACCGTGAAGGCAAGGCACTTGGAAATACAGGGGTTTCAAACCTGGTCCAGAAAAATGAACAAATGCATTTCTTAAGAGAAATAAAAAGTTAATAATAATAATAATAATAATAATAATAATAATAATAATAATATGATGTCCTCTAAATAATAATAATATTAATTATTATTATTATTTTATTTTGATTCCTGGCGTTTACACATTTCTTTCCGGGTCCCGCCCAGGGACCTAAGGTTAGAAATGGCATTATGACACTTTCCACCGAGAAAAAAAAAAAAAATTCATAGACAAATTATTATTATTGTTGTTGTTGTTGCTCTCCCCCCTTCCTTCGTTACGCCCCACCAATACTTCATAAATAATGGATTATTCCATTTTGGTCACGTGATAAAAGAGGAAAAGACACTACTTGGTTTTAGTGAGTAAAAGAAAGAAAGAACAAAAGAAGTGTGGAGAGAGCATCAGATATAGCACTTTGATCGCAGCCAATATGCCGAGCAACGATAATATCTTCGTTTGCGTGGATACCGGTATTCCCAGTGAGGGAGGAACTGTTTTCTGAGACCGGGCACAATATTTTCAGTTTCACTCTGTCCACAGACAGAGACATAACTGAAAGCTGAAATGGACTTTATTCACCCGAGTACAGATACTACACTTTGATCCCACTTAAAAGGCCGAGAAGCGGTTAATTTTTTTTTTTTTTTTTTTTAGAGTACCGACACGCTACCGATTGGGACACCAGGGCAAGACGATTTAGGACCCGTGTCCTTGTACTGGTTTTAAAAATTGAGTTTTGAGATTTTAATTGCACATTTTTTTTTATCCAAATCGTTACCGTTTTTTGTGGAAACGAGTTTAAAGATAAAGTTTTCGTTCAAAATTAGAGCGTTGGAATTTCATTCCGGTGATCAAGGAAAGATTTAACGCTGTCAAAAAATTCCGTATCCTTATGGAAAAAAATGCGTAAATATCATTTTAACATATTTTCCAATTGCAACATTTAACCCCTTCTCAATAAATCAAAGAAAATAAATCAGAATTATGAAAAAATATAAAAAATATTCACTTGATAAAGGCAAAATGGAGATTAAATACACTATTTAGTTAAGTTGTGGCCAGCCTTGAAAATCGATTCAGTTTTTTTGTCATATGAAATTTAGGTTTTCTTATTTTTCAGCGGAAAAAAAATTAAGCTTATCTCCCGCACCCCCACCCCCCAAAAAATAAAAAAATAAATGGTTAATATGCAGATTAGGACCCGCGCTCAGTTTGCATTAAAAATTTCCCGAATACTACATTTAGGTGTAAATATACATTCTTCATTCGAAAATGACTTCATAAATTTGATAAAATCTACCATTTTGGCGTTATAGACAGTAAAAGTTCGGATTCATCAGCGTCGTAGGGTGGCAGCCATTATTGGCATTGTTTGCAGACATTCGCTGCGGAAAGAACATAGTTAACGACCTTTTTTTACTGATCTTACTTATCTCAACTTATCGCAATTACTGCGCAAGAGAACTATTTACGTTCATACGCTCAGTTGTGCGCTGCGTGCACAATAATCAAGACAAGTGAATGTTCCACTCATAGCTATTTCGCAGCAAATGTAAGTAAACAACGCCAGTAATGGTTTTCGACAACAACGCGAATGAATCCGAACTTTTACTGTCGATAATTCCGAAGCGGTAGATCTTATCAAATTTAATTAATCAAGTCATTTTTAAGTGAAGCATGTACATTTACAACTTAATGTAAGTATTCAGGAAATTTTTTATTGCAAACTGAGCGCAGGTCCTAATCTGAAAATTAACCAAAAAATAAATAAATAAATAAAGCTTCATAAAAAAAAGAAATGTCTTCATTTTAATCAACAAATTTCGTTTATGAATCTTGTGCCGGAACTTTCATCGATGGGTATTATTTAAGTTTGCACCGTTATAAAACATTTGCCCTCGAATACTATTCGTTTGTGACTGAAGTTAATTAATTCTTTTTGTATTTTTATACAACAGGCTTAATTATTTGAAACAGAAAGTAAACATTTTGCTTAATCTACAGAATTTTGTATTTTCGAAGTGACTGGCATTTATTTAAAACTCTGTGTATATTTATTTCAGTGGAAGAAATTGTTTCCATTTAATATACTTTCTTTCTATTTTTTTTATTTCTACTTTACTTTCGAAATTTTATTAAAATAGGGTAATGTCTGCACTTTTCCTTCTCACAAGGGATTAATGTTAATTCCATGCTTGTTTTACTTTTCTCTTTCTTTAATTTGAACAAGTTTTTGTCCTGATTTTCAATATTTAAATTATTTAAAGAATATAAATTTTGATAATCTTCCCTTCTCTGGTAAATAATATTGTGATATTTTCCTTCATATTCATCATGTATACTAGATCTGTTTTTAAACGTATATACACATTTTGAAGTTTCAGGTTCTCATTGAAGAAAGAGAATAATTAAAGGATCAGAGAGAGAAAACAAGACCAAAAGAGCAGTTTCTAACTTGGAACTATTGACAAAGATGCTGTCAAAATCATCAAAAAAAGTGTAGCCGAAGCAGAGAGATTAGACAGACAGACTAAAAGACAGCAAGAACAGGATTCTATACGCTGCTTCAACATTGGATATTTTCCCACCATGACAATAGTTTTGAGTCAGGGAGACAGCCTAAGGGACCTTGGAGTCATTTAAATATCCTTATTTCCAATTTGAAACTATTGACAAAAGTGCTGTCAAAAATATTCAAAAAGTACAGCTTTAGAAGAAATATTAGACAGGAAGATTGAAAGACAGCAACAACAGGATTCTACACGCTGCTTCAACATTGGATATTTTCCCACTAATATTTTCTAGTGAAGAAACAACTGACAACAGTTTTGAATCAATAGGAGTAGATAAGTTTGCCTATTGTCCAATTTACCCCCCCACCACTTTTTTGAACTGGAGGAGAGGTTTTCTGTTTAGGGTCCGGTTTCCGGTTCCTTCTAAATTCTTCTTCAACTTTGTACATCTAACGTCTCCGATTAAACTCTGAAATTTATTATTTATTTATTTTTTTCCTCAACAAGAGTAGATAGGTGTGCCTATTGTCCAGTTTACACTCCTCCCCAATCTTTTGAACTGGGGGAAAGATGTATCCCTTGTTTCCTGTTTGGGATTGGATTTTCTGGTTCCTTCTAAAGTTTTCTCATTCGCTTTCACTCCCAGTAGTTACTTGCGTTTTAGTGATATTATCGCATTGCTAAATGTGAATCGTTTAAAAAATATTAATAGAAACTAATCTAAAGAAAAATATATTCTCATATATATATATATATATATATATATATATATATATATATATATATATGTATGTATGTATGTATGTATATGTATGTATATATATATATATGTATATGTATTTCTTTTTCAATATTATCTTTTTGCTCTCCCTCAGTATTCTTCAATGAAGACGATACGGGTCTTAACCTTACACCACGTTTCAGTGCTAAACTTCGTATCATTAATACAGAAAGCTGACAGCTTAAGTATTTTCCAGCGACCGAATCCCAAACAAATTTAAAAGATGGTAAATGTCATTCCGGTCTACAAGATCCGAGCAGTTATAACCGAATCAAATGGAGCCTTAGGCGAGTCCCCTCCGCACAATAAAACATACAGAAAAGAAGCAAACGGAACGTAAGTATCGACAAAAATGGAAGAAAACAGACGACAATAAA
>OZ010615.1:30791712-30834212 GCA_963932145.1 Acanthosepion lycidas | reverse complement strand
TCTTAATTCTTCTTCTTTCATTGTTGTCTCGTCTTAATAGTCTCTTTTTCTCTCTCATATCGTCTAACACTGACTAACCCCTTGCGTCTTAGTGGCTTTATTGCCTTTCTTTGTGGCGTGGGAATGATTATAAAGAAAAAATAATAATTGAAATTAAAAAAAGAATAGTTTGGGACTATTAATGCTTCGATCCTTTCTTCGATGAGAAGTGTTATATAATGTTTTTCAGGGAAACAGTATTTTGAAACCAGTAAAAAAAAAAAATCAAAAAGTAAAAAAATAAAACAAAAAATAAATTAATACTTGTAGTTCTAATATGTTTTTCAGTTCAAACAACAAAAGACACTTAAAAAAAAAATTCAATATCAATCTTTTTTTTATCCGATGACAGAAACAAAGTGTCTTAGAAGATGTTACATTGTCTAAGAGTACATATTTTAGGTGCAGACAAACACGTGTGACATGTTTTTGCACTTACATAGGTTTTCGATTATTCTTATTATTTATTTATTTATTAGGTTGGTGCAAATATAATGACGTAATAATGTCGTTTTTTGACGTATTTTTTAACGTCAAAAAACGACATTATTACGTCGTTGTTTTTGCACCAACCTAATATTTATTTTTGCTTTTAAATGATTTTTTTCTTTCTTTCTTGCCATTTCTTCTCTTTTTGTCTTATCTACACGATCTTTTCATTTTCGTTTTATCGTCTGCTAAAAGAAATACAATATATTTTTTATTGATTGATTTTCGGCACTTTTTCCCTTTTAGTAAAGATTTTTTTTTTAATGTCATGTTATTTATTTACTTTTTTGTTAAATTTCAAAATCACTTTCTTTTAATTTGCATCTTTTTGACTCCGTTTAAAATTGCCTTCTCGCTTTGTTTTTCATACAGTTCTCTATACATATTATTTTATTTCTTTTTCATATAATTATTCTCTTATATATATATATATATATATATATATATATATATATATATATATATATATATATATATTATCTCTATCCCTTCTTCATACGATTCTTCTACTATTTAAATCTCTGTCTTCTTCATACGAATCTTCCGCCATTTTCACTATCATCTTTATAAGATACTGCGGCCATCTTTTCGTCTGTCTTCTTAATACGTCTTTTCAGATGTTTTTTCTTTCTTTCTTTGTTCCTGATACGTCCACCGTTTTTCTCTCTTCTTTCATGTGATTCGTTCCCAGTTTTCCGATCTTTCTTTTTCATAGGAAGCGTCTTCTGTTTTTCTCAATTTCATTTCCCTATTTTTTATATTTTGCAAACTTTCTTCTTCATTGGTGTTCCGCCATTTTTATTTTTCATGCGGTTTTCTGCCATTTTTCTTTCACAGTGATATCATTCGTCTGTAATATTTTTGTCTTCATTTTTTAAAATCGTTCTTTTATCGTTTCTCTCTCTTTCTCTCCCTCTCTCTCCCTGTCATTCTCTCTCTCGCTATCTTTCTCTCACTCGCTATCTTTCTCCCTTTCGCTATCTTTTCCCCTCTGTCTCTCTATCTTCCTCCCACTCGCTATCTTTCTCCCTCTCGCTATCTTTCTCCTTCTCTCTATCTTTTTCCTTCTCTCTATCTTTTTCCCCTCTCGCTATCTTTCTCCTTCTCGCTATCTCTCTCCCTCTATCTATCTCTCTCCCTCTCGCAATCTTTCTCCCTCTCGCTATCTTTCTCCTTCTCTCTATCTTTTCCCCTCTCTCTATCTTATTCCCTCTCCCTTTCGCTATGTCTCCCCCTCTCACTCTTTCTTTGTTAAACGATCTCTCAACCATTTTATCTATTTTTTCTTAATACGTTTCTTCCACACTTATTTTTCTCTTACTTTTTCATTCGATTCGTCGACAATTCCTTCATTTTTCATTCTTTTGTTCCACAGTTATTTCCTTCTTTATTTTTCATTCGATATTTCCACAATTATATTTCTCCTTCTTTTTCATTCAATTCTTCCCCGAATCTTTATTTATTTTTCATTCGATATTTCCACAATTATATTTCTCATTCTTTTTCATTCAATTCTTCCCCAAATCTTTATTTATTTTTCATTCGATATTTCCACAATTATATTTCTCATTCTTTTTCATTCAATTCTTCCCCAAATCTTTATTTATTTTTCATTCGATATTTCCACAATTATATTTCTCCTTCTTTTTCATTCAATTCTTCCCCGAATCTTTATTTATTTTTCATTCGATATTTCCACAATTATATTTCTCATTCTTTTTCATTCAATTCTTCCCCAAATCTTTATTTATTTTTCATTCGATATTTCCACAATTATATTTCTCATTCTTTTTCATTCAATTCTTCCCCAAATCTTTATTTATATTTCATTCGATATTTCCACAATTATATTTCTCATTCTTTTTCATTCAATTCTTCCCCAAATCTTTATTTATTTTTCATTCGATATTTCCACAATTATATTTCTCATTCTTTTTCATTCAATTCTTCCCCAAATCTTTATTTATTTTTCATTCGATATTTCCACAATTATATTTCTCATTCTTTTTCATTCAATTCTTCCCCAAATCTTTATTTATATTTCATTCGATATTTCCACAATTATATTTCTCATTCTTTTTCATTCAATTCTTCCCCAAATCTTTATTTATTTTTCATTCGATATTTCCACAATTATATTTCTCATTCTTTTTCATTCAATTCTTCCCCAAATCTTTATTTATTTTTCATTCGATATTTCCACAATTATATTTCTCCTTCTTTTTCATTCAATTCTTCCCCAAATCTTTATTTATTTTTCATTCGATATTTCCACAATTATATTTCTCATTCTTTTTCATTCAATTCTTCCCCAAATCTTTATTTATTTTTCATTCGATATTTCCACAATTATATTTCTCATTCTTTTTCATTCAATTCTTCCCCAAATCTTTATTTATTTTTCATTCGATATTTCCACAATTATATTTCTCATTCTTTTTCATTCAATTCTTCCCCAAATCTTTATTTATTTTTCATTCGATATTTCCACAATTATATTTCTCATTCTTTTTCATTCAATTCTTCCCCAAATCTTTATTTATTTTTCATTCGATATTTCCACAATTATATTTCTCATTCTTTTTCATTCAATTCTTCCCCAAATCTTTATTTATTTTTCATTCGATATTTCCACAATTATATTTCTCATTCTTTTTCATTCAATTCTTCCCCAAATCTTTATTTATTTTTCATTCGATATTTCCACAATTATATTTCTCATTCTTTTTCATTCAATTCTTCCCCAAATCTTTATTTATTTTTCATTCGATATTTCCACAATTATATTTCTCATTCTTTTTCATTCAATTCTTCCCCAAATCTTTATTTATTTTTCATTCGATATTTCCACAATTATATTTCTCATTCTTTTTCATTCAATTCTTCCCCAAATCTTTATTTATTTTTCATTCGATATTTCCACAATGATATTTCTCATTCTTTTTCATTCAATTCTTCCCCAAATCTTTATTTATTTTTCATTCGATATTTCCACAATTATATTTCTCATTCTTTTTCATTCAATTCTTCCCCAAATCTTTATTTATATTTCATTCGATATTTCCACAATTATATTTCTCATTCTTTTTCATTCAATTCTTCCCCAAATCTTTATTTATTTTTCATTCGATATTTCCACAATTATATTTCTCATTCTTTTTCATTCAATTCTTCCCCAAATCTTTATTTATTTTTCATTCGATATTTCCACAATTATATTTCTCATTCTTTTTCATTCAATTCTTCCCCAAATCTTTATTTATATTTCATTCGATATTTCCACAATTATATTTCTCATTCTTTTTCATTCAATTCTTTCCCAAATCTTTATTTATTTTTCATTCGATATTTCCACAATTATATTTCTCATTCTTTTTCATTCAATTCTTCCCCAAATCTTTATTTATTTTTCATTCGATATTTCCACAATTATATTTCTCATTCTTTTTCATTCAATTCTTCCCCAAATCTTTATTTATATTTCATTCGATATTTCCACAATTATATTTCTCATTCTTTTTCATTCAATTCTTCCCCAAATCTTTATTTATTTTTCATTCGATATTTCCACAATTATATTTCTCATTCTTTTTCATTCAATTCTTCCCCAAATCTTTATTTATTTTTCATTCGATATTTCCACAATTATATTTCTCATTCTTTTTCATTCAATTCTTCCCCAAATCTTTATTTATTTTTCATTCGATATTTCCACAATTATATTTCTCATTCTTTTTCATTCAATTCTTCCCCAAATCTTTATTTATTTTTCATTCGATATTTCCACAATGATATTTCTCATTCTTTTTCATTCAATTCTTCCCCAAATCTTTATTTATTTTTCATTCGATATTTCCACAATTATATTTCTCATTCTTTTTCATTCAATTCTTCCCCAAATCTTTATTTATATTTCATTCGATATTTCCACAATTATATTTCTCATTCTTTTTCATTCAATTCTTCCCCAAATCTTTATTTATTTTTCATTCGATATTTCCACAATTATATTTCTCATTCTTTTTCATTCAATTCTTCCCCAAATCTTTATTTATTTTTCATTCGATATTTCCACAATTATATTTCTCATTCTTTTTCATTCAATTCTTCCCCAAATCTTTATTTATATTTCATTCGATATTTCCACAATTATATTTCTCATTCTTTTTCATTCAATTCTTTCCCAAATCTTTATTTATTTTTCATTCGATATTTCCACAATTATATTTCTCATTCTTTTTCATTCAATTCTTCCCCAAATCTTTATTTATTTTTCATTCGATATTTCCACAATTATATTTCTCATTCTTTTTCATTCAATTCTTCCCCAAATCTTTATTTATATTTCATTCGATATTTCCACAATTATATTTCTCATTCTTTTTCATTCAATTCTTCCCCAAATCTTTATTTATTTTTCATTCGATATTTCCACAATTATATTTCTCATTCTTTTTCATTCAATTCTTCCGCAAATATTTATTTATTTTTCATTCGATATTTCCACAATTATATTTCTCATTATTTTTCATTCAATTCTTCCCCAAATCTTTATTTATTTTTCATTCGATATTTCCACAATTATATTTCTCCTTCTTTTTCATTCAATTCTTCTCCAAATCTTTATTTATTTTTCATTCGATATTTCCACAATTATATTTCTCATTCTTTTTCATTCAATTCTTCCCCAAATCTTTATTTATTTTTCATTCGATATTTCCAGAATTCTATTTTTATTTTTTTCATTCGATTCTTCAATTGTTTCTTTGTTCAATATGATTTTTACACAATTATTTCTTTCTTTTTCATTCGCTTCGTCTACAGTTATTTTTTTTCATTCGATTCTTAAACGACTATTTAATTATTTATTTCTCATACAATTCTTCCACAACTAAATTTCTCTTTTTTTTCACTCAATTCTCCGACAATTATTTGTTTCTTTCTTTTTCATACGATTCTTCAACAATGAAATGTATCATTCTTTTTCGTTTTGGTCCTTCCTCAGTTATTTCTTTCTGTTTTTTCCATACGATTCTTCTACTATTATTTGTCTCTTTGTCATTCGATTCTTCCACAATTTTTTCTTGTTATTCAGTTCTTCCATAGTTTAATTCTTATTTCTTTTTCATTTGATTCTTCCACAGTTCTTTTTTCCTTTCTTTTTATACGATCCTTCCACATTTATATTTCTCTTTCTTTGTCTGTGGATTTTTCCTTATTTATTTATTTATTTTCCATTCACTTCTTCCACAATTAAATTCCTCTTTCTTTTTCATTCAATTCTTCCAAAATTCTTTCTTTCCTTTTCATACGATACTTACACATTTAAATTCTTCTTTTTATTTTTCATAGGATTATTCCACAATTATTTATTTCTTTTTCATTCGATTCTTCCACAATTCTGTCTTTCTATCTTTTGCATTCGGTTCTTCCACAATTAGATTCCTCTTTCTTTTTCATTCGATTCTTCTACCGTTATTTTGTTTTTCATACGATTCTTCCACGATCATTTCTTTCTTTTTCCTTTTGATTCTTCCACAATTATATTTCTCTTTCATTTTCGTTTGAATTTTCACAATTCTTTCTTTCTTTTTCATTCGCTACTTCAGTAATTATTCCTTTATTTTTATACGATTCTTACACAATTAAATTTCTGTTTCTTTTTTATTCAATTCTTCGACAATTATTTCTTTATTTCCTTTTCATACGATTCTACAACAATTAAATTCTTTCTTTTTCATGAGATCGTTCCATAAATATTTTTTTCTTTCTTTTTACACGATTTTTCCTCCATTATTTCTTTCTTTTTCAATCGATTCCTCCACAATTATATTTCTTTTTCTTTTCCTTTCGGTTCCACAATTCTGTCTTTCTTTTTCATACTATTCCTAGACAATTAAATCGCTCTTTCTTATTTATTCAATTCTTCGACAATTATATATTTCTTTTTCATGCGATCGTTCCATAAATATTATTATCTTTTTTTACACGATTTTTCTTCCATTATTTCTTTCTTTTTCAATCGATTCTTCCACAATTTTCTCTTTCTTTGTCTTTCATTCGATTCTTCCACAATTATTTCTCTGTTTTTTTTTTGTTTTGTTTTGTTTTTTTATTTGATTTGCATTTTTGAACTAGTAAGATTACTTCTATCTTTAGTAGGACGTCAGATATTTCGATAGGCGCGCAATTTTAGTGCATCGCTGTAGGTGCCATTTTCCAAAGATGGGACTCTTCTGAAATCAAGCATACAATCTCTCAGCGATAAAACATTGTTTTTGTTTTTTGTTTTTCTTTCGAAATTATACAGACTCTGAATTGGTTCTCTCGAGTATAAACAAGAAAAAAAAACGAAGAAAAAAACAAAAAAAAACAGCAGAACACGAGATTGATTTGCATCTGTGAAAATAGCGAAGATGCAGCTGTAATTTTCACAAACGCGCCATAATTTGTTAGTTAAAAGATCAAACAAATTTGGTTTGTATTTTTCTTTTTAACTGATAGGATAAATTTATCTTAAAGATTGACGTCCCCGTATCAGGTGATTGGACAAAGTTGCAATTTCGGTACTCATCATATGCGACACTTTTGTTGATGGATGTGCGGCTAGTATAACTGTTAGAGATGGCGTGTCAAGTTCGAGTTCTACCGAAGTTCGTTGCATTCACTTTCACCCAAAACAGTCTTTAGACATGTGCAAATCTGTTTCAACTTCCTCATGTGTTAAGTAGCAGAGCATCCCTAACCGTAGTTGGCAATCGTTCTAGGAGAATGGTAACTATGAATTTAAACCGATTCTGGCGCCTGTTAAAAACAAAGCATAAAGGAATGTGTGAACTGCCAGAATACCATCTTGTACACATGTATAAACCTACCATTCGCCTGTGCATTGAATATTGCTGCCATATCTGGTCTGATGTTCCTACTATATATCTCAAAATTCTTGACCAAAATTTAAAGGAGGCTCTATAATGTATATCAGGAGTATGCAAAAGTTTCCAGCACAAAATAAAATCCCCCTTGCACATTTATAAATCTACCATTCATCCAAGCATTGAATATTGCTGCCATATCTGGTCTGGTGTTCCTACTATATATCTCAAGATTCTTGACCAAAATTCAAAGAAAGCTCTAAAAGTTTCCAGCACAAAACAAAATCTCCCTTGCACATTTATAAATCTACCATTCATCCATGCATTGAATACTGCTGCCATATCTGGTCTGGTGTTCCTACTATATATCTCAAGATTCTTGACCAAAATTCAAAGAAGGGTCTGCAATGTATAACAGGTGTTTGCAAAAGTTTCCAGCAGAAAATAAAAATCCAGCGCTGAAATTCATAAAGCCTAAGCACCTTGTTGAACAATTCGTCTAAACAATTACCATGAGAGTATTTATAGAAAAGGCAGACGGAAGCAATTTTACGGCGTTGGGAAAGTAACTGAAGCCGAGACGCTAGGTCATGTCTAGTAATATTGCAGATTCACCTTTGGATTTTATGAAGAATTTCCAAATAAATAGCAGGTGCACTATGCTAAGCATGGGCGAATGACAGACTTATAGATATGTAAGATAGATTCTGGAGAGAGAAATTGTCTAGCACCGACACAGTGAACGCTTCTAACAATGGATTCAATGTAGCCTTTCCACTTCATGTCAGCCGACAATATAAACCCGAAAGGCAGAACGAGTCACTCACATACATTCTGATAGAAGACAGAAAGAGGTCTCTCAGATTATGAAGAAAGAACATTTTAGTTTTAGAGGAGTTAAAATTAACCAGCCATTCTTTTGTGATGTCAACGAACACTCGTTGTCACTTCGTCGATAACAACGATTACTCGTTGCCAGTTTTGTAAATGCTCGTTTTAGTAGAGTCTTTGTAATCGCAGCTAAAACTATAGTAACGCCGTTGAACAATACTGATGTCAGACGCCTTCGAATATCACTCGCACTAATAGTACTTGCTCGATAATACTCGCTCGAATAGTAACCACCGTATAGTGTGCCGAATACTAAATCCGTATAGTGAGATATTCACTAAACCGCCCACGCAGTTAATAAATTAAATTAAATAAAGTAAATATATAAAAGTATTAGAACATTCGTGATGTCAACGAACAGGAAGATATTCACTAACCGCCCCAGGTGTTCGGGTGCGGGACAAGACCAAGTTTATTGCGGGGTATCCGAGCCCTTAGGCTCGGGGAAAATTTCCTCGTAAACCCCGTAAAAATGTGGTCGGGTAGCTGTCTGACTCTGCCCTTCGGCAAATGCCTCGACTGGGTTCCTCTCTTCCCGGCGGCAGAGAGTTTGACCAGCACACTTACGAAGTAATCTGGATAGTGAGATATTCACTAACCCACTCCACGCGGTAGGATGCAGAACAAGGCCAATTTTATTGTGGGGGATCCGAGCCTATGGGCTCGGCCAAGAATTACCCGTAGACCCCCTTAAAAATCGGGGTCGGGTAGCTGTCTATCTCCCGAGGCATAGCCTCCTTTGGGCTCCTCTCTGCCCGGAGGTAGAGAGTTTGACAAGCACGAGTCCCAAATAACCCGTAGGGAGATCACTTAGACGCCACGTTAATTCCCATATAGAAATTTCCTTTACCATCACATGATCCACTTATTCAGAATGGGATCGCTTGTGTTTGCTCTCTGGTGATCTGCGTTCAAACTCTAGTGTCGGCATCGACAATTTATTTCTATATAACACATTCTTGGCTGAGGTTAACAACAGACTTTAGGTTGTTTGTGAAAGCAAGCGCCAATTTCACTTTGCCAAACTGACCAGACTTAGTATCGAGAAACGGCTAAATAGTTGTATCATCAATATATTAGGTTGGTGCAAAAATAATGTCGTTTTCTCACATAGTAACATATGTGAGAAAACGACATCAATTTTGCAAGATAAAAGCTAACGTCATCGGGAAGGTCGTTAATGAAAATTCTAAACAAAGTAGGACCAAGAACACCTACATTTGTACAGAAGGATCTAGAAGAGTGACCATTCAAGACAACTTTCATTTCCCGATTTGATAAGAAAGACTGAATCAGTTCAAAAATTCGTCCGAAGACACCATAACTTTTCAACCTGTAATGAAGGGCAGTATGCCAAACTCTATCGCTATCTAACGAGATTTCGTAAATGGTTGACAAAACAGGGATTAGGAGAGATTGCAAAAAGCCAAACATTTACCAAGAGCTACAAAGGAAAGGAAACTGTGGAGAGCCATGATTACCAATGTTGTGAAAGGAAATGACACATAGTAGAATGAGCTTGACTAAATGGTTAGCAAAACAGTGATTATGAGAGATAGTAAAAGACAAACATTTACTAAGACCTACAAAGGAGAGGAAACTGTGGAGAGCCATGATTACCAATGTTGTGAAAGGAAACGACACATCGAAGAATGAGCTTGACTAAATGGTTGTCAGAACAGGGATTAGGAAAGATAGCAAAAAGACAAACTTTCCTAAGAGCTACAAAGGAGAGGAAACTGTGGAGAGCCATGATTACCAATGTTGTGAAAGGAAATGACACATAGAAGAATGAGCTTGACTAAATGGTTGTCGGAAAAGGGATTATGAGAGATAGCAAAAAGACAAACATTTACTAAGAGCTACAAAGGAGAGGAAACTGTGGAGAGCCTTCATCACTAATGTTGTGAAAAGACATCCCACATAGAAGAAGAATGAGCTTGACTAAATGGTTGTCGGAACATGGATTAGGAGATATAGTAAAAAGTAAATTTTTTTTTCTTGTCTCTTTCATCATACTTTCTTATTTTTTTTTTTTTTTAAGCTTTTCACCCCAAGCATGACGGGAAGCCACTAGCACGCAAAGAATTGGAGTGAGACCAAATAGGAGTGATAGAGAAAAAGATGAAGAGAAGGATAGGGGACAGATCATGTCATCTGAAGACGTCGATTGACATTACATTTGAACAGCTGGAGACCATAGCTATCAGGGAATCCGGAAATGGGGCGGTACTTCCACAGGCGAGAGGTGCGAGACATGAAGCTATGGGAGTAGAAGAGACGGCTACATTTAACAGTTTCGATAGTGAAAGGGTGTGAGCGAGATGCCAGCCCAGCAGAACGCCCAAATTCATGAAATCTGGGAACCGGCGAAAGCAGCTCATCGGAGCAGTTACCATGAAAGCATCTGTAAAAAAGACAGAGGGAGGCGACGGCACGCCCGTAAGTGAGAGACTACAGATGAGATGCTAGATCAGGGCGAAAGTGTCCTTAAGGACATCTGTGCTTGCATTTCTGGGACTTATAAACTTAATGTCTTCAGCAACCAATTTTTTACCAGTGCACAGTGGATAAAGGGGTTGGTTAGATCCAGTGACAGGACCCAAAGAGTGTGAGTTCAATATCTGGTTAAGGCGGTGGAGAACTTTCAGAGGGGAATTAACAGGAGCCAACTAATAACTGACATCCATTAAACATGGCACGTGGAACAGTCTACGCCAGTGAGCGATATAAAGGGTTCAGTTCGACATTCCAACCACCTGAAGAAGGCCGAAGCGTACAACGGCCGAAACTTTGTAATAAATATGGCAACAAAGATGAGGACAATATTCCGAATAAAGTAAATAGTGTACATAATAGCTCATCTCAGAAATATAGACCGATACTGAAGGATCGGATAAATATGGCAACAAAGATGAGGACAATAGTCCGAATAATGTAAATAGTGTACATAATACCTCATCTCAGAAATATAGACAGATACTGAAGGATTGGATAAATATGGCAACAAAGATGAGGACAATAGTCCGAATAATGTAAATAGTGTACATAATACCTCATCTCAGAAATATAGACAGATACTGAAGGATCGGATAAATATGGCAACAAAAATGAGGACAATAGTCCGAATAATGTAAATAGTGTACATAATACCTCATCTCAGAAATATAGACAGATACTGAAGGATCGGATAAATATGGCAACAAAGATGAGGACAATAGTCCGAATAATGTAAATAGTGTACATAATACCTCATCTGAGAAATATAGACAGATACTGAAGGATCGGATAAATATTGCAACAAAAATGAGGACAATAGTCCGAATAATGTAAATAATGTACATAATACCTCATCTCAGAAATATAGACAGATACTGAAGGATCGGATAAATATGGCAACAAAGATGAGGACAATAGTCCGAATAATGTAAATAGTGTACATAATACCTCATCTCAGAAATATAGACAGATACTGAAGGATCGGATAAATATGGCAACAAAAATGAGGACAATAGTCCGAATAATGTAAATAATGTACATAATACCTCATCTCAGAAATATAGACAGATACTGAAGGATCGGATAAATATTGCAACAAAGATGAGGACAATAGTCCGAATAATGTAAATAGTGTACATAATACCTCATCTCAGAAATATAGACAGATACTGAAGGATCGGATAAATATGGCAACAAAAATGAGGACAATAGTCCGAATAATGTAAATAGTGTACATAATACCTCATCTCAGAAATATAGACAGTTACTGAAGGATTGGATAAATATGGCAACAAAGATGAGGACAATAGTCCGAATAATGTAAATAGTGTACATAATACCTCATCTCAGAAATATAGACAGATACTGAAGGATAGGATTAATATGGCAACAAAGATGAGGACAATAGTCCGAATAATGTAAATAGTGTACATAATACCTCATCTCAGAAATATAGACAGATACTGAAGGATCGGATAAATATTGCAACAAAGATGAGGACAATAGTCCGAATAATGTAAATAGTGTACATAATACCTCATCTCAGAAATATAGACAGATACTGAAGGATAGGATTAATATGGCAACAAAGATGAGGACAATAGTCCGAATAATGTAAATAGTGTACATAATACCTCATCTCAGAAATATAGAAAGATACTGAAGGATTGGATAAATATGGCAACAAAGATGAGGACAATAGTCCGAATAATGTAAATAGTGTACATAATACCTCATCTCAGAAATATAGACAGATACTGAAGGATAGGATTAATATGGCAACAAAGATGAGGACAATAGTCCGAATAATGTAAATAGTGTACATAATACCTCATCTCAGAAATATAGACAGATACTGAAGGATTGGATAAATATGGCAACAAAGATGAGGACAATAGTCCGAATAATGTAAATAGTGTACATAATACCTCATCTCAGAAATATAGACAGATACTGAAGGATAGGATTAATATGGCAACAAAGATGAGGACAATAGTCCGAATAATGTAAATAGTGTACATAATACCTCATCTCAGAAATATAGACAGATACCGAAGGATCGGATAAATATGGCAACAAAGATGAGGACAATAGTCCGAATAATGTAAATAGAGTACCTGAGAACATTGATTTCATTTTATTATTGAATTTACAAACTCTATTTCTGTTTCCTTTTTTTAAATGAGGATTTTGAATCCTGAGAATACTGCGTTCATGCCAATGAAATGAGAATACAGACAAATGACTTTTTGCTCGAGCCTCGTATAATCAAAATCTTTATTACAAGGAGATGCTGAAAATTCCTTTACCTGGCGAAGAAAAATTTATTTCTTTGGTTAATTTTTGTCTTAGAAGTTTTCAGCACTGTCTCGTATACAAGTAAAACTTGACAAGAATAAAACTTCAAACTATCGAGGGAAAAAAGGAAAATAGATGTATAAAAACGTAATTATATGGACTGTCAAAATGGAGGCCATGTGTTGTTCCTCAAAATACACCGACTACTTCCGGTTAGATAAATGTCACGGAAAACGAAACAAATCAGTTTCCGCTTCGAAGAAGGAAACCAAAAGTATAGCTAATAAAGAAAAAAAAAATGAAAAGAAAACTGAATTATATGAAAGAGAGAATTTATAGAATTAAATAAAAAAAATTGCGTAGGGAATAATGCTAAAAAATGAATACATTTTTATCAGGTTATTCTGATTTTCAATCAAATTATAGATTAGCGTTTTGTCTGCATTGGTCAAATCTCTAAACATCTCAGACATAAAACATAAAACAGGAGTAGAATGAACAGGTCATTGTTTGTTGGATATGAAGTTATGTAAAGATAGATAGATAGATAGATAGATAGATAGATAGATAGATAAAAACAAAGAAAACGAACTGTTTTACATAGATAGTGTTGTGGTGTCCTCCCTCCAAAGAGTCTATATTGGACTCTTCCGCCTACTATAAGATTAGTAGGGGTGCAGGCCTTGAGGGAACAGTTTAATAAGTTGAAAGCTGTGTCAACCGACACCCACTTTCTAGTCGTGTAATACTCTTCTGTTGTAATTACTGTTTAATAAATTATATATCTGCAACATTTGTTTTGTTATTTCTTTAACCATTTACTTGGTCAAAACGTCTTAGGCGGAAGAGTCCAACATAGACTCTTTAGAGGGAGGACACCACAACAGATAGATAAATAGATAACGGACTGATACATAGATAGTAGGTTGGTGCAAAAATAATGACGTAATAATGTCGTTTTTTCACGTTAAAAAATACGTCAAAAAACGACATTATTACGTCATTATTTTTGCACCAACCTAATAGATAGATAGATAGATAGATAGAAAACGAACTGTGTCACATAGATTGATATCATGCCAGCGAAATAAATATGAAAAGACTGATTGAGAAGTATGAATAAATATAGCTGAAGAAATGCCGATAACTTACCGAACAGACATCGTATATATATATATATATATATATATATATATATATATATATTTCGGCTACCTTTTTTCTTTCTTTTGCCCTAAACAATCATTTCAATTTTTTTTGGTTTCTTTTTACCTATGTACACCTATTTTGTAATTTGCTTTGCTTTCTCGAGTTTTTATTTAAAATAAAACGTTAATTTTTGGAGAAGCTTCTAAAACCCGCAAATTATGCCATGTTTATATATGTGCATTATATATGTTATAAAATCGTCATAGCCGGAAGTTAAAGTTGGGACCCGCTTCTGCTATATATATATACCCAGCCTCTGACAACTAAATCCATCTCCGGATCGGAGAAGAGGCGAAGATGGACCTCTAACGCCTCGAAACCAGGTTCTTCGAGTAGTTGAAGCTCGTCAACATAGGAAAGCAGCCGGTGTAAGGAGAAGGAAAAACTGATTTGAAGCCTCCGCTGCTTGCGTTCACATCGAAACACGGAAAAAGCTATAGAAATAAAAACAGACAGAAAATCTGAAATAGAGCGCCGAAGACGGTTAGCTTCCAACGATGACAACCTTCCGGCAACTCCTGCATTCCAGCCGTCCGCAAATGTAATGCTCTGTATTCCTTTGAATCTCGTATGACCGAAAGAGAGGAAACACGTGTTCTGGGCAGTGGATGACCTCCATATGCCATCGCCCAGGCCTGCACCCTGCATTGGTCACTATTCGATATTGGGCAATGTATTGTTTCCTCCAAGTTCATCATCCATTACTATGTGAAGCACTCTGTCAAGAACATGATGTTGACAGCCAATGAGTTGTGTTTCTTCCAGTTTCTTTTGGGGAAATAGTCTTTGTAACTAAGTGATAATCCCTTGCCATCTCCCAGTGTTCATATTCGTAGTGTCCACAGCGATCATCCTTATGCTCTTCCATAAATTGTATTCATCCTAGAATAGTTGTTCTTCCTTAGACAACAGTATCTGCTTTTCTGATTGGTAAATCTAATGCTTCTAATTTCTTTCATTCTTCAAAACAAGCACTTGATATTCTTGGTCATCAATTCGTTTACTATCTAAAAGCAATGACCAATTTTCTAAGTGTAGTGTTTTCTTCATTTCTTCTTTGTGTTTACCAGCTACTTTAATAGTAGATTTGTAAATACCAGATTGAGTAGTAGTCTCAAAGTCAATCCCTTTTTGCGATAACTTCAGACAAATATTTGCTGCTTTGCTGGTTGATAACTTTCAAGATGTTACTAATTTGGTTTCAGCTTTAGCTTTGCTATACTTCTTCCATTTTCTTGTAGATTGTTCTTCGTTATTTTCAGACACTTGATATTCACTCAGTGATTGGGAAGTTGCTACTGTTGTTGAAAATAGCTCCAAAGTCGTTTTTCTTCTTTTGGGTGGATGAATAGTTTTAGAACTCATCTTTCCAGTTTTGTATTTTCTCTTTTCTCTGGTTGAAGAATAAATGGCAAAAGAATAAATTTCGTTGAGAATTCCATCTTGGATTTGTTATGTATTTTTATTTTTATTTTTTTTTTTTTTTTGAAACTTGAGGAAATCTTCCAGTTTCTTCGAAATAGTGGAAAAATTTAGTTAAATGAAAAAAATTTATTTTACCATTCTTGAAAGTAGGTTGCCATTTCTTTCTGCGGTAGACCAGTTGCCATCCAACACTGTAGAACCTAGTCTGTTCTTTTATTTACGGATATCTGGGGGGGGGGGAGAAGAACAGGATTCATACATTTCGCAAGGGTATTAGCACGTAAATGAATGCAATGGATTTGACTGGAATTTTACTTTTGCGTTCAGTCAGTTATGTGTCATGTGTGATACATGCTTAGGCGATCATGTATCTTTCAATACTTGACTGACGAGGCAGTTTTTTTTTCCTGTAATAGGTTGCCGTTTCTTTCTGCGATAGACTAGTTGCCATCCAAGGCTATAGAACCCGGTCTGTCCAGGTATTTACCAATTTTATTTTATTTATTTAGGGGGAAGAGGATTCATACCTTTCCCAAGGGTATTAGCATGTAAGTGAATGTAATGGATTCGACTGGAAATCGAACTCAGAGAGCCGAGTTCAAAATCCTAACCGCTAACTATTGCTCCACCCTGCCTCCTTTTAATCATAATGTCTCATAAAAAGTGCTTTTACGACTGAAGAAGTCAAGATTTCAAGAATAAGAAAAAAGAAAGAACTGTTCCCCTAGAAGAGAAATCACTGGAAAACAAAATCAGGATATGACTCAAAATCCAAATTGTTGGTTGCTATCTGTTCCTTGGAGCCTCCATCAAAGAAAGGAAATCACTAAAGAAGTAACAAGTTTACGGTAAAAAAAATTAAATTTATCAACTCAAGTCATCCAAACAAAATTGGATCAAGTGTTGAACACATGATGAATGTACGAAATAAGGAAAATATGATCCACTGAATGAAATGTTTGACATCACAAAAGAAAATGTTGAATGGCTGAGAAGGTTATATCATGTTTAGATCGCAAAAGCAAAGGATATGTTGGATATTCCCGATGTCTTTTCTACTCTCGCTGGTTCCCAAACTGCATTAATTTAAGCGTGCTACTTGTTTGGCATCTCAGTCTCACCCTCTCACTGTCGAAACAGTTAAATGTAGCCGTCTCTTCTACTCCAATAGCTTCATGTCTCGCACCTCCCGTCTGTGGAATTCCTTTCCTCTTACTAGTTTCCCTGGTAGCTATTATCTTCAATTATTCAAATGTAATGTCAATCGACATCTTCAGATGCTGTGATCTAATTCCCAGTCTTTCATCCTTTCCTCTATCGCGCCTCTTTACTCTTGCTCCCACATTCTGTAACCCGTTGCGTCCTAGGGGCACTCCCGCCTTGCTTGGGGTGAAATACTTTAAAACAAAACTACGAATATGAACACTGAGAGCTGGCATGGGATTATCACTTAGTTACAAAGACTATTTGCTTAAAAGAAACTTGAAGAAACACAACTTATTGGCTGTCAACATCATGTTCTTGACCGAATGCTTCACATAGTAATGGATGCAACCAACTGCGGGAAAGCAATCTGCCTCGTCAGTCATGTATCGCGCATGGCATGAAACTATGCAGTTATGAATGACATAAGCACAGGTTCAAAATTGACATTTGCAAATAAAAAGTAAGTACAGATAACTCTTTAAGAACCAATGATCGATTTGACTGCTTCTATATGTCATGTCTCTTCAGGACATAGACAATCATGGCTCTTCACAACGTTTTATTTTATATAGTTCTAACCAGTGTTTCTTTCTTTAATAATTCCCCACCCTCAATTCTATAATCCATTCATACAATCTCATCAGGTAAGTGGCTTGCTACATTCCCCTATCTTTCTCACCCTCAATATGCCCTGTGGGGGTTAAATTTTCCAAGTCCTTCTTCCTCATTATGTATCAAAAGAATTTCAGCTGTCTTTTCCTGATTCTGAATAGAAGTTTTTTTTTTCTGTTAATAATTAGACAACAGTGACTAGAACTTTCCATATCTCGATATGTTTTGCTCAGTCTGTCCAATTTTCTCCCACATCTTCCTTTTATCCGTCATCATTAGTCCCAAATATCTATTCCCTCCCTCCCTCCCTCCCTCCACATACATGAGTGCCAAGTAAGACAAATATATATATATATATATATATGTAAGAAATATTATGTTGGTGCAAAAATAATGTCGGTTTTTTACGTAATTTTTAACGTCAAAAACGACATTATTTTTGCACCATCCTAATATTTTAATTTTTATTTTAACGGTATGAATCCACTCCTTCTCCCTCCAGCTATGGGTAAATAGCAGGGCAGACTGGGTTCTATAGCCTTTCATGGTAACTGGTCTACTGCAGAAAGAAATGGCAACTTATTGCGGGAAAAAAAGATCTGCCTCGTCAGTCATGTATCATACATGGCACATAACTGACTGAACACAAAAGTAAAATTCCAGTCGAATCCATTACATTCACTTACATGCTAATACCTTTGGGAAAGGTATAAATCCTCTTCTCCTCCCCCAGCTATGGGTAAATAGCAGGGCAGACTGGGTTCTATAGCCTTGGATGGCAACTGGACTACCGCAGAAAGAAATGGCAACCTACTGCGTTAGGTTTAACAGGAAACCACCCCATTGTGAGTAAAGGGGCTAAAAAAAGAAAAATCAAGGTTAGGCACTTTCACAAAAACCAAGCTCGCTATTTCACCCACCTTTCGCTGAAATAAAAGCTTTCCGTCATCTTCACCTTGAGGTTAGCGTTAGTATCGCAAGATTTCCTCCATTCGTGTCGTCTAAATCGCCATTCTTGCCCTGGCTAACAGCATTAGATACATCCCTGAATACGGGAGCAGACACATTGTCGCACGGGTATGCGAGAGTGATAAGCTCCAGATTCTCGGGATCGATATGAGCCGTCAACTCGCCGATATAGTCCCAGAACAGGCGCAACCGAGGACAATGCTAAAAGCCTTGCAAAACCGTTTCCTCTAAAGCAAGGTCACACTTATAACAGTCGGGCAAACTGCCCAGCGCCCTCTGAAGGCTACGTCATTGATAAATCTAGAAAGTTCCGAGCCAATCGCCAGGTAAGCAAAAACTCAGGGTTGCTGAGATAATCCGCCGCTGATTTCCAAGACCAGAAAGAGCGCCTACAGAGTGGATCTCTGGTGACCCCCTCCACTAATTCCCGTCACAAGAATGCTAGGCCATGAAAGGTCACTGGACCGAGGAATGACCCTCAAGACCGCTCGACATTCTCTGGGGAAACTCGACTGATTCCAGGGCTTACGACGGCGCTCAGCTCTATAAATGGGAGGAGTGATGGTAAGGTAAGTCCTCTGTTAACGCGCGGCATAGGAAAGCCAACGTCGAGACGTGTCGATGACTCACCAAATGTGGCATTCCCAGCACCCCCATGATCCGGACGATGGGCACAGACGTCTATGCAGACCTGATTCTTGCGACCACCGCGCAAGAAGGGATAAATCGAACGAGCGCTTTCCTACGTTCCTCGCAGAGAGGGAGTACAGACAACTGGTAAAGGATGAGAAGAAGATATACGTGGCTCCCGTCTCAGCTCTACCCTTCACAGACAACCGCCTTCGGAGCCAAACCTGGACTACCGCTCCGACCTTTGCCTGTACTTCTCACCAATTCTTCTCCAGCTGGGACCTGTCAGTCCAACCAAATCGATCAAATCGCGACTCCCTTTCTGACACCTAACCGCAAACCGGAAGACCGGTTTTGATTAATCTTGGCCCATGTTACCTTCTCGTACCTCGCAAGCGCCTTTTGAATCACCTATATGTCTCTGCGGCACGACGCAAAAATAAATACGTCTTCGGCGTACGCAGAAACCCTGTATCGAGCACAACCAGGGACAGCGATTCCACGCAGGCTCAGACTGCACGCCCTGCCCCTTAGCCGGCGAAGGAGAGGCCCAAAAGCAAAAGCTTAAAGAGTGGGTGACATCGGACAATCCTGATGAACTGATCGTGACAGCACAAAAGCTCGCGAGCTCCTTCCGTTCACCTGTACCACAGCACCGGGGGAGCGATACAAGAAGTTGGTTGACCTGCAGAAATGGGTTTTGAATCCGGCAGCCTGCAGGACAGCAGTCAGGTACCGATGGTCGACACTATCAAATGCCTTTCACTGATCCAGATTGATCATCGAGGCTTGCTCGTCGATTTTTATACCCTCTAGGATCGTGCGTATCAGATGCAGGTTGCTCTGAATTGTTTCGCCCTTCGCAGCACAAGTCTGCTCATGTCCCAACAGAGTCTCGGCAACCGACTGCAAACGCTCCGTCAGGATCTTAGCCCAAATCTTTAACTCAGTGTTTAGCAGAGTTATGGACCTGTAATCATCTAATTCCCGCCCACCATCCTTGCTCTTTTTCAACAGCTTGATCACACCCCTCCCTGGATATCCGATCGTGAATGGACCCTGTCGGAACCAGTTGTTGGAAACGACAGTCAAAATCAGCACACAGATGTGCGACAGCCTCAAATACAATCTAGTCCGGAGACTTGCCACTGCTGACCCCTTTCAATGCTAAGTAGATTTCGCCCTCAGTGTTCTCACCCTCACAGTCTCCCGCTTCAGTCAGCGAAAGCCGAGTAAAGACAGATAAATAGCTGCGAAACTTCGTCAGAGAGATCAGGTTCCTTGGTAAACAGGCTCTCGAAATGCCGCCGAAACGCATCGCATATGTCATCAGTCGACCTCAGAGTACGCCTCTCCCGAATGTATCGATCCTTGCGAAATTCTGCGCCCATATTCACAGCTTCGTTAGACATCTTGTTTAACCTATTCTGAAATACCTGATCCTGGTAGCGCTCGCTAGCCGCGCACTCCAGAGCATGACTGAGCCTCCACCGTTTTAGCCTTATCTGCCGCTGGCTATATTCGCTAGTGAAGAAACTGGTGCTATCCTTAAGCCTATCTCACCACCTATCCTCAATAACCACCCCCTAGTTCCCGCTGCACTAATCTAATTAGCTGTTACCGTAAGTCCCACCTGTCCAGTAAAGACAATTGAACTTCCACTGTCCAGACATTCTAGGGCTAGCATCTAACGCCATTTCGGGCACGGGCAAGATTATGGTTCGCATATCCTAACCAGAGAAACGTCAGACAATCTAACAAATCTATATCGTCCCTTCTCACTAACATTCTATCCAGATAGCTGGCTACCCGGGTAGACGGTCACTTTAGTGCCCACGTCCACATCTTCCGCCCAGAGCTATCAACCCGGAAACTATCAGCAATACCAAACACACCAGTCAAATCAACTAGGCTATAATCTCCCGACCTCCCGCTAGCTCTCAACCCCTATATGTTTGGGTCCAGGATGACATTTCAGTCAACCGACTAAGAACAACAGAAACAGCCCTAACTGATGATAAAAAGAGACACGCTACGTCTTGTCGTTGGGCGCAAAAACGCTTCGAAATGAACTGCTGTTCAAGGCATTATCGTACACGATCAACCGCCCCACTCCCGCCGCCACGCATCGACATGTACAATGTCAACCCTCGCACCAAGGGTATGTTTAACCAGTAAGGAAACACCTCTAGGCAGCTAGTCGCCGTATGTTGAATAGATAACAAAGTCGCTAGACAGCACACGAGCATTAATCTCGCAAACAAAGTGAGGCGCCTGGATCGCAGCCATATCTACACCGAAGGAAAGGAGATCACAAAGCAAGCAGGCAGTCTTATTCCGATCCCTCAATCCCCTTGTATTCGAGCTAGCTATTTTGAGAAAAATTTTTAAGTTTGTTCACGTAAACACAGACAGGAGCCAAATGGATTGTCCTAGACTCCTTCTGCCTATTTCTAACGTCATACGTCCATCCCGAACAATTCCACTGACCTCTGCGTCATAAATTTATTTTGAAGCCTTTGTGGAGTTACCTTACTTTCATAAAAAAAAAACAGTCGCTAGGGGAAGCTCATTAAGCCTATCAATAGGAAGTAAGATTCTCTGTCATCCTCTTTTTTTCTATTTTCCTCTTACATGGCAAGATGTAGGTCAAATGTGGAGAATGCGTCTCCCATTTGGGAACGCATGCACACACACACACACACACACACACACACACACACAAACGCACGCATGTACGCAACTTTCACATCATTTTTTAAAGACTTTCTCCTACACCAAACTACACACAAACATTGATTAGTATTTAAATGTTTTCTTTTTTCATATTCCTTGCTTCGCCACACGCAACAATATTCTGTTGTATATGTATACCTTTGTTTTGCCGATACATTCTTATCGTTTGTTTATATATATGGGTTTTTTTTTATATATTTTTTTCATTTATTACCCGAACTTGCATTCCGAATACGCCATTTTTATTGGGGGATAAATATACCAGGAGATACGTGTTTTTTCAACCTTAAGCATCCTACAGGGATTGAACAAAATAATAGAAACACCTGGAAATTTCAAACCAATTTATTTTAATATGGTGTAGAACCGCCTTTGGCATTAATTACAGTTTGAATTCTCCGAGTTATGGACTCATACAAAGTTTGAATGGTTTCCAGAGGAAGTTTTGTCCATTCTTCTGCCAAAACAGTCTCAAGTTCTTTCAGTGATATGATGGTGGAGGATATCGACTCTTTACTTGTTTTTCTAAAAAGCACCATAAATTTTCAATAACATTGATATCTGGGGACAGTGGTGGCCAGATAAGATGGTCTACTTCACTAGAATGTTCTTCGTGCCACTCAGACACATTTTTAGCTGTGTGAATTGTTGCATTATCACCCTGAAAGATTGCATTCCCCTCTGGAAACAGTTCCGCGAACATGGGATGAAGTTGAACTGATAACATTTTTAAATAGCCTTGACTTTTAATCCTGCCAAAATGGAAACCATTGGGCCGGCAGATTTCCAAGATGTAGAGGATTATCACAGAGCTTCCGCCATGTTTAACAGTTGGAAGATGAAGGCTTTCTCAACACATATAATCGGAAATAACGTAAAGGAAGACTCACCCGAGAAAATAACATTCTTCCACTGTTCTACGGATCAGTTCTGTAGTTTTCTACTCCACTCTAAACGTTTTGCAATATTGCTTTGTGACAGGAGTGGTTTTCTGATTTGCAGCCCTCCTGAGAAATCCGGTTTTGTGCTGCTCCCTTCACACAGTTTTTGATGAAACTGGGTTCTCAAGATAGTCATTAAGCTCTGATGTAATTCTCGGATCTGACTTCTTGTGATCCTTCCTAACAATCCGCGTAGGAATCCGACGGTCCCTATCGGACAGCTTTCGCTTTCTTCCAGAGTTTTGCTTCAGTGAGGAGGTTTTTTCATTCTTTCTCAAACGTTGTCATTACTTTCAAGACAGTACTCCTCGCTACACCAAATAATTCAGCGGTTTTTGTTACACTAGCGCCTGCCATAAGAGCACCAACAATTTGACATCTTTTAAAGTCTGATAGATCTGCCATTTTAATGAATTTTGATTTATTTCCTCTGATGACATCTGTAAAAAAAACAACAAGTATTTTAGTAAAATAAGACAATAAAAATTAATAATAAATCAAAAAACATAAAAATAACAAACGTTTGATGGTTTTATAAAAGTTTCCACATTACAATATTAAGATTCTAGGTGCTTCCATTATTTTGTCCAACCCTTGTATATGCGGAAGAATGGAGTATAACTGGGGTTCTCCCTGCATATTTCTTTTTTTTTTTTTATTCCGAGGTTCCAACTTCGACCATCCTGATTTCAAGAAACCGTCCTTTGTATCTGAAAGGTGCTCCCAAACTTTCAAGTCCCTCCCCATATCTCTTATCAATGTTGGTGCTTTGAGGGAATTTCTGTGGTCCTCCGCTGACTTCCCGTCAACAGAAGCAAGCAAAAGCAGCAGCAGGAGCACCTACAAAAATCAGCAGCGACAGCAGAAGCTCCAACAGCAGCAGCTAGAGCAGCAGCATAGTCAGGAACGAAAAGGTCCCTGGAGAGGGACATTTCTTCTTCTAAAAAAAAAATTCTTTCTCGAGAGCCTTGTTTAACTTTAAACAAGGGTCTCGAGGATTTTGTCTTCAGAGTTTTGATTGCCATAAGGTGTTTATCTGGCATTTTTTTTTTTTTTTGTTTTTAGAAGAAATGTACCTCTCCAGGGCCCGCCTATCTACTTGATAGACTTTCCCGCTCTGGGGTAATGTTTTTTGTTGTTTCTTTTTCTCTTGGTAGGAGGAGAAGATTGAACCCAACTAGGGAATGAAGGTAGAATCTTTGTCTTACCTTGACTGGAAAGTTCCATTTTAGCCGGTTAAACAGGGACGAATTGAGACTCGTCTTTGGCCATGTCTTTCTCCGGCCTACTTAGTCCAACCCGTTTTCCTTTTTTAGAACGTTCTCCTTCCTGTTCTTCATCTTCTTCCTCCCTCCCACTTTTTAAAGAGGATGGTCGAAGTGGGGACATCTACTCCCTCTCTCGTTCCTGACTATGTTGCTGCTCAAGCTGCTGCTGTTGGAGCTCTTGCTGTCGCTGCTGATTTATGTTGGTGCCCCTGCTGCTGCTTTTGCTTGCACTCCTGATGCTCTCTAGTTGGAACTGCTGCTGTTCGTGTTGTTGCTGCTGCTGCTAGTGATTCTACCTCGGCTTACCCTTCTCTAGCGTCCCCTGCTGACACTCTTGTTGCTGCTTTTTGGGACCGTTTTTTTTTTGCCTCCTCCTTATGTGGGGTATCCTGCTTGTGGAACGATGTTGCAGCCTTTGATCCGTTCTTTACAACATCCATCCATTCACCGAGGCTCTTGGGGTCGTTTCTGATTGTCTCTGTCACTGTTGTTTTCGTTGCTTGTACATGGTTGGGGCTGTAGTGCCGGCCTCTTTCCGGGGCAAGATTTTTACGGCACCACAGGACCAGCAGAGAGGTTGGCGTCCTTCAACAACAAAATAGCTGGGTCGGCCGCCACTGGTCATTACATTAGGGATGCCCATAAAAATCTTTCTGGTCAATGTGATCATTACCTCAAAATCTCCCGTGGCAACGCCCGCCTTGCTTTTGACAGACGAGACATCAGCGACCTCTATAAACTTGGCAAAGAAAACCCCCAAGTGGTCCTCAGTGATATACAGGGGCACTCTGTGTAAAGTAAGCTTTGTTTTTCTGGGGACCATCTACTCAATCTGCAACCTCACAGACTTTGTTGTGAGGAGGGTGTCGACCGGAGACTTCGCTATGTCTTGAGTCTCTAGCAGGATGTCCCACATGGCGTTATTTCTGCGGGAAATACTTTGGGACCAATGTTGAAGTTTTTTTAGGCACCTCTTCCATTGCCTCTCTGTTGACGCCGATTAATTCCTTGATTTTTACGTCTGCTGGGGTAGTCGTTGTATTAATTATCTCTAAATGCGAGGGCACTGATAAAAGTTAATTGCCAGAGATACATTTTCATATTGTTCTTGTTGTGGCCTTGTAAGGACCAAAAATAAAGACACAAAGAGAGGAATTGAGTTAAACAAATATACTAACAAAAACAGTAATACAAACATATACAAACGAGAGTGTTACAGCAAGAATGCTCGGTCCGACTGTCAAAGCTGACTGCTGGAAACTTCCCTCTCCAAAAGGCAGTACCTACTTTTATTTATAGCTGCGAGAGTCCATCCGTGCATGGGTAAATTACCATATTTTGTTTCATTGTTTGTTTCTTTCTTTCTTTCTTTCTTTCTTTCTTTCTTTCTTTTATATAACTATGTCATTCTTTTCATTATCTAACTCAGTCTCTTTATATCTATCCATCTATCTATCTATCTAGCTAGCTAGGTAGCTATCTCGTTTTTTCCTTATATGTCTATCCAAATTTGTACCCTTTTTCTATCTCACTATATATATATATATATATATATATATATATATAACGTTATCCACAGACAGACTGTTTCGCTGTTTCACAGCTCATCAGTGTGGCTAGACATCCGGTTGGTGTCAGTCGGAGATTCTACCACTAAGCCGTCCGCGCACAGCAGGGATCTAGGTGGATTTTTAGCGTATTTATTTTTAGAAACATATATATATATATATATATATATATATATATATATATATATATATATATATACGTATGACCAGTTTGTGACTGGAATGGATCATTCCCAAGGGAATATAAATCCAGGAAGAGCTCAATGTAAACTATAGAAGATTATAATGATAATAAGAAGAACGTAAAGTGTTCAGGAAATAAATTATAATCGAAATGGATAATTAATTAAAGTCTCCGTCTCCTTATTATCATTACAGACACACACACGCACACACGCACACACACACACACACCTGTTTCTGTTATTGAGCACTTTATCCCATAAATATAGCACACCCTAAAACTATATTTCTTCATATATATATATATATATATATATATATATATATATATATATATATATATATATATATATATATATGTTTCATTAAATAATATAGACAAGTTTCTCTATTTATTTTATGTAAATTCTTTTCATAACGTCTGATAAGCTTAATAACATTATCATGAAACGAAGAAAGAAAATCACAATATTGATACATATTTTTTAAATCCAATCTAAGCTTTCGGCTTACATAAGCCATTGACAAAGATGGCAATTACAGTACAATATATTATGCAATACACGAAAAAGAATGTTTCTGTTTACATGGACGATTTCCAGGCAACGATAAACACGTTCATATATCGTTGCTTGGAAATTATTCATGTAAAAAGAAACAGACTATCATCACTTTATTGTCCGTGTATTGCTTAAAATATATATATATATATATATATATATATATATATATATATATATATATATATATATATATATATATATATATATATATATATATATATATATATATTAAAGACATTTTTATGTTTAACGTTCTTTTTATAGATACAAGTATTTAAGTAAATGCTCTGTTTATTATAAACAGAGCATTGACTTAAATACTTTTTAACATAAATAGTAAATACTATTGTCGACCTATACCAGAATTCGAACCTGCATCCTATACGGAACCGTCATTTACGCTGACGGTTCCGTATAGGATGCAGGTTCGAATCCTGTCGAAGGACGAATATTTTCTATGAAAATTTCTCGGACATTCAGGCCGGTAAATGTTATTTAAT
Source organism: Acanthosepion lycidas (assembly GCA_963932145.1). Classification (NCBI taxonomy): domain Eukaryota; kingdom Metazoa; phylum Mollusca; class Cephalopoda; order Sepiida; family Sepiidae; genus Acanthosepion; species Acanthosepion lycidas. The sequence continues at coordinate 30,807,314 of OZ010615.1, read as the reverse complement.
ACTGTTTATTATAAAAAAAAGCATTTACTTAAATACTTGTATCTATAAAAAGAACGTTAAACATAAAAATGTCTTTAATAAATAAAATTTTCGGACTTTGTCCATTTCTTAATGTATATATATATATATATATATATATATATAAAATAATTACCGGATATACTTGTCCCAAGCATATCCGGTAATTATAGAATTTTTTTTCATAAATTCTGAAGTTGATGAAAATCGAAAAAATATTCACCCTGTTTTTGTTCCATTGTTGTCGTCTTATAGCCGGATTTATACAGTAATTAAACTATTGTCGACCTAGAATATACGGTAATTATACTATTCTGAAGTTGATGAAAATCGAGAAAATATCAACCTCGAATATGTATTTGTTCCGTAGTTGTCGTCTTATAGACGAGTATGTACAGTAATTAAACTATTGGCGACTTACACTCAAGTATATACGGTAATTATACCATTGTCGACTTATGCCCGAGTATATGCGGTAATTATAGCATTGTCGACTTATACCGGAGTATATATGGTAATTATACTATTGTCGACTTATACCAGAATATATACGGTAATTATACCATTGTCGACTTATACACGAGTATATACGGTAATCATATCATTGGCGGAGGTTATCCTGCTTATCTTGTCTTCAATATTTCATGTGGGTGTTAAATTCTCCAAGCCTTTTTCCTTCTTTGTCTTTGCTCACATAATCCTTTCATGGTATTCCCAGCATTTATCGGTAAAGCCACCTTTCTCTCACTTTTTGTAACAGAGAATCAGCCCAATAAAAGACTCTGAGTTGATTATGTGTAGTGCTATAAACACCAGGAGTTGCGTCCCCTTCCACAATGGACTGTTGAGAGAAGCCGTTCTACTTAGAGCAGGTGGCGCTGCTTATTTGCATGTGCACGATACTGGGCCGATATTAATCAATAGTCAGTTTGGGTCAAGGACTGGGAGAGCTATATAACACCAGTGTCTTTCTCAATCGAGAGAAGGCGCTCTCGACGTGCGGAAAACAGATAAGACGAACACACTTTTATTTTTTACTAGATTACCCGTGACACATTGGGTGAATGACGATTCAGATTATTAAAAATTGAAGTTGATTTCAACATCCCATTGAAATGAAAGTCAATTTTATTAAGATTCAGTTAAATATTTCAATTCGTTCGCGTCATCATTGGTCTGGTTGACAAGTTCATTTTTAACTTTTTACTGATTGTTTACAGCATTTAATAGAAATAGAACTTCCGGGATAAACTTGAATTCCAGTGACAGCTTCAAAATATGTTTTAATATGGGAAAAAATATGTTTTTTTTTTAATATTTAAAATATTGTCTTTTTAAAGAAAGCTGAAATATAAATAATAATTCTACAAACAACTGGACGAAACAGCAAAGCGGGATCTCTTTGTGTCTGTCTTTAAATTAAAACAAATTAATTTAAAAATTGTTTATTTGAAAAAAATTAAAATAAAAATATTTACTGTATAAAGAACTTGTAAACACGTAAGCACGCAGGCAACAGATTTTAGTATTATATATAGTATTATATATAATATTATATATAATATTATATAGACAGAAAGAAAAAAGTTATCGATCACCTTCCTCTTGGATGATTACTATTTTAGTTTTATCAGTTCCCTCACTTTTTTTGGCAATTTAATAAGTACAATTAGGAATCATATATTTAAGAAAATAATAATAAAAAAATAAAACAATGTATTAATCTGAAAAGGTACAAGACTACTCGTGATTCTTTCGGTCAGTGGTGGTTCAGGCTATAAAACATTGAAGTTGATTTCAGAATTCTTTTGAAATGAAAGTTAATTTTATTATGATTCAGTTAAATATTTTCAATTTGTTCGTGTCAACTTTTGGTCTGGTTTACAAGTTCATTTTTAACTTTTTACTGATTGTTTACAGCATTTAATAAGAATAGAATTTCCTGGATAAACTTAACCTCCAGTAACAGCATTTATTTATTGCTTATATGAACATTTCTATGAAATGCAAAAGGAATTCTTATATTACTGTATATACAACTCGTATTTTTAAATCTAATTCACTTAAAATATTTTTAAATCAGATTAACTCAAAAATATTTTTAATATGCCAAAAAATATTTTTTAAATATTTGAAAATTGTTTGTTTAAAGAAAGTGGAAATATAAATAATTACTCTAGAAACAACTGGAGGAAATAGCAAATCGGGATCTTTTTGTGTGTCTCTTTAATTTTAAAATATTTTAATAAATTTGAAGAAGGTTAAAATAAAAATACTTACAGTATAAATAACACGTATTTTTAAATCTTATTCATTTAAATATTTTTTAAAAATCAGAATAACATAAAAAATATTTTTTAAGTATTTGAAATATCGTATGTTTAACGGAAAATGAAATATAAATAATTATTCTGCAAACAATTGGACGAAACAGCAAAGTGGAATCTCTTTGTACCTGTCTTTCAATTAAAAATATTATATAAATATTTTAATGAAAAATTTTTTCCGTTTGAAGAAAATTAAAATAAAAATATTTACTGCATAAAAAAAGTCGTGTTTTTAAATTTTATTCACTTAAAATATTTTTTTTAAAAATCAGGTTGACTTAAATCACACACGGAATCAATGACTTTTATTAGGTTGGTGCAAAAATATTGTCGTTTACTCACATAGTGACATATGCCAGAAAACGACATTATTTTTGCACCAACCTAATAGTATTATATAGAAAAAATATGAAATAGATGAAAAAATGATCGAAAAGAATGAAAGATAAAAAGAAAGAAAGAAAACAAATGAAACGCAAAAGAAAAAGAAAAGTAAAAGAAAGTAAAGCAAAAGAGAAAAGCAAATAAAGAAAAAAAGGAAAGGAAAAGCAAAAACGAGTAAAGAAAGAAAGAAAGGAAGAAAATGAAAGAAAGAAAGAAAGAAAATGAAAGGAAAGAAAAATGGATAGAAAACTAAAAAAAAAGGAAGAATGACGTGCAATGACGAATGAAAAGAGCGAAATAAAGACGGAAAGAAAATATAAAAGAAAAAAAAAGAAAAAAAAAGAAAAAAGAAAGGGAAAAGAAAGACAAGCAAAGCAAAAAAGAAATAAGAAAGACAGACAGACAGAAAGAAAGAAAGAACGAAAGAAAGAAAGAAAGAACGAAAGAAGGGAAATGAAAATGAATAGAAAAGTCAAAAAAATGTAAGAATGAATGACATGCTAAGACGAATGAAAAGAATGAAAGAAAGAAAAAAGACATGTAAGAAACGAAAAAGTAAAAAGAAAAGTAAAAGAGAAAAGGCAAAGAAAGAAAGAAAGAAGGAAAGAGCGAAAGAAAGAAAAGCAAAATTGAAAAGAGCAAATAAATAAATAATAGAGAAAAAAACGCAAAGGAAGAAATAAATGAAAATTGGATAGAAAAGTAAGAAAAGATGGGAGAAAGAAAGACACGCAAAGACGTGTCGAAAGAATGAAAGATAAAAAGAAAAAGAAGACATAAAAGAAGACGCAAAAAATTTAAAAAAAAAAAGAAGAAAAACTCGAAAGCTAAAGGAAAAGTGAGAAAGAAAATAAGAACGCAAGAAAAGAGGAAAAGAAACGAAATGAAAACATGTTCACCTTCGTGAGAAGGAAAGAAAACCGGATGTATCAAAAGTGAAGTGATGTGCGCAGGCGCAGGCAGATAAATGATTTATTTGGATATGTGACGTCATGTCGGAAACTGGCCGAGGTTACAATGCACCTCACGCTTTCCGAACGATAGAAAATGAAAAAAGAAAAGAAAGGAAAATATGTTTGGGAGTATAGGGGAAAGGATGCCAGTGGTGGAGGTAGAAAATAGCTGTACAGAATGAAAAAAAAGTGTCGGGGTTGGATCACACGACAGATTATTATCAAATGATGGAATAATAATAATAATAATAATAATAATAATAATAATAATAATAATAATAATAGACAATGGAGGAATATAGATGAGTATATTTGAAAGATAAATGAGATGCTAGAATATTGGGGATGGTAGAGAGAAAGGGTAGCGAGAGGAATTCATGGGAGATTGATGAGTTTGGGAGAGGAAGAAGAGAGGGAGTCGCTTATAATATTTAGAGAGAGAGAGGGGGAGTGAGGGGAGGATATTGAGCGTTAAAAAGAAAGAGAAAAGGAAAGAGAAAGAGATATAGGGAGCGGAAGAATGTAAGAAGTTTGTAAGAATGTAAAAAAAAATGGAGAAATTAAAACAGAAAAGTTGTAGGTATATAAATATACAGTCAAAGTAAAGAGAAAGTGAAAAAAAAAACGAAAGAAGAAAAAAGATTGCGCGGTGGGGAGAAAAAGGAAAGAAAGAAATTTATCGAGATAAGGTATTTAAAATTAAAGCAAAAAGAAGGCGAAAGAAAGAAAGAAAGAAAGAAAGAAAGAAAGAAAGAAAGAAAGAAAGAAAGGCAAAAAAAGGAAAGGCGAGCAAGAAAGAAAGATAGACGAGAAAGAAAGAAAGAAAGAAAGAAAGAAAGAAAGAAAGGCGGGAAAAAAGAAAGAAAGGCAAGAAAGAAAGAAAGAAAGAAAGGCGAGAAAGAAAGAAAGACAAAAAAGAATGAAAGAGAAAGAATGAGATAGTGTAAAGAGATGAGAAGTGTAAATAAATGAAAAAATCAATGAAAAATAATTTTTGAGGGCAACGATGAAATATATATATATATATATATATATATATATATATATAAAAATAAATAAAATACATTTTTTATGTTTATACGTTCTTTTACTAGATAAAAATATTTAAGCAAATACTCTGTTTATAATAAACAACATTTACCGGCCTGAATGTCCGAGAAATTTTCATAGAAAATATGCGTCCTCTGACAGGAATCGAACCTGTATCCTATACGGAATCATCATATAGCCTGACGTGACTCAACCCACTGGGCCACAGAGTCTGCTAAGAGCACGATTCTCCATGATTTTCTCTCATAGATTCATATCTGCTCAATGCGTATCCAAATGTAAACAAATGACGTCACACATGTAATGGACAAAGTCGGACAATGATTTCAGACATTTTTTATGTATATACGTTCTTTTTATACATACAAATATTTAAGTAAATGCTCTGTTTATAATATATGTATATATATATATATTTCAGCAAGTGATTATATATATATATATATATATATATATATATATATATATATATATATATATATATATATATATATATATATATATATATAAATTGCTGATACCTCCTGAAGAGTGGACGGACGAAACTCTGGAACCGGGATGCTGAAGGTAACAAAAATCACCTAAGTGACAAATTTTTACTTTGCACACACACACACACACACACACACACATAAGCCATTATCAATGATAACAATTACAATATATTAAGCAATACAAGAATGCGATGATAGTCTGTTTTTTTATTGCTTAATATATTGTACAGTAATTGTCATCTTTGATAATGGCTTATGTAAGCCGAAACGTTAGATTGGATTAAAAAATATGGATCAATATTGTGATTTTCTTTCTTCGTTTAATGATAATGTTATTAAACTTATCAGACGTTATGAAAAGAATTTACATAAAATAAATAGACAACACTTGTCTATATTATTTAATGAAACATGTATGTATGAAAAAATGCTACCTAAATACAGACAATACACATATATATATATATATATATATATATATACATTATAAATTAATTGATTTAAAATATGGTTTTTCCGCTACACAGTTCTAACCATGTTTCAAAAATGGAAGGTCCGAATTTAATTTTGTAATTAAATTAAAGACATTAGTTCCATTTCCTATTTTGTAAAAATAAAAATATCTATAAGAACACCGGATTATATATCTTACTGTTCTTTCTTATATATATATATATATATATATATATATATATATATATATATATATATATATATATATATATATATATACTCTTCTTTTATCTCAAACACGTTCTTTATCATTTACTCCCTCTTTTTCCGATCTCTTCCACATCTTCCCTTTGTTTGATTGTGTGTTTTCTTTCTTTCATTTACTCGTTTTTCCTTTCTTATCTACTGTTTGTTTAACTCTCTTTATCTATTTTGCTCTCTCTCTCTCTCTCTCTCTCTCTCTCTCTCTCTTTCATCTAATTTACTTTTTTCTTTCGTTCTCTGTCTTTGGCCACTTCTTTCTTTCTTTCTTTCTTTCTTTCTTTCTTTCTTTCTTTCTTTCTTTCTTTCTTTCTTTCTTTCCCGTATGATAAAACTGTTAATTTTACTTTTCCTCTCTCTGTTTATAAATTTATTGATTTCTTTCTTTTTTTTCTTCCTTTCGGTCAGATGATTTCTTCTTCTTTCTTTTCCTCTCATTGTCTTCCGATTTTTTTTTTCATTTTTTTTTTCTTTATCTCTCTCGCTGAATCCATTCGTTCCTCCTTTCTTTACTTCTTTTTGCTTTCTTCTTTTCATTCTTTCCTTCTTTCTTCATTGAATCTTTTATTCTTAACTTTCATTCTTTCTTCCTTTTTCATTGAATCTTTCTCCCACTTTTTCTTCTTATTCCTTCTTTGAACTTTTTATTCTTTATTTCATTCTTTCTTTCTTTCTTTTTTCATTGAATCTTTTATTCTTTCTTTCTTTCTTCATTGAATCTTTTTTTCTTTTTTACTTTGTTTCTTTTTTATTGAACCTTTCTTTCGTTCTTTCTTTCTAATTTGAACTTTCAGTCTTCTTTTTCTATCTTATTATAAATATGTCCTTTGTTTTCATTTATTGCCCTCTTTTAAAAGAAGACTTTTCTGTGCGAATCTTTTTAGTGAAGTGGGCTACCTACCCACCTATCTACTTGCGTATTTGCCTTGAAAATCGGCATAAGAAACCTTTGTATTTTATCCTCAGCTTGATACTGACCCCAAATGTTGCTCATATTTTGACAAGGGAATTTCTAAAAAAAAAAAAAAATGTGTAGCATATAACGGTAGTTTAAAGAACAAGAAAAAAAGTCAGGTTAAAAAATAAAGAAAGAAATAACAAAAGAAAAAGGAAAAAAGACAAGCGCGAATAACAACGGACGTTCGTTTGCCAAAACAGTCCCACTGCCTCTTAACTTTTCCATGACCTCTAACCTTTTTCCTCATGTAACGAATCGTATAAAAAACAGAAGACATATATCAGTAGCTTGCAGAACGGCAAACATAATTAGAAATGAAAAAAAATGCTTAAAAACATACTCACTAAAGAAATCTAACTGTAAATAAACAAATATGGCAAGAAAAAAATCTTTTAAAATCTCTGGAATATAAAACATTTCAAGATGGACGGCTATATAACACCTGCTGGACATTTCCATCAAAATGGCGACTGTATGCTGCTTAGAAAAAAAAATTGGCGGGAAAACCTTAAATTTGGAATGGACATTGATTGATAAGCAAAAAATAAAAACAAATTAGATTGTACTAAAGTAGATTGTGCGAGAACAAAAAATAACAAGCTTTTATTTTATTGAGGGTCGGTAAGTCTGGCACAAGGTCAGATTCAGAGAAAATCATGAGTAGTAGTCAGAAAGACGATCGTGTTAGCATCGGGTTTTCTCTAATGACAACTGTTAATTTATAAGGGGAGCTAAACCTGACATAAGGGCCACAATGTTATGACAATTGTGAACAAAGATGTCTGTGCTGCTGGATGCTTTTGACAGACATTACATTGCTGTATGGTTTCTTAAGATCGCTAGGGGCGTGGAACTGATTGTCACCGAGCAATGTTGCTTCCTATGTCCACACCAAAGTAATTAATCGTGCTTGGATGTGTACTTGATACCTAAATATACATTATATATATATATATATATATATATATATATATATATATATATATATATAGTATAAAATGATAATTGGATAAAAAATTTGCCTTGAAAAAGTCGGAAGACGAAAGGCGTCGGCAAAATCTAAGATTTTTTTTACAATTGTCATTTTATACCAATCTGTCTTGTCCACAGAATTGATCTGGGAATTTAACTATGTATATATATATATATATATATATATATATATATATATATATATATATATATATATATATATATATAATAGCTGGCCACTTGTATTCGAGGATACCCGTCTATTAGGGCGACTAGCCAATTCCTATTGCAGACGCTTGCTCAAACACATTTGTGTTTTTTCAACACCCACAGGGCCAACCTATGGTTTATACTGCAACAATGCTAAGCAGACCTTAGTTAAAGTTTGATCAACTATCTAAACAAGACCAGCACACTCAAACGCTCGGCCACGATGACTTGTGCCTTAATGCTAGCACGGCTATCGACGACCCCAAATCGTTCCGTCTACCCAATTTCATTCACAAGGTTTGGGTCAACCCGTGGTATGCTTTTCAGACACTTTCCAAAGGTGACGGACGGTGTGACCGCCCAAGCCTCCAGACGGATAACATCAGGAAGTCGCCATATATATATATATATATATATATATATATATATATATATATATATATATATATACAAAGACACACACAAACACACACACACACACAGAACTGTGACTTAAAATATGTGGGTGAAACATGTAGGTCCGTAAAATCTCGTGTTTTCGAACATAAACGAGATGTTCGCATCGGAAATTTAAACAATGCTTTAGTGGTACACACAACTAAAACAGATCATAATTTCGATTTTGATTCCGTGAAGATTTTAAAATATTTTCATAATAAAAATCTTAGGAGGATTTATGAAGCAGGCATAATATCCATCTCACGCACGGTGAATACTAGACCTGACTTCTTTAGTATTTACCCTTTTCTAGCGAGATTAATGCTCGACAAGCGTACATATAAATTTTTAGATCAAAATAGAATTCTTTTCATTTTTCATTCAAAATACTCAAATTTTAGGAATACGTTTTCACAGCGTCGCCCACGTGACGACAACGTGACCATGTTTAAACGGAACGCTGATCATATAAAACTTTCAGTTATCTGTTTGGATAAGTCTTGTTCTTATGTCCATCGTCTTTGTCATGTTGAATTGATAATGTTAATTATATTTTATGAATATGTCCTGAAGATGGTTTATTAGACCGAAACGTCCGAGGTTGACATATTAACATTAAAACAGCATAATTGCATATAAGGATTTTTGTTTGTTTTTTCCGTATATTTTCTTTATACTGTCGGATCTATATCCATATATTTGCTTACATGTATATGTGTATATATATACATATATATATATCGAAACGATCCGAGTTCGATTCACGGTAGTGGATGCGCACTGCTGATGAGACGGCTGCCCAGTGCTTTCTGCATTCTGTTCAGGATTATTCTAGGCTCGACGAATTACTATACGATTAGCCTAAATCCCCAAAATAATCACTTGTATATTCTTGCTAGACCCGACTAATACTCTGCGATAAAGCGGTCAAGGATCAAAAAGGAGTCGTGGCTCTTGGGGCCGAGGTTAATATTTGATAAGTATCGTTGCGGAACTGAGTGTGTAGCGGCGCTATATCGAGTCTAGTTTTTGTCATCTCCGTCGCCGAGGCTCGTGGTGCAGTTAGTCTGATATTTGTTTGTATCGAAACGGTCTGGGTTCGATTCTCGTCCAGTGCATTCTGCTGAGTATTATTTTAGGCTCGACGAATTACTATATGATTTGCGGAAAACAAATGGACATAGATAGATAGAATGGAGGAACGGCATTAAAAAAAAAAATATATATATATATATATATATATATATATATATATATATATATATACACACACACACACACACACACACACACACACACAGCAAAAGACAAAATTACCTCAACATGAGTATAGTCTATTTTAAGCTAGTCTGAACCCAGCCGTCTTCCGCATTTTTTGGAAGTAGGATTTGAATTTGTTTTCAATATCAATTCCCCTCCGAGCGATGCCTTGTTTTTATTAACTGTATTTTATATATATATATATATATATATATATATATATATATATATATATATATATAGAGAGAGAGAGAGAGAGAGACAGATATATAGATAGATATATAGATAGATAGATAGATAGATAGATAGATAGATAGATAGATAGATAGATAGATAGAAAGCAACTGAAATGAATATACCTGTAGAGATAGATAGATAGACAGACAGACAGATAGAAGGAAAGAAGGCGCTGAAATGAAGATACGTACATACATACATACATACATACAACAATAGATAGAAAGTAATTTGAATAAATAGATAGATAGACCAATAGATAAAACAAAAGAAAGAAAGCGCCTGCAATTAATATATATATATATATATATATATATATATATATATATATATATATTATACATATATATATATATATATATATATATATATATATACAGAGAGAGAGATGTAAACAGATTTAGACGGATAATGGAAAGAATGTTATAGATAGATAGATAGATAGAAACAGAATGAAATAGATAGATAGATATGATCATAGATAGAATGAACATAGATAGATAGATAGATAGATAGATAGATAGATAGATAGATAGATAGATAGATAGATGTGAACTCATAGATATACGAATGAGATAGATATGAACAGACTTAGATTGATAGAATAAACAGAATACGATATATATATATATATATATATATATATATATATATATATATATATATATATATATATAACCAACAAAATAACCAGTAGATTGCTGATACCCACTGAAGAGTGGATGGACAGATCCGCCCATGAAACTCGGGAGTTGGGATGGTTAAGGTATAATCAATCAGCTTAGTGAGAAACTTTTATCCATATTAATCCCACACACACACACACACACACACAGATAGATAGATAGATAGATAGATAGATAGATAGATAGATAGATAGATAGATAGATAGATAAAGATTATCCAAAGATAGAAAAGTGAATTATATTAATACATCCTTTATACAAACATATTGCTGTATATCTTCAAAGATAAAAATGAAAGATTCCCGAAATAGTTTACATAAAATTTCCACTGAATCTTTTGATGTTCCTTTCTTTTTTCTCAGTAATTTTATACTTTCTTTTTCTTTAGATTGTGTAAATATGGCTTCCATTTTTTTTTTTTATCTTGTGTCATATTAATTTATTTCCGCCATTTTTATGGGTAACTTATTTTAACTCCCATTTATTTGCGCATTGCCACGAAGACGTGCATATTTGATCAATACAGACAGGCTTACAAATCTTAGGTCGATCACTCGAACGTGTCGACGCTACATAATCTTCTCTAGATTCCTTTTAATTTATCTTTCAATCTGGATTAAGTGGGAATGGAATAGAAGATCAATCAATGATACGTTTTTAACGACAGAATTTTGAACATGATAAAGGAAGACTTCCCAGTTGCTTTTACTTATATATATATATATATATATATATATATATATATATATATATATATATATATATATATATAGTGAGAGAGAGAAGCAGAGAGAGACAGAGATAGATTGAGAGCGAAGGGGAATATATATGTCGGTATGAGTATGCATGAAAATATATATAGAAATAGACATAGATAAAACAACAAAAATGAAAGTGACCGAGATGAATATATATATATATATATATATATATATATATATATATATATATATATATATATACACACACACATACGGACTGTTTTGCAGCTCATCAGAGTTGCTAAACATCCAACTGCTTCAAGCCAGGATCTAAACCTAATTGATAATGAAAGTGATATTCGAAGGTGTATGACGCCAGTATTGTTCAACGGCATTACTATTATTGTATCTGCGATTCCAAAGTCTCTACTACAACCAGCATTACGAAAGTGACAACGAGTATTCGTTGATATGACAAAAGTGGCAACGAGTGTTCGTTGAGATCCCAAAACATTTCCAAAACAGAAACTATGATCTGGAATTGGACTAAAAGTCGTGATGGCACCGACCCTGAATCCATCATGAAAATACAGGCTGTGGAATTAGTAAATACTAAACACTTCAAATATCGTGTTCTATGGATTAGTTATAAAAAAATAAGTCTAGGAGATAAGGAATCTAAATATAGAATAAAAGGTGAAAAGGTAGATAATTCGCATCGCTGTACGGGATTACTATTCAAGCGAGTATTATCGAGCAAGTACTATTAGTGCGAGTGATATTCGAAGGCGTCTGACACCAGTATTGTTCAACGGCCTTACTATAGTTTTAGCTGCGATTACAAAGTCTCTACTATAACGCGTATTTACGAAAGTGACAACGAGTGTTCGTTGACATCACAAAAGTTCTAATACTTTTATATATTTAATTTACTTTAATTTAACTTATTAACCGTGAGGGCGGTTAGTGAATATCTCACTCTACGGATTTTTCTATTCGGATTACTATTCGGTTTTTACTTATAGAGAGAGTATTATCAAGCAAGTACTATTAGTGCGAGTGATATTCGAAGGCGTCTGACATCAGTATTGTTCAACGGCGTTACGATAGTTGTAGCTGCGATTACAAAGTCTCTACTACAACGCGTATTTACGAAAGTGACACCGAGTGTTCTTTGACATCACAAAAGTAACATAGCACAAATAGTTATATTGTGGAAAAGGGAATTTTCGACAACATACGCATTTTTACATGTTTATGTTTTTCTTTTAAACTTTTATCAAAAACGACATTATTGCACACGTAGTTGTGGATAATATTATACATTAATTACTAATTTTTTTAAATTAATAGCTTCATACGCTCAGTTTTGGACATTAATAGCTATCTGCTGAGGTGTTGAAATTTTGGAATAATGCAATAATAAAAATTTAAATCTGATAGATGTCGTAATCTGTAAATTTTTGCCATTCTTTTCAAATGATGCTACTAATGGATTAAAGATAATTGTTTAGAGAAGACTGGTGCATATCTCGAAGACGTTTGGCGGGGTTTTGCATGCGGGTCTTCTTTATAAGTGGACGAAATTTTGAATTGATAAAATCTTTTATTATCAAATCACAAATTGTTCCTAATTTTCCTCAACGACCTTCCCTGTGTCATCAGTTCTGAGCTCAGCATCTATGCTGATGACACAACTATTTTCTTATTCTCTTAATAGGAAGTCTAATCGGTTCAATAAGATCCAGTTGGCAACTGATCTAAAAAAAAATTACAGATAATCTATTGTTAACCGGAGCAAGGAATGGCTTGCTAATTTTAATGCTTCCAAAATTGAAACTGTTCTCTTTGAATCGTCTAAGACAGCGCTTCTTACACTTTTGTTCATTCATGACCCCATTTTTCATGACGAGATTTTTCGCAGCCCCAGGTATTAACCAACTACACTAAGAATACAAGCCGTTGTCATCGCACTTGTTGCAATGGCGCCGGTGCCGCACGCATGTTTTAGTGCCACAGCGCATGCGTCACATTAAATATTGTGCTTTTGTAAAATAACATAGAAGCTAAATTACAAGGCTTTGAATCTAATTTTCGCCACCCCAGCATTTCGCTTCCCGATTCCATTTCGAGTCGCGACCCCTAGTTTAAGAAGCTCTGCTCTCTATTGTTAACCAGTGCAAGGAATGGCTTGTTAATTTTAATGCCTCCAAAATTGAAACAGTTCAATTTTAATCGCCTAAGAATGCGCTTTTTAAACTTTTGCTCGTTCATAGTCCCATTTTTCATGATAAGATTTTTCGCGACCCCAGGTATTAACCAACTGCACTGAAAATACGTCCGTTGTCACTGCACTTGATGCAACTGTGCTGCACGCACGTTTTATTACCGCGACGCCTGCGTAGCGCTTCACCTTAAATATTGGACGTTCGTGAAATAACATAGAAACTGAAATTCAAGTCTTCGAATTTAATTTTCGCTATTAATTTTAAGAAGCACTGCTCTAAACCATTTTTATCTAAAAGAAAAAAATGGTAAGTCTTGTATCGGAACCATTATTTTTTTTAAAAAATCTCACAATCTAAAAAAAATTGGCGTTCAGCAAAGGGTTGATGCAGGGAACCTACATTACATTACGGCGGTGGGAAAGTGAATGAAGCCGAGATGCAAGGTCAGGACCAATAATATTGCAGATTCTTCTTTGTATTTTATCAATAATCGCTAAAAACACAGCAGAAGAACTATATTTAATTATTTTTATTTTATAACCCTTATTAAGATGAACACAATCAACCAACTACACTGAAAATAGATCCGTTTAAAATTAAGCCAGCAAATTAAACTATAAAAGCCACCGGAATAGTGTATAAAAGCCCTCACAATAAAATATAAGAGCTCAGTAAAATAAAATATAAAAGCCAGCAAAATAAAATATAAAAGCCAGCAAGATAAAACATAAAGACTAGCAAAATATAGAAATCAGCAAATTGAAATATAAAACCGAAAAGTTAAAAAATTAAATTATAAAAGCGAGCAAAATAAAATATAAAATCCAGCAAAATAAAATATAAAAGCCACCAGAGTAAAATATAAAAGTCAGAAAATTGAAATATAAAAGCCAGCAAATTAAAATATAAAGCCAGCAAAATAAAATATAAAATCCAGCAAATTAAAATATAAAAGCCACCAGAATAAAGTATAACAGCGAGCAAAATAAAAGTTAAAAGCGAGCAAAATGAAAGATAAAAGCCAGCAAAATAAAAGATAGAAAGCAGCAAAATAAAAGATAAAAGTCAGCAAAAAAGCGCACAACTGGAAATTATACGGAAGCTAATAGTTGACAAAATAATTCAATAAGATTTATGGAAATATATAAAATTAAGAGATTATTTAAAGATGGAAAGAACCTTTGTCAAGAAAAGTGTTCTCTATTAGGCAGTTCCATCTACGACACATGATCCAGTGGGTAAAAGCGTTGGTTGAATCCAGTGACTTGACTCATTGAGTTGTGAGTTCAATACCTAGCCACGGTAGAGGTGAACAAAAACTTGGAGTGTTGATTTAAATAGATATCACTGATACCGAGAGATCCGGAAGAGACATAGCACGTGAAACTAGAACATTATACCACTGTGGGTGAAATAAAGTGGTCAGTTCGAAATTCTCATCACCTGAAGAAGGCTGGAGCGTACAACGACCGAAATGTCGTGAATATGGCAACAACGATGAGGCTTCGGTTGAGGAATCGGTGGAGGGGGGTGGTTGAGTCCGAATTTCACTCGAGTTCGTTTCATTCACTGACTTGCTAATAAGACTGGGAATCCATCTCTTCTTCTCCACCCAGGACAGACTGGTTCTTAGAGCCTTGGCTGGCAACCGGTCTAGGAGAAGGTAACTTTGAATTAAAAGAAAAACACCGGCCTGGAGAGGGTTAGACTACGTCAGGCTATCTTGTCCATGAAGCACCACTTCTACTGTGGCTATACATGGGGTGACCCTACGACTCTGATGGTTCAGGGGATTCGCAATCGGCCGGTATTACGTCTATCGGTCTGCGCATTCGAGAAATCTAAAGAAAAATGCTTTCCCCAGCAGAGATCAAACCTGCGTCCACCTTCATTATCTGGTGACTACTGTCAAACAGGAAAAGAGTATTGTAACGTAAAATACGCGACATGTTATATATATATATATATATAT